>VXAC01008078.1:416228-515038 GCA_013399225.1 Rhipidura dahli
GCCGCCCCCTGCTCCCCCGCGCCGCCCGTCGGGGCCGGGCCGGACCCCGCAGCCCCGGGAGCACCTGCCGTGCGTTCGCCGCGGGGGCTTCTCGCCGAGATGCTCGGGGCTCCTGCTGGAGAGCCAAAATCCTCCTCCTGACCGGGGAAGCGGAGGGAAGGCGGTGGACGGGAGACCTCCCCGGCACCCCGGCAGCTCTAACTCCGGTGGAAAAATTCCACGGCTGGAAGCCCGGAGGCAAACGAGGGCTTCCCCACTCTTGGCGGCGTCCTCAGTGCGAGCGCACGGTGCGGCGGACGGATGGAGCTAAGCGGGAGATCCCCCGTCGGGGGAGTTCTTTTTGCTTTATAAGTGGAAAACGAGGAACCCACGAGTGATTTGCACGGAGAAGGCTATAAAAACACGTCTCAAAACCCCACTCGCGTCCCTTGACCCCCGGCGGCACCGCCACTCGGCCAGCCCGGCCATGCGGTCGGTCCCCGACACTCCCGCAGCAGAAGCTGCCTCCCCTTCCCCTGCGCACAGCACCACCGCCATTGCGGGGGCGAGAGCAACCATCAGAAAGATGCTTTTGGAGGAACGTTCCCCAGCCTTCTGCAAATCTGGATGGAAACAAAAGATGGCTTGGCACCCAATACGGCGAAGTTGGGGTCCACAAGAAATCATATTAGCCCTTGAAAGATCTAAGCCGTGTGAAATCGGTTTTAAAAGGATGTTATGCTGTTTGAAATGTGTTTTCTAAACATTTAAATGAAAGAGAAAGAGCCTGCTGCTCAACCAAAATGATGTATTTATTCAGTGAAAACCAATCAAACTGGTATATAAAGGAAATTAATAATGTTCGTGGTTTTTTTTGGTTTTTGCATGACAATATTTCACAAGTACCACTGGGGTTTCCAGAATACAACCACCCACTCTGATATGAGGGGATGTATCAAACTACAAAACAACTTCTGTAAAAGAAAACACTTAAAAAAGGACAAGCACCAAAACTTACTTTTACCTAAGGCATCATAAGAAATGAGAGAAAAAAAAATTAGATACTAGTGAAATGAAAGCCATCTTTAGAAGGAATAGATTAGTGTGACCTTTCTTCCAATTACAGCAGTAACTTCAAAGGTACAGACTCAGATGATGGACAAAACAGAAAGTTGTGAGATGCTGAGTGCTTAGATTCTCTTCTACAAAATTGCTAACATCTGCATGTGGATATGGATTAATTTAAGGAGATTGCAAGTGTGTGATTGGCCCTGTCAAGACCAAAGGTGTGACTTTCGCACCTAATGGGAGGCACTCAGCCTTTGTAAAATTGTGTGCTAAAGGAGGGATCCTTAGGACAGTTCCAAAAATGCACATTTGTCTTTTCTGAGAGCAAGGATGATGAAGGAATGAATAATGTTTCATAAATTTAGGGTTTTTTCTAAATTTTCTTATAAGACTGCATTATGTTATTACATAACAGAAATTCCTGGTAAAGTTTCAGTCATGGAGATTATGAGCTCAGTCTTCCAAAGAACAATTGAATTACACATCTAGTACAAAATTGCTGCCTTTAAAGCACAGCAGTGCTCACTGAAATCTAACTAGTGCTTCCTATAGCATGCATTGTATGAGCATTTGCACAAAAGAGTGCAAAATGCTCACTTTGAAGTACTCCAGTGTCACTGTTGTAACGTGGATATGTAGAAAAACCACATGAGTCCAAATCAGTAGAAAAGCAGCAAAGCTGAGAGAGTGTAATAATTTTTCCAGGTTTTTGTATGTTAGTTCTCAAAGTGAGCTAGATGGCATAATGTAATTTGTTCTTCTGGCCAGCCACCCCCTGAGGGGTTAGCCTAACTTCTAGCACGTAGCTCACAAGTGGTTTTCTAATTGAAATCATAACAATCTGGGAAAAACAAGTGCAGGTGCGAATATTGGTAAACACTAGTAACTTTGTTTTTCTTAGCGTGCATGGGAAAGACAGAGCTCTCACAAAATACTAGAGAGCTAAAAAATTTCACTTCTAAATCTCTTGTCAGCATCAACACTCCAGCATGTCTCAGTTTGGTAAGGATGGTACTGATGTCATTTTAGGAGCCTGTACATAACACAGGATGTTGTAGTACAGGGAGGGATGGTGGACTATCCCACACAGCATGCTGTGCTGCACAGCACAGCAGACAGAAATAGGGTTTCCCAACTAGCCTGGATGCAGGTGCTGTGAGGGAAGCAAAGCTGGAGACAGGTGTGCACTGTAGGGGCTGTCAGAGGCACAGCTGCACACCTCCCCGTACAACAGCCTGCCCCCTGCATGTCCAAATCCCTGCTCCTCTCACAGCAAACAGGCACAGAAAGAAAGCCCCAATGCACACAAACTTGTGGTTGGCTGTGATCTTTCCAGTCATTCAGCCAAAAGCCAAAGCAGCAGGATCATCTAGTGCCTTGGGCAAACTCCAGGATCTCAGGAAAGACAAGCCAGAGCTTTGTTATAGTGGGTCTGGTAGAAGTGGTGGCACTCACGGGAAGCAGCCATGCTATTTCTGGTGAGCTGCGGTGGCCTTGGAGAGTGGACAGTTCCACCCAGCCCAGCATGGGAGTCCTGTGCTGGCAGAGCCAGGGCATCCCTATTCCATGGCTCTGGAACTAACCCCAGATTGCTCCTGAGCTTCACTTTGACTATGCAGAGAAAAATGACAGTTTGGAGTCTGAGAGTTGGAATGGAAACAATACTGGAATTCTTGAAATCTCCTGTGGGACTAAATGATCTTGTCTCTGCAGATTTCAAGGGTCAGTCTGCTGCTTCTCTGCAGCTCTGAAGCCCGTACATCCCAAGCCCCTGTGACTTTCTACCAAAACCTGGGGGTGGTGTCATCCTGTCTTCCAGCAATATACTACACTCAGCAGCACTGTGCACCACGTCATGATGGCAACATTTGGACTAT
The DNA here is from genome assembly GCA_013399225.1 of Rhipidura dahli. Classification (NCBI taxonomy): domain Eukaryota; kingdom Metazoa; phylum Chordata; class Aves; order Passeriformes; family Rhipiduridae; genus Rhipidura; species Rhipidura dahli. The sequence continues at coordinate 419,153 of VXAC01008078.1, forward strand.
TAGAAGTGCAGGAATAGCAGTCTTATTGCTTTCCAATTTCCAGCAAATATTTTTCCATTAAAATAAATCATACAAACAGTTTTACAGAGCTGAACACTTGATCTACAAACACTGTGACAGAACCAACCTTTTCCAACTTACTGCTATTTATAATCCCAAGAACAATACTCATGTAATAAAATTTTCCCAGTAGAACTAGAAGAGGCCCTTTGCAGGCAGGGCTGTACAATTCCCAAAACTCACATTAAGGGAGTTTGGCAACTTCACCAGAAATATTTTTGCATGATTAGGAGACCAAACATATGAAGAAAACACAGTCTAAATCAGTCTAAATCTGATCTTGGCCTATAAGTAATGCTGCTGGCAGGAGCACAGGGAGACATCAGGTTACCACTTTCTCTGAACTGAACTCAATTTCACTACTTCTCTTCTGGAGGAAGGCAGTCACCTAACCAAGCCCAGAGAGATCCAGTAAGTGTTTTTCTTTTTAAAAAACTCTTACTGCCACTACTGAATATCAGCTTGTCCATTGCTCCCTCACACCATTGCATTACATGGTTCATATACTGAAATACTGATTAAAATGTCATAGAATCATAGAATGGCCTGTATAAAGATTGGCTAGTTCCAAATCCCCTGCCATGGGCGGGGACACCTGCCACTTGACCAGCTTGCTCAAAGCCCCATCCAACCTGGCATTGAACACTTCCACAGATGAGACATCCACAGCTTCTCTGGGCAACCTGTTCCAGTGCCTCATCACCCTCACAGGGAAGAATTTTTTCCCAATATTTAATCTAAACCTATTCTCTTTCATTTTGAAGCCATTCCCTCTAGTCCTGTCACTATGTACCCTTGTAAAAGGTCTCTCTTCATCTTCCTTGTAGGCTCCCTTGGGGTACTGGAAGGCCAAAATTTAGTCATCCCTAAATATCTCTTCTCCAGGCTGAACAATCCCAATTTTCTCAGCTTTTTCTTACAGCAGAGGTTCTCCCTCCCTTGAATCAACTTGTTTGCCTGCTCTGGACTTGCTCCCACAGATTGGAGTCCTTCCTGTGCCAAGGACCCCAGAGCTGGATGCAGCACTCCAGGTAGGGTCTCACCTGAGCAGATAGAGGGGGAAAATCCTCTCCCTCACCCTGCTGGCCATGCTGCTTTGGATGCAGCCCAAGACACAACTGGAATTCTGGGCTGCAAGTGCACATGGCTGGGTCATGTCCAGCCTCTCATCCCATCTCATGTCCAGCACCCCCAAGTTCTTCTCAGCAGGGCAGCTCTTGATCTGATCATCCTCCAACCTGTGCTGATACCAGGGGTAGCCTTGAGCCAGATACAGCATCCTGCACTTGGAATTGTTGAACCACATGAGATTCCCTTGAGCCAGCTTCTTGAACTTGCCCAGATCCCTCTGGATGGCATCCTGTTCTTCAAGTGTGTGCTTCTCTACTGTTCCTTAACAAGTCAATTAATTATGAAGATTTAGTCTGATCATGGGTAGTGACCTAACACCCAATTTACCCCTGTTGCTGTATTCTGACATTGAGGTGTTCCTGCTAGAGAGGAGCCTAGCACATGTGCCCTGTCCATTTTCAGGCAGCAGGATTTCTCAGAGGCATAAAAACGTTTGGTTTCAGCTTATTTCTAATGTACCCTGTGCTGTGGGGCAGACTTTGAGTGAGTTGCCTGCTGGCTCTTCTCTTATGCAATTCAGCTTCCATGCAGGAAATTCATGAATGCTGAACATTGATTATACACTAATAATTAATGCAAGTGTTTTATAAACTTTCTGTAAAGCAGATAGCCATTGGCTATATCAACTTGCTAGTAGAGGGCAACAAGAATTCTTCTCTCACCTGAGAAATGTAGATAAACCACCTTTTATTACCTTTTAAATGTAATGATTTTTATCATTGCAATGACCTGCATGAATCCAGGTTTTGACATCAATGCAATGCAAAAGGGTTAGAGAAGCAGCTTGCAGATCCAGTTGGAAGCTTTTTACAGTGGAGCAATGCCTATGCAGAATAAAACCAGCCTCACTGGCAATCCAGTTTGTGTTCAGTGTGGATAGGGAACTGAGAGCAGGAAAGGTTTTGGGTTGAACTGGATGTTGTCTTTGGAATGCTGAACCAGCAGGATGGGCTCCTAGGGAACATTACTGCCAGCACAGACAGAAGGAGTTGGAAAACTCTTCTGTCTTGATTGCTTCAAGAAGAGCAAGGTGGACACCTCCCACCCATGCCTCCATCAGCATCAAACACTCCCTCAGGCACAAATGGTAACCTGGCTGCTCTTAAAGATATGTTTAAGGTATTTATCTTAAAGAAAAAAACCTTCAAATTTTGTGTTGTCTTAGCCTCCTTTACTAAGGTGAGAGGACAAAGCACCATGCTTATTTTATTATGTTGGTTAAAGATGCACTGGGGAGGACAGCAACATAGCCATGTAAATGTACCAGAAGCTGTGTATTGGTCTCTGAAGCTTTATTCCTCTCTTGTTCTTCTCCTGCACTATTTCCCAAATACTTGAAAATTATTCTTACATTTTAAAGTGGAAAATGCCTACAATTTAAATGATCACTGTAAGCAGAGTAAGTGTATGAAGGTTTTTAGAAATTTTTAATTCTTATTCTATGTGTTTTTTGTCCTTGTTTTGAATTTTTCTTTTCTTTTGCATGTAGTAGTAGAGAAGACACAGTTGGTTTTGCTTTCAGACAGGCATACTAAGGAGATGCAAATTCTTCTTATGAAGTAATATACATTAATCACCAGGGCTGGAAGCAAAGTTTGGGACTGGTGAGTACAGAGGTGAACCATTTTCTACCTTTCTTTCTTGATGCAGCCTGACTTTGGCTCAAGTTAGGATAGTTTTGGAGCTCTGCTGTGCTACCTACAATGTACATTTTAAAAGTTCTGTTGATCACAAACTAGTATAAATAAAGACTAGTATGCTTTCAGCTATTCTTATGATGAGTTTAGACTCATGTCTGTTGATGTTTTAAATTACTTGCCTGAGGAGACAAAAATAAAATCATTGTTAGAAAAAGAATATTTATGTAGCCCTGTGCTCTGGGCAAAAGCAGAATGACTTAGCTTTCTTTTCCTCATCAGCAGGCTGGTTTCTGCAGACATTGCCAAATTTCCAAATACCTTGACTCAAGTTCATAAAACTTCTTACTTCTCTTGGGAGAGAAAACTGGAGGGCAAGAGTTTTATTAGACCAGTTAGAAAAGCCAGCAGGCTTTACAGCAAAGAGTTTCTCATTTCCCTCAGTTGTGGGTGTTGTCTTTTCCCCTCTTTTACGAGCACCTCTGCTAAAGGAGGCACTTAGCTGCAGTCAGTGGTGCAGTGTAATCCTGGGCACTGATTCACAGGAAGCCCCAAAAGGGGATACCACAGCAATGGCATTTCTACACAGTCATGGCTCCTCAGGTGTGGGGAAAGAATTCATTCCCTTTCATTTGAATTTAAACTAGTTTCAGGATTTTTACTTTTCACTGAGTGTATCTGCTCTGGTGCTGATGTTCTGTGAAGAGGAATAGCTTTTAACATACATATTTTAAGGATAAGTACCATTATAAATGGTCACTTATGCTTCATATATATCTTTGCTAAGTTAATTATAATTCTCACTGTCTGTCCATCTATCTGTCACACAGGACACAGACAGTTTAAAGGCTGTTTGGCATTAGATATTAGATATATAGATATAGGTGTATAGTACTTACATATTAGGAAAAAATTCTTTAATGTGAGAGTGTTGAAGTGCTAGAACAGGTTGTTCAGAGATGTGGTGGATGCCCCATCCTTGGAAGTGTTCAAGGCCAGGCTGGATGGGGCTTTGAGCAAGCTGGTCTAGTGGCAGGTGTCCCTGCCCGTGACAGGGGTGTTGGAACTAGATAATCTTTAAGGTCCCTGCCAACCCAAATCATCCTATGAATCTGTAATCTTAGCTGTTGCTTGCTTCTCAGCTCCCATCAACATCTGGGAGTACCCTCAGTAAGGTAGAAACAGGAAGCCAAGTGCATCTCACCTCCCAGAACTTGTTAAAAGTCTTTGTCTGAGCAATGCACTTCCCAGGTGACAATTAACTTCCTGAGACCACCTAAGCTAAACCCTGACTCAAGGGCAGGATCAACATTTTGCTGTGTCAGACCTGAGAGATGTCTGCCCAGCCTTCCAATTATGATGTCTATCAGTGCAATTTATTTTCTCTCCTCCTTTCTCCTTCTCCTTTTGGATAGAACCAACTCTGATCCACCATCATTCTTCCTATTAGAAAGTTGTGTTAGGTGGTTGACCTTGCAAGCCCATAACTCAGGCCCATAACTGCTGTTCTGCACCCTGTGTGTTTATTTGACAGTGTGGAATCCAACACAGCTGCTTTTGAAGGGGAGGAAGGCACTCCCTGGTCCCTGCCCCTCACTGCCTTGGTGTCTGTCTCAACCTCATTCAGAAAGCAGCTGGTGGATATAGCTTTCAGCCTGTGTGACTTTTGTAAGAAACTGAAGGGCATCCCTCCTGTGTAGCCTTCACAAAGCTCAATAGGCATCCAGTATTCTAAATCTAAATGAACAATCTCTACTTTTTTTCCTAATTGGACAGATGGATTCAGAGAGCATAATTGACCTCTGGGTTTAGTTTCCCCCTCTTATTTATAATGTTAAAATTAGCAGAACAAACACAAAACAGAAGGAGAGCAGGAGGAAGAACTTGGTGCCTTTGGGAGGATGTGTTTCTCTGCAGAAGGGGAGAGCATCCCCCTGCCCTACCTTCTGTGCCAACAGCCTGCATAGCCAGACAAGGCTATGAATACACACAAGAAACAAAAATGTAGCAGTAAGAAGGTGTCAAATCTCTTCATCTTCTGAACAACAACAGCAGCATCTGCCTTCCCCACAAATTAAGACTAACTCACAGTTACTCCATCTAATGAAAATGTCTGCAGAATTTTTCAACACAGCAAAATATTGAACCCAAACCTGTTTTCATTGAAGTCAGTGGTAAATTCCTAATGCAAACAGGGGAAGTAACCTTTCTTTTGAGAAAGAAAACATTTCTGGTGGAAAAAAAATACCCGTCTCTAAAACTTTCAAGCACTCTGCTGAGCTTTTTTACTTCAAACTGATGCAGCACATTTTGCTCCTGTATATGTAACACTCCCATCACCGCCCCCAGGCACCTACACACACACAAGACGGCTTATATTGAAGCAAAGAAAACTCTGTTGGAATGTGGAGTTTATAAATAAAGTGTGTGCATATAAAGTGTACACAGGCTGAGGGATGAGATTCTTGCCCGTTGACTTGATGGTGAGTTTAAGGTTTCCAAGAGGTGATGTTCAACATGGTCATCATGACAATGTCTGGACCTTTCTCCTGAATTTGTTGAGTTGCTTGTCATAGTCATAGATGTTTTTGTCAAGTTCACAACCTAGAATGACAAGCACTCTTACTGTGAAAGTGAAAGGAATATGACAAAAAGCAATGAAATTTAAATCCCTAAAATTAATGAATGACATCACCCATTGACATTGTCATCAGTGGATCAATAACTCCCTGGGATACAGTAGCCTTGAAGAAAAAATTAAAAAATGCAAGACTATAAGATCAAGGGTAAAAAACCTGAAGTCACAGGTATATGATAGAAAAAGTAGCTTGGAAGCTGTGATACTGAAAGAGAATAAAGCATCTTGGTAAATAATCCACTGAGCAGGAACTTCCAGTGTGAAACAATAAGACAGAGTAGAACTGGCTCTGCCACCAGGGAAGAAGACAAGCATTGCTGTGCTGTGCCCCCTCTGCCAGGATCCATGCACTGAAAAGCCAGGTTGGTGCTCAGTTTGTTTAAGAGTTACTCTAATAGAATTATTTATACATTTTATTCTTATCCTTTTATAAAACAGCTATGGTGAGAATACAGTGTTACCAATGCACATTATTTTACAAATCACTGACATTTTTTCCAATACACTATTGCAAGTGTTGCAGAAAAACAGTAGGTATGATGGACAGATTCCTAGACTTTTTGAGAAAGTTGAAGTCCAGACTACAGCAGATTTTTCTTCTAAACATCAGGAGGAAAGCAGCTGTCTGATGTTCCTGTATGAGCACTGCAGTACAGATTTGCAGCTGTCTAACATTCCTAGGCACAAAGCTTTTCAAATTAGGGCTTACTTCACCAAAACTGGAGTATTCCAAACATAACTAAACAAATAATTTCTTAGAGCACACAGTACCAATCCAAAGCATGAATACATGTTATTTCAATTTTTGGTGATGACAGGTTTGTTAATATACCCATGAGACTGTAGCCTGAAACTCAGACTTATATAGGCAACTTTTTGACATACAAGTGTACCAGCTGAGCTCAATAACTACGGACTGTTCATGGGGACATCTGGGAGGAGCTGTGCTTAACACTTTCTGCTGGTGATACCAGCTTGGGTCCTTGCTTGCTTTATAAGCCATCACATGTCTCCAGGCATGCTGAGCTGTGTGGGTGTGAGGGGAGAACAAACCTCACACAGAAGCATCTTTTGTTGGCTTTTGTTTTAACTGGATCTTTAATTCCTTTTGTATTAGCCACAAGTCATGATATTGACAGAACAAATACAAAATCCCATTTTGAAAAAAAATTGATGGGCTTTGGAAAAAAGAAACTCCTTTTTCAGGTAAACAAATTTGCTTTGAACTTCCAGGAGCTGCAGCTCTTTAATATGAAAAGGTGACAAAAAAACCCAAAATTTCTTTAATATTAATTTAAATTTAGGTGAACACTTACTTTGACTATGAGGATCAAGACTGATTACTTGAATCCTAAATTTACTTCAGCTCAGGTTCTGTGATTATCTTGTGATTGGGGTGGAGGAAAGTACAGGAGAGGTTGCACAAAAAGAAAGGAAGCCCTCCTGTTCCCCTCTTGCTCCTCTACAAAAGTACCAGAGCAGGGGCTGTCCTTTCCCACTGCCAAAGAGAAAAGATTTCTGTGAGAAAGAAACATAAACACAGGACAACAGCTCTGACCCCCATTCTTGTAGGATTGTGGCGTCAGATCTAGCCCACAGGCTAGATCAAGGCTTTCGTGTATTCAGAACAGATTTCGGCAGCAAAAAACAGACAAACCATTAACAGCAAAAATATAAGAGCAGTGGCTTTTGTGCAGCCCAGATATGTGAATACATGTGCACAAACCATCCTTCTGAAATGCCCCTCCCAAGGGAAGTCAGAGGCCTCCCAAAACTGTATTTTTGCAAAAGGCTGGAGGATTTTGCCTTAAATGCTCTGTGCTGGTGCAAAGATTTCAAGCAGCTGACTTGAGCATTGCTGTGTGATGACGGAGTCGGTGAAGCACCTTGTGAACAGAAAATTCTCCCCCAGTCCATGATTTCCTTATGTTACAGCATTTTGAAGACAAGTAATGCTTTTATACACTAGTCTGTCAGGAAAAAAACCTTTTTTTTTTTTTTCTTTTTCCCTTTTCCTTCAATCAGCAGGAGAAAAATATGACCATGATGAGATCAACATTTTCTTCTAGCAGCATAATAGTCTGGAGGTCACATGTCTGGACTCATAATGGTTCTGCTTTAGAAACAGAGTTCCTCGAGGAAACAGTGAATTCAGCATCTTTCCCAGACCCTCTGGAAGCTGGAGGAGGTGGTCACAGTACACATCCATCTGTGGTCACAACCTCAGAAGGCTCATTTGATACCACTGCTGTTGTTGACCTCTTCTTTCCAACGCAGATACACAATGTGTCATTTTCAGCATGTAGCGGCATTACACAGACTTCAAATCATAGTCACTTTTTTTTTGTTTGGCTTCATTCATTCATTCTTACAAGACTGACATTGCAATAGCCAAACTCTCATTTTTCAATTAAATAGAAGGTCTACATGCCATGAGTTTTAGTTTGTTGGTGCTGTACTGCAATTTCACAGTACTAAGTATAGACCAGAGTCTGACTCCTCAGCATTTTCCAGCAGCATCTGTGTTATTTTAGCACCATACTCTTGTTATCCCTGGTAGGATGTGAGGTTGCAGTCCAAACCCAGACTTCCCTGCAAATTGCTAGTTTATTGCTCACAGCCTCTTGATGGAGTTTTCTCTGTGAAGTATGTCGCTGCCAGCTCAAGGGACAGCCACAGCCACCTGTTTAATTCTTCCAGAAAACCTGCATCTGGACTAATAATCTGAAAAAGTATTCTTGAGGATTTTTCCGTATAACATCTGCAGATCTTGGGCAGATCTTGCACTGTGTGTCACCAAACTGTGCTCTGGTGGAAACAAAAGCTACCAATAGGGTGATTGGTGTGGAGGTTGTCCAGGTTGTTCTGATCCTCTTTGAGGGAAAAGACAGCCTAAGTGGGAACGCCACAGCATCTCAGGCTTCAGACTCTACTGCTAGGCTGTTGCCTGAGTTTCAAGCTGACACTTTGGGTTTGTTGATTTGCCTCTCTGGTTTGTTGGGTATTTGAAAGAAATGATTTCCCCATCACTACTCATAAGCAGCACAGTTCAGAGGTGCAGGGTGTCACCTTCTTGTTCTCATCCAAGATGACACCCATGCAGTAGCCCAGACTAGCACCAGTCCTCTGCCATCCTGTTAAGTCTTCTTCATCCCCTTGCCCACAGCATCTTTCATGGAATAAACACTCAAGTTACCTTGGCACCCATTAAAAGCAAACTTGTACTATTAACACCCTAATGACTAAGAGTCATTAGGCACTACTTAGCACAGTGGGAAGTATTCTGTAATGAGCATCCATGGAAAGTTTTGCAACCCTGCATAAGTAGAAAAAACAAAACAAGCAAATCCTAAAAGGAATTCATGTTAGAGCTGGGTTAAATGATTTTTAAAACAATTTGCATTCTCCTTTTTATTTTGACTTACAAACCCCAAGAGATTTTTTTTTTTGTCTTTATCAGTCGGAATTTTTTCATCAGACAAATAGGTTCCTGGTAAAGCATTTGATATTGTACTTTTTGCCTTCCTTAAATGCTTTTGGTCTGATTTTGTTAAAGACCTCATCAAAAGATCCTCTGTGTACAGACATGGCAAAGCCTATTGAGGAAAGACACAGCACTTAGCTGAGGAAACTTCTCCCTTCTCCCTCTAGAAACAATTTCTGAAGGCCAGCCCAAAATCGTGTCTCAAAAAAAAAAAGTTGAGTTGCCAGATGAAAATATTCAAGGTGTCCTTAGCATCAAAGAGCAGCAAGTCAGATTAGCATAAGATTTTACTACATCTTCCATAACAGTCATAGTATTTTGTACACACCTTTCAAATTATATCAGTCTTGAAGAGTCATGTCCTTGCATTCCTTTGGGGATTGGAATTGCTGCATACAAGCAGAGAACACAGCTTGGGGCAGAGTTCTTGTTAGCAACATCCCAACAGAATGGAACAGGAGTATTGCAGATATGATTTTGGTGCAATGGAATCATGTTGAAAAGCACAAATGAACAAACTTGCACAGGGAACACCTCATATTTCAATAGCACCTTCCAACAGAATGGCAGAGATGAGGATGCATAAAAGTAATGAAGAATAAAAAGTAATTAAAATACAACACCCTCTGACTTTGCAACCTCAAGGATGTTATCATGGCAAAAATATTTATGCCTTCTTGAAATTTTGAATATGATTTAATAAAATATCTGACTTGCTAAGTGTTTAAGTTTTTGATATTGACATGCATTTGTCTGATAGCAGCTCATGCATACCCAAACTGAATTATGGTTGTATATCTCAATTTCTTCAAACGACTATGATGCCATTACTTTGGTCTTCTTTATCCTTTTACAAATCTTTCCTAACACGTCCTGCTTCTGCTCCAGCCTTCCATGCGTTTTTACCCCAAATGCAGCCCTCCCAGAAAACAAGAAAATAACTGGCAAGTCAATAAAAGTTCAGGGAATTGACCACTTCCGTAGAGTCATAGCCAAAATGACTCCACCAGACTACTGAATTCTCAGGATTCAAATGAAACACAACATGCAGAACAGCTCCTGGTTTTCCCCTCCCAAAGCTGTAAAACAACAACAGCAAAGATGGTTTTTCTGGCCATAGACAAGGCCAGCTTCAGAAGGCTATTCATAGAAGAGTAATTTCCAAAATTTGAGACATCTGTACAGGGTGACAGCCACCATTTATTGACCAAAACAATATTGCACAGTGTTATTCAGTTCAACCCTCCACAGCTACCTCCAGTTTCTCAGACCTATAGTTGTTACATTTGTTTCTGCCCTTCTCTGTAGCACAAGTTATAGAAAGATCCTTTTCTATTCCCCGACTTCATCTTCTCCTCTCAAATATTTTTCTTACTTTCATTTAGTCTTGTGGTCTTTATGTAATATTTCTGGGTTTTCAGAACTCTTCTAGTCTATGTGCATGGTTTACAAAATATTCCTCTAGCCATTTTTTTTTTGTAGAGCTGTGTTTGCAAATGGATGAATCATAAACCTCTTTTTTTTTTTTTTTTTTTTTTGAGAAATAACTTCTACCTAAAATGCTGAGGAGCTGCAGTTTAGTGAGAGTGTTTATGGATAAATTATGTCTGAGGGGAAAGAGAAAGCTGAGGTCAAACTTCTATGGTCCTGGCAATGTTCAGAAGTAAATCTGGGACTGTGGGTGGGTAGAGGAGATAAGAGGAAGGTTGACTTGCAAGGAAATGCTTGGCTGGGTACTTGCTTGTTTCCAGGTACAGTTCCATCACAAAATTAGAACTGCAGGGATTAAATAACAAAAAATTCTCACTCCAGTGTCTTCCAGAATAAACAATCTGAATTTTCCTCTTTACTGGGAAGAGTACATTAAGAGCAAGGCTACAGCTGGTTGAGAAGTTCATGGAAGTTTCTGAAATTATGATGTCAAATTGCTTCATCACTGAATGCCTTTGACAGTGAGTGACTAAAATGTTTGTTCCCAGCCTAGAACTACTGACTTGCACAGCAATCATGTAGCCAACCTAAGTGACCTTATTTGCAGGAAGAAAGTCGTCACAGTGAGGTAGGCAGAGCCTTAAAGCAGAGCTGGTTCTGCCTGTATGGGCTGCCAGGCAAAGGCTGGAGCAGAGGAGAAGTTGCCAGTAAAAAGGCAAGACCAGGAAAAGTCATGCAGTGTTGCTTTTAATAAAAATGACTTCCCGTTTGGGTGAATTGACACAACGTTAGGATCTGACTACTGCACTTATTTAAAGTGCAGCCTCTGCCCGAATTAAAGTGCAGGTGAGACCATGTGCCAAAGTCAATAGTACAGATTTTATTTAACAGTAAATGTCAGGTAGAGAGAGACAGAAAGAAATTAAAAAGAGAGGAGAGGGTGAGAAACAGCTTAAGTAGGAAAATAGTCACCAACCCCATGCACCCAGGGGCATCCTGTTCCTTCTCTTCACCCTGGTCCCACTGGTGGGGGTCCCAGGAAACATGGAATTCAATGGATTATTACATGTTCAGGTGTATGTGGGAATGCCCAAGCACCGCCCCTGCAGAGAGGACACCTCTGGTGGAAGGCCTCAGAAATGAGTCCAGGGGTCTTTGATGGTTTATGACCATGTCTAAGACATGACAGCTGTCTCTTTTACAATTGAGCCAAAACTCTCCAAATACCCCCAAACTCTCCTCCTCCCCTCAGCTGGGGGGAGAATGTGTACACCTGGCCTTAGTAAATGAGTCTGTGGGCTATGGCCTCCCCCTGCCCAACCAGACAGAGCTGATTTTCAGGACAGCTGCTGAATTGACTTTCCTTGTGTATACATGCTTCTCCCCCAGCCTTGTTTACTTCTCTTTGGAGCTGAGATAACTGAAAATTAGTGATGCCCTGTGCTTTTGTCTGGCCACTCAGGTGCCAGATTGCCATTTCCCAAGGATGCCACTGCGGGGTTACAGTAGATGAAGGATAGTGGCTCACTACTGCAGACAGCTCCCCTTCCCCTAGAGCTTCACAGCTGGCAGTCCCTGCTTGGGAATTTACAGAATAGCTTGTAAACTAACAGAGACAATACAAATCAGGGACAAATGGTCTGCTTTGCTTCTCTATTTAAAGTTCTCTTATAATTTTAAATAATGGTTTGCTGAAGACATCAAAACTATGGCTAATACAGGATAAGAAAGCCTCAACTTGTTTTTGTCACCTTACAAAGACAGTTCCAATCTACTTTTTAATAAGCATTTCTAATACCCCAACTCCTTCAGTCTAATTCTTCCTGACCAACACAGAGAGTAGTCTCCAATATTATATTTATTCTTTATTGGATCGAAGAAAAGCTGTTGGAGAGCAGCATACTGGTTAATGAGGCATCTCCCTATTTCAGTAATACTGTGGCAGAGAATATTTTAGATGACCACAAGATACGAAGGTCTAATTCTTCTCTTGTGCTGAGCTCTGTGAACCCAAGTTTGGGCTTTCAGTTTTCTCTGCATTGAGAACATCTGGGTGTATGAGAGGGGTGTGGGAGTGGGTGGGAGAGGGAGCAAACATGGTGCAGGGAGTATATTTATCTACCCTCTCCACAAGTTGCAGGCTGACGTTCTCCTTTAGAGGAGAAAAGATCCTCTCCTTGCCCCTGCTTACCTCCTCTAGATAAAGGTCCACCCAGCCCACAGGACTTTGGAGCAGCTGAAACTGCTGCTGAAGAATTCCCTGCACTTCTTGGAGTCCTTCCTCCTAAGCTTCAAACTTGGCAGCTAGAGCGAGCTCCAGCAGTTTTTATGAGTAAAGGTGGGAAGGAAGAATATCATTTACACCGCCTGGATTAGGCAGCGTGCCTACTCCCTCCCACCCTTATTACCTCTTCAGACTTCAATCTGTACTGCCAAAGACCAAACATTTTCTGCATAAACATTAACTAAAGGAAAAACACAATTACAACTCAGTCCAGAATGAATCTTGAAGGGGGAAGCAGGGGTAAACAGTGCTGCTAGCAACTAGACTGTTTTTGTGTTTTTACTTTTCTCCTTCTACTTTTTTTAAAAATATGCAAGACATATTTTAAAATGTGACAGTAATAAAAGAAAAAGCTTCAAAATGATTTTCCTGTGCTAACAAGCATTTTAATCTAGGTTATTTTTGTCTTAAATCAGAAAAATATATTTTATCAGCAGTAACAAAGAAGCATTGTGCTCATATACACAGATATGGCTATTAAACAGCAGAAACACTGAATATTTCTTCTTCAGAATATTCTTGCAAATACAGAATCATAGAATAGACTGGATTGGAAGGACCCTTTAAAAGTTAAGTGGTCCAGCCCTCCTGAAACATGCAATGACATCTACTAGATTGGGTTACTCAGAGGCTGGTTCAGTCTGATCTTGAATGTTTCCAGGGCTGGGTCATCCACCACCTTTCTGGGCAACTTATGCCAGCATTATTGTAAATAATTTCTTCATTATATCTAATCTAAACATACCCAGTTTCAGTTTAAAACCATTGCCCCTTGTTCTATCACTACACACCCTTGCAAAAAGTCCCTCTCCAGTTCTCTTGGAGGACTTCTTCAAGTAGGGGAAGGCCACAATGAAGGCTCCCTGGATTTGTCTCTTCTCCAGGCTGAACAAACTCAACTCTCTCAGACCTCAGAAAAGAGATGCTCCAGTCCTAGGATCATTTTGTTGCTCTCCTCTGTCCCCACACTATAACCACATGTGTGTTACATTCCCTTACCCTGAGTACCTCTTTGAAATAGAGATACTTGGGATAGGAGCAAACCAAATCACTGCAGCTGTGTTCAAGACTAGACATTCAATACAGCCAACGGGAAAAGTCGAGAATGAGTTGTAGTAAGTAGCAAGTTACAGCATTGTTTGCTGCTCTCGGCTTTTAAAATATTAATATTTTGCTACCTTTTCTGGTTATTCCTGGTACTGTGGAGTTATTTAGTATTACGCAAACACATGACTCCCTTTATCACAGAAGGATATCGTGTATCAGGAAACACAAAATAAGTAAATGCTTTGCTATCTATACTCTTAAGCTACAGAAACCTCTGTAGCATCAGGGGCACCATCAGAGACCCCTACCAGGGACAAAGATGCCTGGAAGCTGATTGCTTTCAGATATTTATTCTTGCAACACTTATATTGCAATAGCATCTAGAATGGCTCTGCAGGTGGGTATCTCATCAGAGGATAATTAGTCCTCCCTCCTCAACAGCTTTGGGTGAGAGTTCTGGACTTAATTGCAAACTGAAAGGGAAAGCTGCATGGAACCCACTTAAGCACTGCTTTGCACCACAGGTACCATAAGAAAGTCATCAACTATTGATATCCAGCAGCAAGGAGAACTCTGCACTTCCCTCTCTCACTGATGCTCTTGAAATCATCAAATAGGTTCAATCAGAACTGAACAAAAGCAAAGCAAGGCATCTCTTTCAAATGTGATACTCCACAACATAGTCCTCAAAACTTCCCAAAACAGTGATCAACTACAAGGGTATTGGTTCAACTTCCCTGACCGATTACATCACTCTCTCCCTCCCCCACCTTTAGACCCCTTACTCCATCTTTTTTCATGGTTTCAAATTACTGATATTCAAAATCCAGCCCACACCTCTGACACCAAACATATTTGCTGACGATACACACACAGTGTGCAGGTGGGTGACTTAAGAAGGCTCCTAGGTATGAAGTTAGCTTGGGGATATTGCACACCCTTCTGATTACCAGAACAATTTCCAAGGAGGGAGGTGCAGAGGGAAAAAAAAAAAAAAAAAAGAAAGAAAAACCTTCTCAAAGCTGTGTGCCTCTGTGATTTTCAACTCTTTGAAAAAGTAAGAAAGAACAGAAAAGCACCCCTGGTGTGTGGTTAAGATAACTACAAAGGAACTATTCTTAGCAGATTCCTTCAGTAAAATGAAGGGTGCTTTGATTGCATTTTTTGGCCTTGCTAATCTGACAGATATTGATGGATATTTCAGAACAGCCAAAATCTTTGTTCTAAAAACATTTCTGATGCAATATATGTTACATGCAGATGTTTTATTTGGTTCTTCATAGATATCAAAGCTTCCTTTAAATACCTGGAAGTTGCATTTCAAACATTTAAGAAGGGAGGGAAATGATAGCATATAAAGGATGGAAACGATAGAGCAAAGCTCCATTAAGAGCAGCTTAGAAAGGAGTATTTATGCCCCCCAACACAGACACTCTAAGTACCACCCCTCCCAGCACTTTGTTTCTGCCTAATCAAGTTTGAAAATTAAGAGCACCAAGATCCTTAATGAGCAATTAGGGTCTTGCAGGCTGGTCTCTCCAACAGGCAGAGGAGCTTGTGTGTAAACACTTCACCAGGCCCTGCCTCACAGCCAGGGCAGCAGCAGCAGCCACTGTGCCTGCCAGAACCACCCCTGTCACATCTGAGAGCTGGCCCTTCATCCCATCCAGAGGTAAAGGGCTTCAGTGTCCCACCTCCACTGGGAGTCAAGGAAGAATCCTTTCATCTGAGAGCGTGTGGGGGAGGCACCACCACACCACAAGCAGGGCTTTATTTGAATAAATCACAAATGAAAGCAAGCAAGGTACCCACAGGAACTCTCAGCAGCACTCTCCTCCCTCAGAGTACACCAACCACTAAGACCAGAGAATGGCTGAACAGGCACATGACTCTGAAAATAGAGACAATTCCATGTGGGAGATAAAGACATACACACAAATCAGACACAGAAGAGCAGAGGCTGCAGGTTGCAGAAGGGGTTTGGGAAATGCAATGCTGTGCAACCACAGAATTTCTGAGGCATTTGGTGTTGTTGCCCCAGCCTGATACTCACCAGCTCCTGATAGTTGAAGCTTTTATGTACTGGCTATCCCACCTTGCAGCCTTTTTCTTAAAGGAAAAAAAAACCACAAAGCCAAAATAAACTCAGCAAAGAGGGTATTCATCCCTTTATAAGGTAAACAATCATTAAATATACTATCTCTTCCCAAGAACAAAATTCTTCAAGGTGGTAATCATTTTAGTAGAGAACCCTCCTAATAGAAAACTAAAGAAGCAGACAAATACAATGAACAAGAATGAAGCATAGACAGAATTTCTGGTCTGTCAGGAGTCAGAGCTGAAGATGTGCTGCCAAAGAGCTCTTGTCCTTCCTCAGCATGTCAATGGAATCAGTCACTGACAGAGACAGGTATGAGGCATTGCAACAGAGAAAAGATTCTCCTGGGCAAATAGGATCAGGTCATTCCTCTGTGCCTGTTTGCAGTAGTGGAGTTTGGTAAACGTTAAAGTCAGGACATTTCCCAAGTCAGTTTTAGACAGTTCACTGGTAAGAAAGCTACCCCGCCAAAATGCTGACTGGTATTCTAGTTTAGACTAGCATAGTCTGAAAACAAAAAACCCAAGGCATTAGCATCACTAGCTGGGAATGCAAGGTCCAGGTGTATTTTCATTAACCATGTGAAGTACAGTACAGGAAGAGAGGTTCCCCTGGGCCGCCTCACCAGCTGAGCTAAAATTCTCTGGAGTTGTTCAGAGAAGTTTCAATCATTCACATAAAGGCAAAGACAACAGCTGTACTTTTAAAGATGGATTCTGAATAAAAAGCAACTACTAGAAAAGTACACTCCTTAAAAGACCTTTATTTTGGTTGCATGGTTACAATTCATTTATGCTTACAGTTAGATTGTTCCCAAATAATATTTCATAGCTCACCATGTACACAGTGCATTCTCTCTCAGTCTGGTGTGGAAGAACTTTATAAAATACAGATTAAGTGACTTTTTCATCTGTACACTTTTCAGATTAGTTCATCAAGATTAAGTAAAAAGGCAAATAATTAATTGGCAAAAAAGTGTTTTTACATTTTTAATATATTAGTACAAAATGGCACAAAAGGAAAAAAGGTCATTTTAAAGGCTATAAGCATCAAACTTTTTAAACGCTTTCAGTCAGTTCAACTGATTTTAACTTAATTTGAAATACCAGTGTTGAACTTGCAATTGAACTTGGAATCTTCTTTTCTTAAGCTGTGTGAAGGACATCACATACAACTTTGGACCAGTTCATGGAAACCAAATCACAGCAGTTTCAGAACAGTGACATTCAAGTGCACCTAGGAAGTTGGGAATTTCTATTCTTCCCAGTAAGTCTATGAAGTCACAGACTAGAGCATATTTTCATCTAGCCAAACCCACTCATGCACACTTCAGATGCAAAGATACCAGATGTGTACAATAAAACCTCTTAATGCAAAGACTGGAACAAAAAACCCACATAATTACATCATTCACCCAACATACCTTTGCAGGAGGCTTCCAGACATAACCATACTCCATGCCAGATACAGCGAAAAATGGAGCATCTAAAAGGTTTCAAGCAAACTGAAGGCTTAATTCACAGGCTTCAGGTATAAAAGAGAGATCACACCAACTTCAGCAACCTACAAATTAATTTGAACCACCCATATCAAATGGGTAGGTGAATGTGACAGAAGGGAAAGAGAGAAGAAATACATTTCTAACTTAAATTCTGAGATGTGAACTCGTTGCCTCAAGCAACAATTCAGGAGTTTGTTTTGGCAGCAACATTTAGCAATATCCCAAAAGATAATTACCCACCCTGTCAACACAAATTATCATCATTTTGATTAGCCCCCTAAACCTTAAGATGTTTTATGTTTAAGTTAACAGAACAGTTTATGACCTTGACTGTTTATTTCTGGCAAGACAGTACCCACATCCGAGAGGGCAGGCAGTTATACTGATGGCAGTACTGAGAACATTATTTCTCAGGTTAAAACAAAAAGTCTGATAAAAGAAGTAAGTGTGATGAAGTACAGAACCACTATTTTACTCAGCTTCACAATGAGCAAACCATGACTAGGAATTTCCTTTCCTAATTTAAATACAAATTACAAAGCTTTCTCCAGAGACTTATTTTGTAAGTAACCATATGACGAGTCCAAGAATCAATGCTCCAACAGCAAGTATAATAATGAGTATGCACATCTTCTTTCGGGATCTTTGCTGCCAAAAGAGAAAAAAACAACTTGATTGAAAACTGTGCAACATCAGAACATTAGAAAAGTCTTCAGATGCTTTTATGGTCCTACTGCATGTACAATCTAACTAAATTGTAACATATTAAAATGCTCAAGTCATATAAAGATGTTCAAGGGAAAAAAAAGCAAAGTTATCTACATTATGGCTATATTATTCAAAAGAATAATCTCAGTGGTATATTCTGGTACACATAATAAATTAATGAAACAAACACAGTAATGTAATGAATGGATGTAATTAGAACTCTGGGGGAAGTAACATGAGAGCACAGGTGACAGGATAGAGAGGAAAATGGACAATCAGTTGCACAACAGAGGAGGTAGAAATGGTCTGCCAGAAAAGACTATTAATGTATATACAGAAGGGAACAATGGATTACAATTTTAGACTGCTGTGTATCCATTCACAGTTATTTTAAAGGTCTTTTTTGCAAGTTTCTTAGGTACAACTTGCTCTTAAAAAAAAACAACAACAACAAAAACAAACAAAAAAACACCCCCAAAAAAAAACCCCAAATCAAAACAAAGAGTCATGACTAGAGACCCACTTATACAGATGTCACTACAATAAAGTCCAAATCATGAGCATGTTGAGAACATTCACATTTCCTATACAGGTCTGTAACTTGAGATACCAAAGCACTCATGACCAGAGGCAGTCTTTCGTCCTTTATCTGAAAGATATGGAATCTGAAGGTTTTCTTCACAGGATGGAATAAAATTACCAATGGGTTTCTCAGGCTCTTGCTGATAGCCAAGGAATAACAACACTCAGATCCTGGGATTCTAGGCCACAGCCCCAGAAGTAAAGCCAGGCTGTGCTGTACTTGGCAAAAGTTCTTCTGCCTGGGTGGTTTTGACATTCTGGGTTTTTTAATTTTTCTCTCTGAAGAACAACATCTGTGTCAGTTTTTCTTTGAAGCTGTCAGCTCTCTGCCCAGTACCACTCAGACCACCAAATTTCTTAAGAATTCTCTTCTACTTTTATTGTCTCATTGCCACTTCTCCCACCATCAAGCTAAGATTTCTTCATTTCATTGTTTTACTTGCTAGAACTCAATCAATTTGCTGTAGTATCTTCCTCCTGTGGCCATTCTCTCCTTACAATCATAATCTCTTCCTTCTGCATTCTGCTGTCCCCCCTCTTACCAGAAATGCATTGAAGCCGAATATTTCCCCTGTAATACTACATAAGCAAGGCGTGACAAACTTATTTCCACATACAATTTACCATCATTTCTACAAGTGCTGAAGCAGCCTGGCTTTGCTCAAGCTGCTCTGCCATGTGAATGCACTCCACATGGCAGATGAGTGATGCAGAGCTCATCCAACCACAATCAGGAGCTGTGAGTGTATCCACAGCCTCATCGCCTCCACCACACCTCGGCCTCTAACACTTCCTTGAGGGGGTTGGGCCAGATATAATAGCTGCTGAAATTTTTCAGCCCCTTGGAACAAGTATGAGTTTTCAAGCAAAGGAGAGTTCAAACGCAAAGCAAACTACACAGTCCTTTTAACCAAACACAGGGCAATCCTGAAGCACTTCTTCTGCAAGACCCACTGAACAGAAGCTTGTCAAGTCTCCTTAACCTTCCTTTGAGATCAGAAGATCCTTTCCTCAAAATAAAACATGACATTGGTAATCTTAGATTTCAACCAGAAAACTAATACCTTTCACTGAAAATTTTGGCTGCTGCTATTTTTTTCCCTGAACTCTGTAAGTATCAAAATAGGAGCCATCAACCATACTTAACGTGCCAATCAGTCCCACTGAGCATACAGTTCAAGGATGCACCCTCTCCCAAACCTCTGGAATCGGCAGGCAGTCTTTCAGACATTCTGTCACTCATTTACTGTCCTAGCTACTACTAACACACATAAGAGGATTAAAAAAAAAAAAAATGTCTAAGGACTACCTCTAACTTAAAGGGGAAGATTAATTACTAATAAGATTATTTCTAATAAGTTCCAAAAATGTTATAACGAAGTGGTATTGAAAGGTATTTAAAAGGATTTTCAAAATAGTTTGACAGTTTGAAAGACGTTTTCAGCATCAGAGTAGCAAATAAAAAAAGCAGGATATATACAGCTTTGGGAAGATTTTAGGCAGCAAAAATTGGTGCTAACTGGCCACATCTTCAGAAGATTTTCCTGCCTATATTCTCTCCTCCTCCAGTGACCTCCAGAGGCTTGCTCTCCCATATACAAGAACCTTTAACTTCTCGAATTATAAAAGGTGGAGCCTGTTTGCTCCTCCTTTGTTTGTAAGGTCTTTTTGTTGGTTTGAGGATTTTTGCTGATTTGTTTGTTTTAAGTAAAGGTGTAATTCCAGGTGGTCTCATAGAATCTCAGAAGGCTCTGAAACTGTAGCTGGAAACAGGAAACCCAAAGCTTTCAGAAGTCACTGACTTTTGTTTTATAGTGACCTAGAAATACCACTGTAGTCTAACACAAACCTTTAAGTCTTCAAGCCTTGAGGAAGTTGCCAGGCAAAATCTCTAAGTCAGGACTACTGCAGAAGGACAACTTCACACAACTGGCATTACCTGGTAGTTCGCTGCTCTTGACAGCTGCTGGTTTGCTTGCTGCACATGTACTTCTGCATTTTCCACATTGGCTTCTATGCTGTCTTTGTTTTGAAAGGAAAGATTTCAAACTTTGATTAGTCAGAGGTTTGGAATGCTGAAATATACTTGAGAGCATATATAACAGCTGCCCCCAAAAGATGGTGTCTTCGTAAGTATTCATCAATGTACCTTGCATTATGAAAGCTTGACCCATCCTACACTTATGCCTGAGTTCATTTCAGAACTGCCCAGGCAATGACTGGCTGAATTCATGTCAGGTTATAGCTGCCCTGTTCTACATGCAGGGCTAAAACTTAGATGCCAACCAGGATAAAAATTTTCTACCTTTTTCCCCCCCTTTTTAAATTACCTTTTTTTGTCCCCCAACTTGCTACTGACTACTCTCTGCTCAGATTAAAAGAAGTCCTAAAGTTTATGAAACAAAGGCAACAGACCAAACAACACCCTGAGAGACATGAATCTAGTTTGGTGTTCTATCATGTTGACACAGATTTTATTTTTTTCAGTGGAAAACCTTAGCCAATTACGGGTCAAGGTGATAAAAAAAGCCCTGAAAATATTTGCTAAACACAGACAACATCACTTAGCAGCTGATTCAGAAAATGGATTCTCCAATCATATTTTGTTAAAACAACAAACCTGTTTGCATGAAAGGCAAAACATTCATCTCTGCTGAATCTGCACACTTAGATCCATCAGCAAATACAGTAAAATGTCCCACAAACTCCACTTTTATGTACAAGCAGTTCAAAAAACTACCTTAAGGATGTTTTATACACATGAAAAATTACATGTTTTAAACTAGATTTTAAGCACACTTTCTTACTGTATTGCCAGTCATCTCAGCCAGTCTACCCATTATTATTAGGTTGCACTTGATTTACTTTAGCATTGATAGAGTCATTAGAGGAATTTCTCCACCAAAAGAAGTTCTACACTGCAGCTGTCCAGAAAAACTGAATAAAAAATTTCCTGGCAATATTTGAATTGGACTTACCTATCATATCACCTTGTTCATGAATCATCATTCCCAGATCTTTGAAAATTTCATTGATGTCCATAATGTCAGCCTGCAAAAAAACAGTCAAATCATTAATGGACATCACACATTTTAGCGTCTATGTGCATTTAGATATAAATACTGTTCCTTGTCCTCCAGGGTGTGCATCCATGACTCTTTATACTACAGGATAAAAAACCCTTAATGTTATTCATGAAGGTTATAAGACTTTCACATCTTCTCTTATCAAATATTAAGGTTGTTACTTAAAGAAGGTAAAAGGGTGATTAAAAAAAACAGTTTTAGGAAATGTTATTATATTTAGAATGTAAAATTAACTATATCCTTTATTTAGACAGTTATGAAAATGTTTTAAAGGTGTTTACAGTGTTTAAATAGTTTTAAGAGCTGTAATATTAGCTTGCCCTGCCTTGAGAGAAAAAAACACACACCCTGTTCCTGCAAAGATGCTGTTATAAACATTCCCTAGACATCCACGAGCCATTGGTTAAAAAGTAGGAGCCTATCACCAGAGCTAGGAGAGGAGGCGATCAACCACCATGAGCCATAGAAGCAGGACTGAGGGGGTGGAGCAGAGCAGACTCTGGGTATTTCTCAAGCTGGAATTCCAAAAGTCTCCCTCTTTTGTCGGACCAGCCTCAAGGGAGCTTTGCTGCTGGATCAGGCCATTTTCCAAACACGCTTTTTTTTAAGCGACCAGCACCGAAAGAAAGATTTGCCTGGGTTTTACCAGCCAGACTGGCTGAAAAAAGGCTTCAATTGTGAAGGATCTCGGACTTCATCTTTTTCCTGGTTTTTTCCAAGTTTTTTTCTTTCTTCGGTTCCATTTTTTTTATTTGTTAAAATAAACCATTTTTATTTAGTTTAATACCTGGAATTATCCTTTTTTTCATAACACTTAATGTACTTATTTTGAAGGTTTTTCTGGTACTTTGAGAGCAAGTTTATCATAAGCAAGCTATCTATCAAACCAAAATGAGGATGATCATGTCCAGAGAATATACTTCAAAACACATCACAAACAGGACCTCTCATTGCAGATGGTTTGCCTACACACATACTTGTGTTATTATTTTAACTACAGGGAAAAGCCCATGCCAACATTTCTCAAAAGCTAGACATTTAAACAAAGTTAATAAAAGCATTTACAGGAAGTATATTGCATTAGTTTTAGTACACCTATTTTAAACACAGTAATTTTCCTAAGCACCACAGTTCACAGAAATCACCTCTATAATATGGTCAGGGTTCTGCACCTGCATTATCTTACCACCACCTGGTTATGTTGATGTGACAGATGCCACATTAGCAAGTGTGAATATTATCTCTTAACTAATGACTCATACATGGTTACTTCAATTCACTTTAAGTCAAAGTATGGGTAGCAAGGGAGAGATTATTGAAAAAAATTATACATAGAATGGATTTTGTCACATGCATCAGGAACACTTCCTGACAAACTCCAGTTCCAGCAGCTTTCATATTGGTGGTAAAGATGTGGAATATAGACTGGCTGGAAAAATTAATTTTGTCTTCACAGAAGTCTCTTATGTCAGTATTTCATTGCACGTGGCAATTTTTCATGTAGTTTACATCTTGTTTTTAACAAGCCCTTACTTACAAGTGTTTCAGTGAAACAGAATATACCTGTATTTCCAGAAATGTTAAAAAAAATCCACTTAAAAATGAACATGTTGAACAATATATTGGGAAGACGTGAGGAGAGGTATAATTTTGCTACATTTATATTCACTGTTTAAAATGGTCCTACAATATGACCATATTGGAAAAAAAAAATATATGTACTTTTTCTTGCAATCACATGAGCATTCTATTATTCCATAGCTGAAGTTAAAGACAGTATACCAAAATATGGTTTTCATACAGTAGATTTCAAATGTACTTTTCACATCTAAAGACAGTATTTGCAGTTTTGAAGGGAAAAACCACACCCACAGACAAACCTAAACACCTCAGGATTCGTGTCTGCAATTAATGCTCATGCTCCTTTAAAATGCTATTTTTTTGGAACATTAAAAGCATATTCCATTGTAAAATCCCTTGTACTTACTTCAAGCTGCCTAATGGAAGATTCCCTCTCCTCAATAAGACGGAGGTCATCTTCTGTAATTTCTTCATCTTGCACTTGTGTTTGAGGTTGACTATCAGATGAAAAAACAAAACCAAAACCAAAACCCATGTAGAATTGAAAAAACACAATGAGAAATTATTCAGAAGGATAAAACTATAGTTAAGTACAATAAGTAAATAAAACGTGTGTTTTCACCCTTGACTGTCCCTGGCTAACAGAGATGGTATAGCCATCACAGCTTTCGTGTAGCAGAGCTGCTGGAGCAGCACTGCACAGAGCAGGTGGCTGACTGGAAATTCTAAGTATGAATGCAAAGTCAAAGTTCCTTCTGAATTATAAACTGCAGAGTTTACATCTATCTGAGTAGCAAAAAAGAATCTGAGACTGAGAAACAGTTCTTGGAGAATATGGAAGCAATGGGAGCTCCCAGTTAACACTAGACCCTTATCTTAACAGTTTTACTGCATTCCAGTTGGACTCTTCTTCTCTAAGTTTGGGTGTCAGAAAACCCAAATGCAGCTTAGGGCAGATTAAGAAGACATTTACAGCTGATGCACCAGGAAAAAAGGAAGGCCATTATGTGAACTGCTTCTTTTTCTTCACATCTATGCCATCAAAGTATCTTCTCTATGCTAAAAACCAAAAAATCATGGGCAGCTTGCTTCCCTGCAGGCTGTTTATTACTCTGAGCTATGTTAAAGCATATTAAGTAATTCAACCTACCTGTCCCAAGAGACAAGTGTTCCTTCTTTGTAGTTATCTTCTGGAGCCCCACCCTACATGATCAGTGTTTAAAAATACAAATAAAACATTGTAGCCCTGAAAAGAGCACTGTCAGCTTTTCTATAAGGAGTCAATACTAGAAGGTTTATACTAAGTCAAACTGAAACATGATTTAACACGTTCTCATCCTGATTTTGCTTTATGCAGGCATAAGGCTGAAATACAAGCAGAAGCATTCAGTTCAGTAACTCCCTGCTACAATTTACAAGTATAGCAATATGTATTTGGCATAGAGTGAAATGGCAAAATTGATATACTGACAAGGAAAAGCTCAGCATCTGAAGCTATTTAGCACTTCTCCACCTTAATACTCCATTGAATCTGGCAAGTCATTCTTCCCCATAGGAAAAAATCTGTTGATATCAAAAGGTAGAGCAAAAGCATTTCCAAATCTAGTAGAAGTCGCTTTTGCAAGATTATAGTATGAACACTGGGGCAGTTCATGATTTTGTGCAACAAAGGCAAGGAAAAAGTAGCAGTTTCCCAGGGAGGTGATTACAACTTAATGCAGCCTTTACTGTAAAATCATATAGCACATGTTCTGCAGCATTTAGAGTCAGCTAAAGGAAGAACTGTGGAGGCAAATCTGACATTGAACACCACTAACGCCAATGTAAAGAATATAATGGCATGTTTTCTGATACTTACAGACACCCTTGAGCTGGCTCTTACTCTGGCTACAAAGTCTTTTTCCTTCTCAGCAGCTTGCCTTTGGAGTCTTTGGAAGTTTGTTAGTGCTGTGGTGAACTCCCCCACAAGACGGTCTTTCTGTATTTTTCTTTGACGCTACAGGAGAAAAAGTTTTACCAAGTCAAATGAGCTCATGCTTTTCAAGGCTTTACTACTTCCAGTCTGCTAAATACCAAGGCATATATACTCTTTCTTCTAAATAAGTGTAAGAGAAGGCTGTCAACAACATCATTTGCAATTCCATGGACAAACCTTTCCTTCTGGGGATCACATAACCACACAAATTAAAGCATTTAAAGAGGAAATCAATGTATTTATTATAATTTAACAGCTGGAAGCGAAAAAATAAGCATGGATAAGAAAGATTCTACCTTCCTTATTATATGCAGATTGTAAAATCTACTGCTTTGGTGCAAAATATTTTGACACCAGGAATGCTAAAATATGCAGAGGTGACTGAATGGAGAGGAAGGATGCAGAAAAGAAAGAACAGGGCACTTCATATGTATTTTACATAAAGCTGGGAATACATATTGAACTGAATGCAGAAGTGGGTTCACATACCCCCTTAAGTGCTTTAGAACAGGTCCACAGACCTGAAATACTTGTTCTAGCCGTTCTTTTTTTTTTTTTCTTTTTAAGATGTAGTGAAGGGAAGAGGAATACTAGGCACTCAGGAGAGTCTCCACCATATTTTCCTAAATATACACATACATCAATCCTTACAAATTTCTGAAAGGTTGTCATTTCCTATTCATGAATCTATTATTTATGCATTTTGTTATGACATACCTTTGATAAAAGGAGTAAAATTAAAAAGTAAAACTGTAACACTGTGAACTTTTCAGCTCCAAGATAAGCAAACAGAAAAAGACATCAACCAAAAGATACTTTGGCTGAACTACAGGTTATATACCAAGACCAAGTTTTAACATTGCCGTCAGAAGTTTACAGCTTGACAGGATGAGCACACATGGATCATGGCCTGCCATTTGAACTCATTGTTTCAAGACCATTCATTTCCCCAGAGGCTCCTTGGTAACCAGCCACAGACCAGGCAAGTTGTTTAAGTGACAATAACCCAAATCCATGTTTTCTAGGATCCTGTTGTTCTTCCCTTATTTAAGTGACAGATTTTGCTAGGATAAGAAACCACAGGAGGGCAGACAGGAGTGTGCTAATCACAACAGCCCCTTCCCATGTTTCTGCCTGAAAGATTTTACACAGACCTTGGAAAGAAGCAGTTTAAAGACTGCACAGGTTGTTTTAATAACAGCTCTGGTCTACTCCTCTTGAGAAATGAAAAGCCTGTGGACAAGACATAGCACATATGCTGACAGGAGTGATGCAGAACAGACATACTGTGCATAATCAAATTATTCAGACAGTGAATGAACAGCGTTTTGGCACACAATTCCTTGACTCTGGAAGCAGCCAGCAGAGCGCCGGCAGAGTCAGATACAGCATCCCTCCAATGGATTACATAGTATCCAGCTACCTGAAGTAGCAGAAAGGCAGAGCACACTGCCTTGATTCCCACTACTCCAGTCACACTACCTCATTCCTGATACATAAACACAACTTTGGGACAAGTCTGGACGGCAACAAAATATTCTTACGTTTTAAGTATCCCCACTTTGTGCAAATGTGTTGACTAACTAAATAGTGCTTTGAAAACAGGAATAAAGAACTGAAGTTACTCAAATACTTTACATGAGCCAACATGATAGTCAAACAAGCTCTTTGGTTTTATACCTGTTCACTTGTTGCAGGCAAAGATCCAAACTCTTTAATGTATTTGTCAGTTTCTTTGGCAAGTTGGTTGGTGTATTGTTGCTTCTGTTGCCTAAAATCAAATGCAAATTTTCGTTAGAGACCATTGGGTTATTTTGCTGAATTTCACTGATTCTCAGAAAAACACCAGTACTAAAAGCTTCTCTGAAGCACACAAAGCCATCTTTATTCTGCTCTTTGCTGTAATGGCATGAAATCATGGATTCCAGGCAGGACAGGTACAGAAGAAGGTGTGTTCCTCAGCATGACAGCATAATCAGTAATTGCTCACTTTTTTACCCTTAGGTTTCTTCTATTCTACTCATGTGCAGCTATACGTTTGTAGTCATTATGAATACATGAATATATTTCTGATATTATCACATAGTCCTTTACCAATATTCACTTTTTTTTTCTGAAGCAACACAAATTCTTTACCTGCTTCAGCATCCTCCCTGCCCATTCTATATAAAAAAGGTTTTATCTGGAAAGCTATTATCAAGCCATCAGCATCAGTATGTAAAATAATCATTGAACTCCTGGAAAGATCAAATATTCAGACAAGTGAAAAATAGATAAAAACTCAAGCAAGCTTACTATATATACACAAATTATCCCAAAAAAGGGTCTGGAATACGTCCTCACAAGAGTTTCTGTGCTGTTTAGTTGTGGATTTATGCCTAGATCCTATTGGGTCATTGCATAAACTGTGTACGTTTTTCTTCACCTATTTCCAGTCCCCAGCAGAACATCCACTGTGGATTGTACCTGGCTAATGTTATGGGCCCTGAACTCAGGTTATTATGGAGAAATTTGGTTCACACAATATGAAAATGATGACTTTGGTCAAATACAGATCTCCTGCTACTATTAAGTGGCCACAGCACAGCATGAAAGACACTGAAAATGCCAGGGTGAGCTCAGTATGTCGCTTACATGCATTTGTGATGCTGAGATTAATGTGGTAAAGGAGTTTAAAGAAAAAAATCATACTGGTTCATTAGACCATGCAGAGAAGTGGAGAGCAGATGCTTCCTCTGCTAGAGGCATATTAGTGAAAGTCTACCTTCAGGTGACTGAACTCCAGCAGAGCAACTGCCTTAGAGTCTGATTTCACTTCTGTTACGTTACTATTTCTGGTACATATTTATTTTATAATGTCATCCCTTACTATAGCTTTCATCACTACAAATGACATTCCCCTTCCTCTACCAGTATCCCACCTCACCAAAATCACATCCCAATATATTCATTACCTTGTGACACTTACACAGACAGATTGGAAGTGTTGACTGGAGTGGAGGGGTGGGGGTGTATGTTTTTGAGCAGTGATATTGCTTTCTGGTTGTACCACTTTCCCTTTGCTGACAAACAGCACACTTTTTATAGATGTACTGATACTGCAGGCAACATGCATGGGCAAACCAGCAGATTGGAGTTTACAGACTATCCTACTTTCAGAAAGCACATCTTCACATTAAAGTTTTAAATATTTCTCTATATTCACCTTTCTCAGGAAATCAAGCACTCTGCCTAACAAAAATCCACCTCACCACCTACCAGGAGATTGTTTACAATGCAATGAAATTAAGTGTTTTCATGTGAAGTACTCACAGCTGTTGCCTCAACTCAGGCGTGTCCTGTGGTGTTCCAAGCTGATGTAGTATTCTTTGTATTTCAGCAGCTGTTTGTGAAGAGGAAGAAAAATTGGAACAGAGCACAGACAATTGCTACTTAGTTTTATGCATTTTTGCTTGGCAGTTCTAAAGCCATATAAATAAATTGACAGAAACTGATATGCAGGACTTTTTCAACCTGCTACAAAGATTCCATTTGTAAGTCCCAGAACAACTACTGAATGATTTTTGCCATGTCAAAGGCAAAACCTGAGGTTTCTTATGAAGGATGGGAATGTATTCAAATCTTTAGGTAGAAACAGGCAATTTAAAGATTTAAAGAAGTAGATTTGTCTTCCCTGTAT
Source organism: Rhipidura dahli (assembly GCA_013399225.1). NCBI lineage: Eukaryota > Metazoa > Chordata > Aves > Passeriformes > Rhipiduridae > Rhipidura > Rhipidura dahli. The sequence continues at coordinate 448,075 of VXAC01008078.1, forward strand.
TCCTGTGGCTCTCCCCAGGCAGAGTGGTATACCACTGACAAATATGGTAAGATATTAAGTGGGATCCTCATTTCATTAGGTCACTACCTAATTTTTTTTCAGTAAACACAGTTAAAAATTCAGTAAGTGAAAACTCCACATAATGAAGAAAAAAAAACATTAAAAAAAAGAGTACTTTTCCATATACTATAGAAGAGATCTATAGAAGAGACAGAACTTCAGGTAAAAGAAGAAAATAAGCTATGAGTTACATTAACCAGTTAGTTAAAACTGGAATTCCTTAAAGCATTTTTAGCAATAATATTAATTCTGATCTTTGCTTCTTAACAAGTAGCCAGTGAATGTTGTAGATGATACTGGATTATCTACACTACTTTACAAAACGTCCCAATGCTGACAACTGCTATTGCCAAGTCTTTCTGTGCACACCCAGGTAATGAAAATATCAAAATGGGAAAGTTAAATTTACGTATGTAAAAAATCAAATACTTAAAGTAAGTGTTTTTGAGAGAACAGAATGGTAAAAACTACTAACAGAATTTCTGTGGGCAATAGCACTGTAAGATGGCTTTCGTGCACGTTGTATTTTAACTGAGCTGAAAACCAGCAAAACATAAGTGAAGATTTTTGATTTTTGCCTACAGTCACCACCAGCCACTAAGGACAGTCCTCCCCTGCCTCCTGCCTGCCGGGCAAGGCAGTGTCTGGCTGCCCGCGCTTCTCCTGGGCAGCTGCAGCTGCTCATACGTGCTGATGAACACAAGCTTGGTGTAATTAAGCTTCCTTTTTAAGCCCAGTGTAAATGCATTGTTTTAACACAAACAAAAAGATAACTGGCTAGTGTTATCTTCAAGAACATAGAGTTTTAATATCTATAAAACCGAACACTAATTATCCTGGATTTGTTCCAAGGCGCTCTCCCTTCTGTTCCCAGAACCGAGGAGCTCAATTACTCCGTACGTACTTTTAAAAGGGAAAGTAAAAACAAAAACAAACCAGAGACAGAATAAGTACCGGGGTGTCCTACCGCCACCTAGAGGTTCATTTTTTAACTGCAAGTACCGAAAGTGCAGGTTTGTGTTCTAAATAAAAGTTCCCTGAACAAGGCCTATACTTAAAATATTTCTATTCCAAGTTAATTGCATATTTATACTACTTCGGAAGATGAACACAAGTAGACAATTGAGAGAAAATTAAAAGCCAGCACTGCAAAATTGGTCAGATATACAATTCCAGAGGAAGAGTTCATGGCAGTTCAGGTCCTGTGATTCAAAAATTTAGCATAAAATTAAAACACATTTTACCAAAAAGTCTGTAAGCATGCCTCAAAATAGCAAAGTTCTAATGGGTTTTTAATCACAAGAGGAAAAAATAAAGTAAAGGAAAAGACCCCAAGGACTGAATTGACATCATTTTTTCTGTGCTTCTTGTAATTTAGCATTTTCTACCTTAACCTTGCACAACAATGGATATTACTGAAAAAATTAAATTATTGGTTTATATTAAGCAGACCGCATAAAAATATGAAACACTGCTTATTCAAGTAAGAAAGCAGAAAAAGAACCAGAGCAGAAAAAGTAAATTTTGGCCAATAGTCTTCAGCACTCCTGAAGATGCTTCATAACAAAGCCAAAAACAAGTTGGCAGGGGCAGTATAACAAATGAAGTAGAGAAGCTGGCCTTTCTGAAATCTTGATTTACAGTATACACTTGCAGGTTGATGAGTTAAAGAAATCCAGCCTTTGTACCCCTTTGTATTAATATAAACATGATGGAGTGTATACAGGCTAAAAAATACATTCTTTATTATAACTCTTTTAGTTTGGCTTGTTTTTCTACTGATTTCTCACTGTAGCTACTTCTCATTCAAATATTTGATATAATATTACATTTATAATAACAAAGCCACCTAAACTATAGACCTTCAGTCTATAGTGATAGGTTCACAAACAAAACAACATTTTTAAACAGGCTTAAAGACAATACCTCTGGGATCACAGAAAGAAAGGGTCTTCTTCCCTCACACTTACACACAGATCTCACAGAATGTGATTAAAAGCAAGAATTAGCTTTCTAACTTCTTAGATCATAAGATAATATCCCCTCCTTTCCTCAAAGAAAAAGCAGGGTAGCCCTAGTGTCTCCTCCTAAAGGTTAGACTGCAAAAATACCTCTGCTTGCTCCTTCCACCCTTCCATTTGTGAAACAAGCAGAAAGAAGAACCAAGCAGGCAATGAAGAGCAAAACTGCTGGAAACCTGGGATTACTCTTTGGAAAACAAAAGTCCCTAAATTCCCAGTTTCACTGCTGATGGTTGTATTTATAACTGCAGTTTAAATAAGTCCCTCATTTAACCAGGCTTTCAGCCCTGTGTAGGCAGTTCCGGCTGGAAGACATCTCTGGTCCTCTCAATCCATCAGTAACACTCAAATGTCCTAGAGTGCCAAAGGCTTAGGCCTAGCTCACAAAGCCCTAGCTCTGCACTGCAAACATAGCAGTAACAGTAAGGGACCAAAGATCACAGAACAGTTTTGACAGCTTCCTAGGTTACCTCACTCTTTATGGTATTCCCCTTCCCCAGATTCCCAATTCTTCAAACATCCCAAGGAGTTCCAAAAGACAGGAGTAAGTGAAAAGTGAATCCAAGGTCCCTGTTGTCCTGGACATTACCAGTCCTGCAACAGAGACTGACTGCATCTTGTGCATGATTTTAATCAATTCTAGTGCAAAGTCAGACACTGGCTCATGTGAGCACTTAGGAACCTCGGGCATATGTAGGTGGCTGCTGGACTTTGCTCAGGAGCTGCACAAGGGCACACACCTCATGTGCATGCAGGCGTTCCTTGCCGAAGTCACCAGGGTATGGCACCAGCCTGCATCAGAAACTGCCAACTCCTGCAGCCACTTCACAATGCACATCGGGGTAGATGTTTGCATAGAATGAGAATCAACAGCTTTGTCAGGGCTCACACTACACCTGCAAGAACAGCAGCTTGCCAGCTGTGGGCTGGCAATAAAAGAAAGCAAGTCCACTTTGGAAACTGAGCAGAGCAAAAAGCCAGGTACATGACACCAAGCAAGCAAAATGCATTTTTTTCCAACTGCTGTTTTTGCATGCAAAAGAACCTCATTTTTTTCACCTGAAAATTAGGCTTGTCTTAGAAAGAAGCAATATCATAACACTGAGAAGACTTTTCATTTGTCTTTGCAGCATTCCTGATCTAGATCTCACAATACACAACTATTAGCTGATAAAAGCTACTCAGCTACTCTAAGGCTGGTCACATGCTCAGAAACAGGTTAGACACGGTTAATGATGAGCCAGAGAAACAATTAAGATCTAACCTGAATTCTTACAGAGAAAATTATTGAAGAGTCAGGTCATGTTTATTTTCACTAAGCCAAACAGTTGTTCCACTTCTAGCCAAAAAAAAAGGCACAGAAAAAGGAAAGTAGTAGTCTCTGATATAAAAGCCCTCATCTTCTCTACAAGAATTATAGAAGTAGAGACAGTTGCAGTGGAAATATTTACATTTTTAACAGATAGGTGTATTTGAAAAACATGTTCCTGGCTGAACTGTAATACATACAATTTTTTCATAAATAAAACCACAATTCACATTCTGGATCACACAACTACCCTTGCTTTAGAGCTGGCTAGCAAAGAAGAAAGTTTCATCTCCTTACTCCTCATCTTGTATTGTTTTTCAGCCAGCTTTGCAAAGCTGTTTCATTACTACAAGTAAATCCATGTTGACATAATTGCTGGTTCTGGTCCTTGAAATCAGAACATTTAAAAGATGGCATAGGAAGTTTTAAACTTAAAATAAAGACACAAATGAATTAATACAACAAAGACCAAAATGTAAACAACTTCTTGCCTCTAAGACTGTAGGTACAAATAATCTTAATCCCAAACTGTAAATTAGTAACCACTGTACAGGCTGCAATACCACAGCATTGCTGCAGTAGAAAAGGTAAAAGAAAAACGCCCAAACCCTTCAGCAAAATCCTAATGTTTGAAAGGCAATGCACCAACTAAGAGAATGGAAATGAAGAACAGACTGCAGGTCACCCACCTTCTTTGGCAGGGCTGAGAAGTGTCCAAACACTGTTATTGATGTTTATCCACAGCATTAGGCAAAGGAAACTGAGGATGGTTCTACTTTGCAATGCTTACCAGTAACTCCAGCTACAGTAGAGAAGCTTTCTCAAGTTAGCCACCATCAGCTGTCTTCCTACTTCAAACTCCATTCGATTGGAGTTTAGTTTGAAAAATCAAACTTTAAAACCTCAAGTGGCAATGACCAAGCCTGTTGTAGCTTTACAGATGGAGAATGACATGTATCAACAGCATAATCCAGAGAGTTCTAAAAAAATATACCTCAATATAGAAGTATGAAACTGGGGGCAAATATGTTTAATGAGTGTTGCTTATTACCCCATTGCAGTAACCTCACTTCTTATTGGGATCACACAAGATTGCATTATAAACATCCAGCAGCTGTTTCCTTCAGTTTCCTTCAGTCAGACCCACCACACTGCCCAGTTTCATAAAGCTATGGTCTAATGCTTCCACAGAAAATGTGGCACTCACTGGGTGTGCATGGAAGAAACACCAACAGCAACACGAGCAACAAAGTCTGAGGCACTGCACTGCAGTGGACAAGAACCAGACAAGCAGGCAGAGCAAGCACAATGAAACCTGTCTTACAAAACAGCAAGGCTTGGGATCTCACAGGAAGAAGGAGCAGAACAGCTCCTCCTGAATGTTAATTATCATGGTCCCACCTAGGTCACCATCCTATACTTAAAAAGGGACAGACAAGGTATAAGTAACTGTCTGAGGTTCACAGGGCTAAAACAACAACAGGTATTTAAAGACATTGCTTTTCAATCACTTTGCTTATTCCTGAGCCCAAGGAAAATAAACAGAATCAGCAATGCATTCCTTTGTGTACACCAAGTGCAACAGTTGCTCCATGTGACTCTCACACTCCAGCAAGGGCTTCATAAGGCAAATAAGCAGTGACTAGAGCACCAGCAGAGTCACCTTGCAGAAATGCTTTGTCAAATACCTCACACACACTGAGACTGGCTGAGTAACTATGAAGAAATCTCCTACTTCTTTCCAGCTGAACAACTGAGTCAACAAACAGCACATTCAGTTACAGATTAATTTGTGTGGAATCTAATAAACTTCAGGGGTGCTTCAGAGCAGGTTATTGGAACAACAGAATTATTTGTTAAAATTACACCAGTTCAAACTGCTTTTGCCTGGGGACAACAGACTTCCTCACTTTATTCAAATCCAATTCAAAGTGTTTTCCTTCTGCACTTCAGCTGAGGGTACTTGACCGAAGATGAAGAGATGCTGCAGAAAACATTCCTGGATCAAGGAAAATGAAGAGAGACTTTTACAAGGGCACTTTGTGACAGGACAAGGAGGAATGGCTTCATGCTGAAAGAGAATAGGTTTAGGAAAAAAATTCTCTACTGTGAGGGTGATGAGGCACTGGAACAGGTTGCTCAGAGAAGCTGAGGATGCCCCGTCTCTGGAAATCTTCACAGCCAGGTTGGATGGGGCTTTGAGCAACATGATATAATGGGTGGCATCCCTGCACATGGCTGGGCGTTGAAACCAGATGTTCTCTAAGGTCCCTTCCAACCCAAGCCTTTATATGATTCAATGACTTTGATTTAGATGCAATAATTTCATCAGATGAAATTCTTCTGTGTAATAGACTCTTTAAAGCTATTTGTCTAGTTCACACTAAGTAAAATTTTACACAAATCACAATGCCACAGTGCTGCCTTGCTAGCCCTACTTTAACCAAGAGTGACAATTTATTAGAGGTATCAAATCCAGGACACCAGTCAAAAGATACCGGCTTACACTAAAAAGCATCCCTAAGAGCTCACCTAACTGGAATCAAATATCTAAAAACTTCAGTAATTTTGTTTTAAGTAATTTACTTTATTCTGTCTGAACTCAGTGTATAATACTGATTATTCTAAAAGAGGAGAATGCATTAGCACAGAAAAACAGCTACATATATATGTTTGGGAATGAGAAAATAAAATGAGGATGGGCCTGAAGATTGTCCTTTGAGCTCTAAGGACAGAAGACTCAGTAAGCACAGACGAGTGGGTAAACATTCAGTCCTGTAACTTTTTCTTTACATTTTGTTACAGCTTCTGGCATTTCTAAATAGAATCATGCCCCAGAATGACCAGGAACACCAGCAACAATGTCTCGAGTTCAGGATCTGCCCACAGTTTTTTCAGTGATGTTATAATTATTTCATTCTAGTGTACTCCCATCTATAATGGTCGTTCAAGGACACAATGAAGTGGGATTGAAGTATTGCCTGTTCTGCTAATGTGGGTGTAGAACACACTAAATATACATTGTTTGAGTGCACAATAACTGATCATGTGATCAATTATTATAGTTCAGCCAAGGGGAAGTCATTAAATCACACACTTTATATTCTTATCCTAAAGTGCCCCTGGTAACTTCCTGAAACCCAGAAGTTTGAACATTTCCCTAAAGAATACCAGTAGCTTATTAAATTATGAAAGTGAAGCACACTTCTGCAGTAAACAGTAGCTGCACAAACACCATAACCCAACCCACTCACATGAAGGAAGTCTGGCTTTTTAAGAGGCCAGGTCATTACTGCAGCTACCTCAGGAGCTGACATAGGAGACACAACTCACCACAGACTGGCCAACACAAGCAAGTAGCTGCTACTGCCAGGGTCACTCACAATCGATCACTCTCCTGGGTTTAATCTGAGCCCTGACAGGAGTCCAGCCCCCAGCAGAGCAGTTTTGAAGGAGATTTGATAGAGGCCTCTCTGTATAATCAAGCTGCTATGCAGTCTGCTGTCCACGAGGAGGAAAATCCAGCAGAACAGAGCTGGAATAGGCACTTTAGGTACATTAGAGAGGGTCTGAAATACAACTCTCTAGAGAGAGGCAGAAGCAAGAGGACCCCGGCCATATCCCTTCTCCTCTGCTTCAAATCAGGCTGTTTTGCAAAAGTTATCTTGTCAAGATGAGTCCATTTATACTTACTACATCAACAAAGGCAAAAGTTGCAGTAAAATTGTGGAGGTCTTCACTGAAGTCCTTGCTATTTGTAATATTTATAAGGCAACACAATATCAGTCAAGGAAAAATTCGGCCTTTTCTGCACATATTAACACAAACAGTGTGTTAGAATGTACATGGAAGACTCATTCTTCAGTCTATTCTGCTGCAAGCATAAATAAATGCCTATCCCTCTTGTGCAGTGTCATCCAAATAAGACACTGTTTCATATGCAAGTTTTCATTGAAACAAAACACTTTTAGCAAACAAGACAAAACACAGAAAAATATTAACAAATTCTACAGATTCATAAACAAATCTGTAAGGCATGCTACCTTAAATATATATGCTATTTTATATAGAACAAAGCCTTTAAGAACTGCATGTAAATGATTCAGGCTTGAAGTATTGAGAAATAGTTTATTTCTAAAAGAATTGTGGGCTTCATAACTTCACCTCTTTACAGAAAGACAGACATTTAGAAAAACCCAAACTATCTTTCTCCTCAATTCCTCAGCCTTTGAATAAGTCCACAAAATGAAATGTGGAAGGACATCACAGGGCTTAAAATCCCTAAATAATCCCTAGCCTTATCCAAATTTTACAGAAACTTCATTCTAAACCCAGAAGTCTTCTGGACAACAGCAACAATAATAATACAAAAATTGTTTCAGCTGGTATGTTCTCACAAAGTTAAATCTGGTTAACTGTAGCTAACTGGAAATTTCTGACAATACCACCATTAGAAGTCTCAACAAGCTCTACTGGAAGCGTCTTTTCTTTAGAGCCACACCTGTATAAAACCACACTTTATATATAGACAAAACAGAATTTTGTTTTCATACAGGCTCTGATTTCAACACCTCAGTGATTTCATTAACTTTTCATGTGCCCATCTTCAGGGCACGTGTTCTTCTTTAGCCAAGAGTAATCATGTGAATCTGCTGGTGTTACAAACATAGTGACAGATACAACTTCTCACTAATGTTTTGGTCTTATTAGATGAACATTTTAACTACCTACTGGGCTTAAACCACAACATAAAGGCATCTATCAAAAGTCTTAATATTTTTCAGGGTTTATGTTTTTCTACAGTCACATAAAGTTACAGGCAAAGTCATAGGATCTAATTCAAATCCCATTTTAACAACATTCAGTGAGAATAGTAGCTTATACAAAAACCTGAGATGCAAAATAAATTGAGCAAAATTGCTGTCATAGGACAGGTATCACATGACAGAGAAACCTCTGCTGGCTTAAAAGCTGACCTTCCAGGAATGTGCTCTATATGAATTGATGCTTGTGCTGCCTTAACATACAGCAAAGGAAGTCAGCAGAAAGGAGAAGTCCCTATGAGAAAGTATCTCTCAAAGTCAGGCAGACTGCCTCCAGCCATATGTGGATTGTGGCTACTGAATTTTATTTTATTTTACTTTCATTATCTTGCAGCATGCAGACAACATGTTTGTTGAGCTGGGCTGATCTTGAGTGTGCATGAACAAGTCAAACACTCTATCACTGACCCACCTTGCCAATACTGAGCAAGGGTAGATTATGCCATTCTTACTGCCTTTGCAAACAACTCTACACAAAATACTGACAAAACCTGGAGGAGTTGGGAAGTGAAGGAACGGCCGGGTAGGGAAGAAATAAAATTGCATTACTTCAGTGAGTGTAGGTTCTCTAACTGGTTGACTACTGTTTGCAAACCAAAAAATAAAGTGTTTTATTACAAAATGTTTTAATCCCCTAAGACTGGGTGTATTTTACCAATATCAGGCTTTGTTCTGTGTTCCCAAGCAAAAGGCAGCATTCTGAACTGCTTCTAAATGGACAGCTCCCAAAGCCCAGCCCAAGATGCCAGTGTAGACTTGATAGTTACATATCTAGTCTGCAACATTCTCACTTTTCTTCAGGGACTCCTCCAAGTATGGTAGCTACAAATAAAATATTAACTAAAAAGCAAAACAAAGGCATACTAGCCTGCTTCCTCAATGACCCACACATGGCAGAGTGATTTAAGAAGTATGTGGGGGGAGGATAAAGCATAGCTGGCTACTTCTTGCACAGTTCCTGTCAGAGATGTGTCAAATCTTTCCAGCTGAGCAGAAGAGGCACCTACTCCTCTAAGTACATCCTTCCTATGTTTATAACTGTGGAGTCGTTCCTGTAGAGGAATGCAACTCTCATTTTGCTCCCTCTTGGGAACATCTTTTTAAATAAAATGCTTTCCCTCTTTTAGCCACACACAGAGGATCAATTCTTTAAAATGCAGAAAATGGTCAGATTTCAAAGAACAGCTCCCCCTCATCTTCAGTTGTGAGACGTCTGAAAGTTACACATTTTAAAGCCTTTAAATTAGGCATTTTGTTTGTTTTGTTTAACCTTTCATCTTTCCACTTGCTGGAAGATCAGACTTATACAATAGTATGCCCTTCCAAAAGAGATGGAAGTAATAAAAAAAAAAAGAAAGAAAAAAACCAATTACATATGGATTCAATGTGTTCATCTTCCTAGGCATATCCCAGTAGGGTAAATGAACTTGCCTGGTAGAAATACAGATTTGTAAGCAGGCAGGATTTCTTTTGTCCCAGAGAAATATATTTTGCTAGCTCATCTTGTATCTGTGCATCACACTCATTCCTTGTCTATCCAGTTGCTGTAAATGAGTGACCAAGATGAAATATTTCAAGGAAGTATTGAAGGAATGCATTTAGATTTGTCTGAAGTAAATAGCAGCTGCCATTAAGCTGCTGCATAAGTGAGAGTGCAACCTATGAAACCCAGTTCTAGAACAACTGCTCCTTCAGTAAACACTGATTAAACCACCTTGATAATAGGTTCTCTGTCTGCAAAGGCCAGACAGGTTGGAGCTTTACACCCTACATATATTCTTCCACATATTCTCTTCTCCATATTCTTGTTCTTCATATTCAAAAAATTAGGAACAAACATCAACCACTTTTAAATTCACTGGACTTTGAAAATACGAAATGTAGGTCACCTAGATTTTATATACTGATGTAAGATAGGCCTGGAATGAGAATTACAATTACTTTGGACTAGAATCCAGACAGACTATCAAACCTTAATCGTCATCTGTGCTCTAGTAAGACAAATTTAGCAGCTGCCAAATGTCTAGCTCGTTATACACTTCTTTGTCTTTATTATTTAAATCCAAAGTTCCCTTAGCTGTTTGCAGATCTGCTTCTCATCACTGTTAACACAGACCCAAAACCAAACCAGCAAGACATGGCTTGCAGGCATCACTGACCTCACCGAGGTTCAGCACACAACACTGCAGCTCATTTGAGCACATGTGATTCAGACTCCCAAGACTTCAGAGCACTGCTCAGAGTCACATGGATATGCTAAAAACTCTAAGAGTGGGTTTGAGAGCCTAACTCTCCCTCTCCTGCCTGAGGCCCACCGCTCTCTTCAGATATCAAGAGCAGCCTTAAATTTCACAACTCCAGCTTCTCAGTGAAACAGTTCTAATGAAAGTAATAGAGAAGTACCCCACAGACTAGTTCCCTAAATCTCAGCTTGGAGATGTCACTGATAAAATGTGAGTTTCAGGCTGAGGAAAGCAGACTCTATTCTCTAGATGTTGTTAAGTGATGCTATATTCACTTATTTCTGCAGAAATGCTGAAAATGTGAAACAAAGCACAGATCCTTCTCTAAAGAACAACTGAAAGAAGCTTTTATACATAGAATGCTCTGGGATTCGGGATCTCAAACACAGGCAGGTGTAAGAGAACTCACAGCAGAACAGAGAGAACAGACAGCAACATAGGCTGCTTCCCATTAGCTAGTTCAATTTCAGTCTTCAAGGTCCTAAAAAGGAGTCACCAACACCCTCTCCTCCAAAGAGACTCAAACATCCCACTACAGATAACATTTACTGCAGTAGTCGAACAAAGGTTTGTACAAGGCAGAAGCAATTTACAACTCTCAACACATCTTCAACAAAACACTCAACTACATGATTGGATCAATAGATAATAAAATCTGTCATTCAGAGTTAAAAGGCTAACCAAGATGTTACCAAACATAAATGTAGATCCTTCCATTAACACAGAACAACCCAAATCAGAAAGAATACTATCTTGCAACTGATAATAATTATTGAAGTAGTGTGTTAAACCAGCAAAGAGAGAAGCTTTCCTGGTCAATCAGTAACAGTGGGCTACAGGAACTAGGAATGAAGGGAGGGTATTAATACAACAGCAGCCGTGCATTATGAAGTGTGAGGTACTTAATATATGTATTTTATCTTGAAACATATCAGATTTATTACTTGGAAGGTGAGTATGTAATAGTTCAACCTTGAAGAAACATTACAGTAAAGATTGCTGTTCTCACCCATGCTACTTCCTATAAACTCTGGTGTATTACGAAACCTTGGCAGCATGGTGTTATCTAATATAGGAAGTTCTTCTGTATTTCTCCAGCAAGTTAAAGGGCCAGCTTGTAACTGGAAAGGCCAGTTTCCTTTCAACTAATCTGTATCTCATCTGCATCTCTGTAGTAGCGTTCCCACTTTGCTTGCATGTTAGAAGAAGTGTGAATTAGTCCTGAAATAGTCTGGTGATCTGAAATGAAATTCTCTTCCTCTATTAATCTCACTCTGAAAACCAGAATATCTACACATCTCCAGAAGAATTCAAATGTGTTGACACCTCTCACAAATACATAGCACTTCTGGACAGAAGTGCAAAACCAAGTCAACTGCTTAGATGGAAACCCAGGCATTTAGGATCAAGATTCCTCTGTCTCTCCCCCTTCCTCCCTAACCAAGATCATAGATTGCAGTCTAAAAGACATGTTCAGCATCTGACCAGCACTACAGGTGCCTAAGCTTGCAGGTTTCTGCACATTCAACCTGGAAGTTCCTGCAGCTCTCACATTCCATAGAAAGCTGGACAGGTATTACACATGAAAAATAAAAAAAGTTAGAAAAGGGTACATAAGCCCTTAGAGACCTCAGCTCAGGAAGCACATTCAGCATGTCCATAGGATCCAGATCCTCAGAGTATCTAACAGAGTGGACTGCAAGAGGAACTGAGTGGTTACAGTTCAGTCAGATCTACAGAAGAGCAAGGGATTGAATCCAGCTGTGTACCTACGAGAACCAGAAAAGTGATTAGCTGGATCTTTTCAGGGCAAAGCTCTTGTTTCTGAAGCCAGGCAGCAGTGGGGCTAGGAGACATTTGGACTTAGGTCTCAGAATGGCAGTAGCACCTATTGCTCAGACTTTAGCAATGTAAATTTCAAAATACAATCTGCAGGACTGCAGATAACTCTTCTGGCATATCTCCTATCTATGCATGGACAGCTTGCTGGTCTCGTGCCTTGGGGAGGAGACACACAGAAGAAGGAAGAGAAGAGATGGAAGAGTAAAGATGAGATTAAGGAATCAGTAAGTCCAGCACAAGGGAGTTAATTATGTTCAGTGACCTTCACAATACTCCAGTTTCAATCACTGACTTCACTTTATGTTTTCACCTGACAAAAATCCCTTATTTTTAACATTTTGGAGCCTCGGTGTCTGTCACAGGTTAGCAGCTGCCTCTGGAAGACCAAGTTAGAAGCTGTCAGACTGAAAGAATTCACTGAGTAGATTTTAGGAAATAAAGCATATTACAGAGTTGGTTGATTAACTTCAGGTTGTAGAAATACAACCCTGATGTAGAGAAACTTTTCAGTAAGGCAAAATTGCAGTTTTTGTTCCTGTCTGTTGAGATCTTAAGAAATTCTTTCTGGAAGAAAATACAAAATGTAACTGAAAAAATAGGAAAAAAACCAATCTGTGCCATTAACCTGTGCTACAAATACCAACTCCTAGAATTCGTCTTGTAAGCAAAGATCAAAATTTTAATAAAAACTGACATACTTTACTGATCAGAATTCCTTTGAAATTTTAACATTAAAATACTAATTTCTGCATGCACTCTGCATCCTGCACAACATAAAACACATGTACCAAAACAAGCTACTTATTGCTCACAACTACCTCCCTTCTGATGAACCATATACTTTATGTAATTTGTGAATCAAGTTGTGTTTGCTTCATACACATACATACATTAAAAATAAAATGGGAAATAGGGGAAAAGGGAAAAAAGACTGAAAATCCCAGCAGCTTAACTAACCTCTAGCTTGAATACCCCAGTGGGCTATTATTTTAGGTGGCTAAAAAAACAGGTGGCATAAAACTAGGCAGTGGTATATTAAAACTTGCAGAATCTTTTTTACATATCTAAGACATACTCCCAAGGGGAAGCTGCAAGGCCACAGCTTCTGTCCCTGCTAAACAAGTCAAGTTTCAGTGAATACTTGATGCAAACCTTGCTCAGTAAACACCTCAACCTACCATCTTATAGTTTCCTTTAACTGGCCAAGACAAAACGGGTGAATACAGAGTGACACTATCTGTACTTGCTGTGGCAGATCACTGCTAACCATACACATGAAGAAAGGACTGGACATGCTGTGTGGGGTGCCACAAATCTGCCAGATGAGTAGGCAAGTCAGAGTGAGTTCCCATGGATGAATCTGAGAAACTCCACCTTGAAAGGGGGCACCACCATTACTAAAATTTTACACAAAAGATGGACTAATGCAACTTACAGCATTGTGTGATCTTCTGGATGTTAGAAGTTATGCGTTGGGCTAGCTGATTAGGATCCCCAAAACCTGGTCCATACGACATGGCTGAGCAGATTTGCTTTCAAGATCATCCACAACAGGAAAAAGTCAGATAGTCTCTACCTACAGAAAACAATAGTTATGTTTTGGTCATTGGTTTATAAAGGTCTTCATCATCTTAAAGAAGTATACATGGGAAAAGATTAAAGAACACTCCATACACTAATGTTTATCCTCTCCAAAAACACTGTACTTCAAAGATGGAGTTTATTCTTTGTCAAACTTCGTATGTATTTCCCCCACCGTAATCAAAGAAAGAGTAGATTTTTCATTTGTTGCCATTCCAGAAAAAAAAGCTGTATGTTTAATCTTAAAATGCCAAACCCTCTGCAGAATTTTTTCCCAAACCAATTACATTATTATTTACATACCACATATCACCCATCCCACCAATATAATCCAGCATATGTAACCACTGAAAAAAAATCCCAGCAGGTATCACACAAGACATCAGAAAGAAGGCAGCACCCAGTTTCCTCTAAACACCAGTCATTTGTATCAATTTCTGTTTTAGTTTAACCCAGTGTCACCTAAGTTCTATGAATTATCACTTTCTCCTGTTTCAGCTACTGTGTCTGTCAATATGAATTAATTTTTCAACAACTTGGGTATTCAAACACTTTTTCAGGGGTGTTTTCCATTCATACAGATCAAATTCCAGCACAAGCTCATCTGCTCATATTCTAAATCGAAATTAACAAGACATAGATCACAATATCTGTGCAAATCAAAACTGGCAGTTTATCTGTTCTGTGTTGAGAACGAAGAATAATCAAGCACACACACATCCAACACAATCCCACAATGTCCTCCAGGCTGTTCTCTCCTGCACATCACCTTCACAGCTTGAACATTTAACTCCCCCACATTTCCATTGTTCAGCTCAAACCATGAGCCTTCCAAGCAATGTCCTCTTCTCTTGGCCTGTCAGCTTCTGGTTAAGAGACACTGCTAAAACTCAGTTTCAGGTATAGAGAAAAACAAGGCACATTTATAGTGTGAAAAGAAGGAAATGAAAAGGCCAACTGCTTTGTCAAGTATGACAGCAGCTGTGCTACAATTTGCAGACTCAAGTCCTTACAAACACCTTTTTTCAATACAATTAACAGCCCTTGTTGCCAAATATGATTTCCTTTCACCTTTGGAAATGCCTGTATTAATACAGGCAGCGGTACCCTGGTTGTTTTAAAACATGACTGTTTTCATATCTCTGTAATATGAAATGATCTCCAGTGGAGCCAAGACACTGTACATACCACCAAGACTTCACCAGGGATGTTACTACAGAGGTCAGGCCCACCACTGCTGCCCTGCAGGTGGCATCACCTGTGCCACATGAACAGTTGCTTCTACTGTGAAAACAAACCCTGCATGATTTTGAAATGGCTGCTTCACTATGATCCCAAACCGTGCTTGAAGTCTTTAGACCCTGAGGTGTCCCCTAGTAATGAACAACATGACTGCAGACAAGCCAACAGGGAGTGTATTTGCACTCTTCTACTTGCTGCACTATCACCTGCGAGTCATGCTAGCTGTCTGCAGTGTCGTTTCCTTTGTCTGTACCACATGCAGATTCAAGTTATTCTGACTAAAGTCTGAAGTCAGTCAGCCAGCCTAAATCCCACTTAATCTGGGCCAAGGCTGGCATTACAACCCTTGATCTTTTTGGAAACTCCAGGCAACATTGCACTCAATTTGTATTGCAAGACCAAACCCATGCAAACTTTACATCAAAATAATGGCTCTATACCTTGGTGCATTGACTAAGCAAGGCAATTTACCAATTCAGTGAAAAATACAATCATAGGCATAGAATCCAAAGAAACCACCTAAAAACTAAGTTTGAAAAAGATTTCACAAAACTGCTGACAGGTTTTTTTTAAAAAGTTATGACTATTTCTAGACACCTTAGTAGCATGCTTACTAGAATGTTACTGACTAAAAACTTTTTAGTTAAATATTAGAGTTAATGTTAAAAGTTAAACATATGTTTAATGTTAAAATGCCACGGCTAAGGAGAAGAGATGGCAAAAGACCAAGTTACCTTGTGCAGAACTAACTGAAATAGTATTTCCTGACTGCTTTTTCTTCTTGTTATTTGTATTCACCAAACAGCTGCCTGAAACACTGTTCTCAGGAACATCTTTACAATCTAGAGATACACACTGAATGTTTCATCAGTCTTGACAAAAACAGTTACTGTTCTTCTTTTTTTGCCTAGCAAATTTCTACAGCTAACTGTAAGTATCTTTAAACAAGTTACAGTCCACCACACCGACAAACATACAGATTGTTCAATACATAAGACTAAAGAATTTTTCAATCTTCTACTACAGTCAGACACAACAGACAATACTACACAACACAGCAGATGTTCAGATGACAGACTGCAAAGTCCACAGGATATAGCTCAGCTTTTCATCTGCACATGTAGATCTCTCTACCTGTTGACACAATTCTTTATATCAGCTCACATAGTTAAGAATTGAGATTTATAGTAAATTTGTAGGACAGCCATGTAAATTCACAGCTGGTTTACTCCATGTACATTCTTCCACTAAGAATGCTATTCCAGATTATTTTAATAAGACAGGTTGGTGACAGAGCAAGCAACTGGCCTGGGGAACAGACAGAAAGAGAGGTAACAGGACAGCCATCAGCTGTCATCACCTCCCAATCTTCACCACACTTTCTCCTAGTTCTCACAGCAACACGGGCATCTGAACCAGACAAACACCCTATTTCCATTCACACCCCCCTCACTTGTTAGTGCTGAGTTACTCAAACTCCTCTGAAAAAATAGATAAGCTGAACCCTTGGAAGTCAACTGCTAATGACCTAGACAAGGTCAGGGTTTCAACCACCAGGAAACAAAACAGGCATGCACCAAGCACTTCCTTCCATTCAGGGAGGTAGAAGCATTCAGCAAGACAGTGAATTTCCACAGAAATTACCCCTTTTCACTTTCACAGCATTTAACTACTCTGCCGTGACATATTTTGGTATTACTGGCTGCACAACTTACAAAACAGGGAAGTTAAAAGCCTGCTGCAGCTGCGGGAAGTGCACTTTGCCTTCAAACTGGGATGGAGCTGCACTTGTGGTAGTCTTCAGTTCCTCTAAAAGTTTCAGTCAGGTGTGAGTTTCTGATTGTACCTTTTATCTTCTGCTGAACATTTCTGCCTCTGAATGGGAGTACACCTAGTGGCAATTCAGCTTGTCAAGCTACTGAAGAAAGTCCAAGGAACTGAGTCTATGGGCACAAATGAAATGAAAAATCAGAACATTTCATTAATACAAATTGAAGCAGGACCTCACTGTACATTGAGGTTTAAAGAATTCAAAGGACTGCTACATATTTTTCATAATTTCTGCATTAACTGGATCCTACATCATACAGTCACTCCATCCCAAAACAAAAAATGAACCTTAGTATCAACATATTTTCTAGAAAGGTGATTGTCAGGCATAAGAAAAAAAATCCACTTTTCCATTGGCTATGAATGTAGAGACAGGAAAGTGGGGACTCCTACATCTAAGCAGCTCCCCAGCTTCATTCCTGAAAGCTCCATCAGGATAAAAGGAAGCGATATGACAGGCACTGCACATGTCAGATCTCACAGCAGTCACCCAAATATCCTGCAGGCTCCAGTCAGCTATAGTTAATAAGCACCTAATCTATTTTGTATTTTCTCATTTAGATATTCAAAGAATCCTCCTTCTTCCAGAAATCCAACCCATATAAAAATTAAAATAAAATTAGTAAAAAAAAGTAAATTAGTAAAAAAAGTAAAATTAAATTCTTCCCGTTTTCTTAAAAGAAAAGTTTCCAGATTTTTTTTTTTAATCCTCTAGTTTCAGGTAGAAGTCAAACTTAAATCCATACAGAGTAAGATAAGAACTCTTAAGCAATATTTTTACTGTCTGAGCAATGTTATAGCATCAGGACCTAGAAATGTTTACATAGATCCTTAACTTTCAGAAAGCAAAAAGCATATACTGCATTCCATAGAACACTTGAAAATTTAAATCTGATCTGAATTTAAATCTGATTTTATGCCTTTAAGTATCCAGAGTCAAGTCACGGGGCTTTCCTTACGGGATTTTTTCGCCTAAATAAAAGTCACAATAACAAAGTTTCTTCTGAAAAGTATGTGGCTTCCTTTATAAACTACTGCCCCTCTCAAAAAAAAGAAGTGCAAAATCCTTCAAGCAGGGTGAAAACACAGGCAAAAGTGATGAATTGCTGAAAGACTTGGGAAAAAAATTCCGCAAGTCTAAATGTTAGCTACAGAAAAGAGAAGGACCTCCTGCTACAGCATCTGAGGGAGTCTCATAACTGACTCATAGCAACTGACTTAGCAAGATACAGGTGTGCATTAAACATAAGCATTAAGTCTGTCGTTATTTTTGCTATGGGATGAGGGAGGTTTAAGGTTTTTTCTGGACTTTTGTCTTTTTTCCTTTATACTTAAGCTAAAATGCTTAGGGACTGATACTGCATTTACCACTTTGTGCTTTTACAGCTCCTAATGTGCTGAAATCCTGGTCCACAGGCAAGCTGTAGGCCCCCATAATACTAAACTGACTGTGGAGCATAACAAATATGCAAACACAGTAGCATTAAAATTGAATTCTTCTTGCTTTCTTAAAAGAAAAGTTTCCAGATTTTTTTTTTTAATCCTCTAGTTTCAGGTAGAAGTCAAACTTAAATACATATAGGATAGGAAAAAGCAAGCAAAGTTTATTTAAAACAGCATCAATAATAACATAAGAGCTGTCAAAGGATAATGTCCCACCTACTCTGCACAATTCCCTCGGCCCTGTCACATTACTGAACCTGAAACCTACCAAAACCAAGCTTGCATCATCTAACAGCTTTACATTTGGGGTTTTTTGAAATAATTATTAGATTGTGCCACTGGTCAGTGTTTTAGTAATTCTTCCTAAAAACGATTCTGTTGAACAAAGATGCAATTTAAAGCAGTGACATTTTAACTACTCATCATGAAAAACTAAATTACAGAAGCCTGAAATTCTACTAGGCCTCCTCATGCATCACCAACACTTAGCATATATGGATAAAAATTAACATGCTTACAGTTGTCTGATTCATCCACACTGATATTTATGATGAACTAGGTGAAGGAAGCACATAGCTTTCACAAGCCTAAGAGAACATATTAGTGCTTGGCAAAATGCCTTAAGTAAGAGAATTATGTTCCCTAGAAGCGCTCAAGGCATTTAAAGGCCTTACGATGAAGCAGGAACAGGAAATTGAACACTGGGGACTGGCACTATTGGGGAAGAGAGGGAATGGGCAGTCTGAAAATGGACCTGAGATGACCATTTCAAAGTGTCCAGTTTCTTATGCTGCTGATAGGCAAACGTCTCACGGGAAAAAGAAGGATGAGAAGCCCAACATATCTGGCACACTAGACGTTCTCACCCAATTCTCCCTCGTGGTAACTTGTTTGCATTGAACCAAGTGCTCAGATCAAGTGCACCGAGTGAGAAGTTACCTCTGCACAAAATCTGATTGCAAAGGATGCTGAGTCTCTCTGAGGCCTATCAGGGTGCTAATGACTACATATAGCTCATGGTCTCTCTTCTCCTCTCCCAAGAGTTTCACTTCAGTGTAAGCCACCAAGAAGAGTGCTACCTCATATTCTTCTCTAAGACTGCAGAAGGCATCTTCACGAAGCAAACACAGACAAAGTTTATAACAATGCCACCATTTAGCACCACTTTCTTCTAATTTTGACATATGTTAACTCTCTTTTTGGTCCCCCTTTCCTTCTTTTCTATTAACAGCAATTGCACAATCCCCAAGCTCCAAGCAGAAGGGCTGCACTGCCGGCAATGCTCAAGCCCGTCAGGAAGGCTCCACTCGCCCTGCTGGCACAGCCCGCTGCCTTGGAACGGCTTGTGGAGGGGATCACAGCACAGGAGCACATTGCCGCTGGCAAAGTACCCGGGAATTTTATCACTGGGCTTCTCCAATTAACATGTAGTGCCCTGCACTGCATGCAAAGCGGAGTGAAACCTTCCACTGAATTGCTGAGTTTTAAGACGCGCCCGTTCCTGATGCAGCGGCGACTGATTCACCAGGAAAAAACAGCGATAACGTCGGGCCGGGGGCCGGCGCGCCAGGCCCGGGCTCGCTATTTACATCGACCACTTTTATAATGTCCCCTCCTCCCTCTGACAGGCTCGCTTCGGACGTGGAACAGCAAGGGGAGCATTTCCACAAGGCGGGAGTGCCCGTCCTACCCTACACCAGCTGCTAAAACACACCCGCTGTAGGCCCCGACTCTCCCCCGAGAGCATCGCCAAGCCCAAAGCCCTGGTACCAGGGATGTCACAGGGGACGGTGAGGAGAAAGGGGCTGGTGCTGACACGACCGACCGCGCTCCAACACCGCGCACCCCTCGCGGCCCCGGCCCCGGCACCCCCGCCTCGCCCGCAGCNGTGACGGTAGGTTGGGGAAGCGCGGCCCCGCCCCGCCCGGGCGGCTGCGAGAGCGGGGCCGGGCGGTCTCTGACGGGCGGCTCCGCCCGGGCCTGCCGGGGGACCCAGCTGCTGACGGACCCCGGGGGCTCCCGAGGGGAACGGGGCTACCCCGGCAGCCGCAGCCGTGTGCGAATGGAAAAAGTGGGGGTTAGGGGTGGGGAGAGTGTCATTTAGGGAAAAGATGCTGTTGCATCAGGAAGCAAGGGGAAAACATGGGCAAGGATACAATATTACAGTGAAAAATACGACGCTACTATGTTAATAGCCTGCTTTGCCACTCCCGCCTTCAGCTTGGGTCATTTCTTCCATAAATGGGAATGGACAATTCAAAGAGAATGAGTGTGAAATTGTAGATCTCTTTAAAAGAGCCTTTAGATGCAGAGATACACAATGTACAGCTGGGAGAGGGGGCGAGCCACGCCCGGAGCACGAGAAATGAAGGAGGCAGTGATACCGCTGCGGTACCGGGCTCGGGGGACGAGGAAGGTGGGCTTATCCTGGCCCAGCTACCTGGGAAGTGACTGATGAGCCTCCAGGCTGTCTGCACGGCATTTGGGTCATTTCTGCATCCTCCCTACTTCTTCAGAGGGACAATGACAGGGCCAAATGCTCCCCAGTGCCCCGGGGCTGAGCTGCTGCACATGTCTGCAGAGTACCGAGCAAACAGCCCGCAGCACCCGATTGCTGGGAATGCCACCTCCTCCACACAGGCCAGCCTCGCCTGAGGAAGAGCTGCAGAAATTGGGAAGTGCAAGTCTAATTCTGCTTCGTCATAGATCTTGGTCGTTGCTAAGATTTAGAAATAGCTAAAACAGTGGAAAACTTACTAGGGTTCCTAACTCAATAATAATAGAGAACTCTAATAAACTGGAAACACAATGGAGCAAAGTTAAAGGCCTAAAATAGGCAAGACTGCCCTTCACTTTACATGGGTGGCTCTGGCTGGGTCTTGAAGCATGATGAAAGGAGAGACAACACAGACTCCGAGATTTAACTTCTAGAGTTCTTATGTTAATTGATGGTTGGAAACGTCATTTTCTCACTTTTACAAATTAAAGTTACTGAGGAAAAAAAAACATTCTGATATGCCTTTTTTGCTGCAGGGATGCTGTATACATAGTCAATCTATTTTCAAAAGGCTATTTTTATTAGTGATGATTTTAGCATTGCTACATGTGCAGGTGTTTCCCCCATGATCCCACTAGATGGTGCACTAATGAGACTATAATGCAAATCCCTTCCAAATTAAGGCCCCACCTTGATTATCTCTGTCATATAAACTCCATTGATTGACCCAGTCACTCCTGCTTTATAAAACTTTAGCTGAGATCATTGTCAGTTTTCCTCCAGAAAAAAAGTACATCTTCTACTGTATGATTTCCAAAGTGTATGTCCCATTAAAAAAGTGACTGTTCATCAATGAGAATACTTTTCTCATGATACAGATCACCACTTGGGTACTTTTAAGCTTAGAGGAACAATCATAACTGTTCAGTGTTCTTTCTCATTCTATGAAAACAAGGTATCCAAATGCTTTCCTAGTGAAGCTGTGTGCTTTATGAAGAAAATCCTGGTCCTCACCTGCTGTTAGCTCACTTATCATAAGCATGCACCTTTTATTGTTAAATATCTAAAAGTCTTTGTGATAGGATTATTTAAAGTAACCAGTTGAAGAATGATGTTACAGCCTGAGAAGGAAAAATGGATTACAAAATAAGCTTTTCATTGAAATGTCTGTACTATAAAAATGCTTACATAGCCTTTTTAATAGAACCATAAAATAATTATGAAGGTACAGTTACTAAACTATTGATCATATTTATTGATCAGAACTGCTAAGAGCATGGTATGCCCTCAGAATATTTTTGTTAACTCCTATACAAAACCCATTGACTGGGAGAACATACCCTGTTTTGCCCTTTTCAATAAAACAGCAAGATTCCTTCATTTTCCTGTGCTGGCAATGGTGCATGGACAGGAGTTGTAAAGAAGCCATCTCTAAGTGTTCTCATCAGAGATGCTGAATGGAATGATGCTACATATTCGTGTCCCTAAATGCATTTCATTGTCTCCTCTCTAGAGCTCTCACACCAGCATTATCTGGGGATTGAGTTCAGAACATCATTTACCCTTCTTTCCTGTTTCTTGTGGAGCATGATCAGATTTCAAATTACTGAATTAAATGGTGAAAGCTCTGGGCGAAGAAAAAGGGAAATGTTGAGCCCCTGCTATGCACAGTCACTGCATACCATGGAGGATGCTCTGGATATTTACTGATTGAAGGTCAGAGTATTTGTCATTTATATTCTTGTCATGTATGTAAAAATGAAGTTAAAGGGATGTCACTTCAACCATCTCCTGTTAGAGCACCCATGCCCAGTATGGTATATAATGTTTGAAAGAGATGGAGGTTAAGCCACACCAGCACAGCATGATTTTGTAAAAGCACACCTTCCTCCTAGCCCAGTATCCACATCATGACCCACCTTCCTCACCGTATTTCTGCCTCCCGCCTTCTGCTCTTGCCCTGACCCCTAATCAGCCAATACACAGGCCCAGCAGCATGGGTGGCACAAGCTCCAGGGCCACCAGTGACACAGAAAGAGGCACTCATTTTCTGTGCAGCTCCCCAGGCCTGCACAGTGTATGACGAAATGAAGGGGAGCAGCCTAATAGCGGCCTCATACTCTTGATGAGCATCCTCTTTCCAAGGCATGAGCAGTGTGTAAGTGGTGTGTAATTTACCCTGTGGGCCAATTTCAATCTCTGCTATCGCATCGCACTTGCACACCTCTAGCTTTCCACAGGAAGAGTAATGTTGCCAGTCTTTGGTAGAGAGTCTGGCAGAGCTTCCCAGACAGATATTACTGATCCATCAGCAAGAATTCCTTTTATTATAGTTGTCATCTCTGTTTGCTAATGTAATAAAAGTATCCACTCCAGAACCTGAAATGAGGTTAGGTTCCTATTATACCCAGTGCTGTATGTAATTATGATGGATGACAGCTTGAACAAATTTATGGGTCAATTATACTGCAGAATGACCTGTAAAACCTATTTATTAAAAAAAAAAAAAAAAAAAAAAAAGAAAAGCATTCACCATTTGCATGTTATTTAGGCTGGTACTTGCTCTCCAGTGACAGTAATTAGCAAAGTAGCATATGTTTTAAATAAACAGAAAATTCTATTCCTGATATTGATAATGTTTGCTACAAAAAAGGAAAAAACTCACTCACAACTTATTTTCAAATCTTTCTTTGCCTTTCAGTTTAATTGTCAAAGACATGCTATACTTTCATCTGCAATAGTAAAATGAGCTGACATTATTATTTCAAAGACCAATGTTTAATTAGGTAGTACCTGAAAATACATAATTTCTCTGACTTCAGACAGATCATTTTTGAAATAATAAACATTTATAAAAGGCATAAAATGTAACAACATTACTTTTTTCAGATATAGAAATACAAACCTATAGAAGAAAAAATAATAAAAATACAAGAATCTGTGGACTATAAGTTCAGCAGCTAGCTCTGAGAATCTGATATGTCTTCATTTGGAAAATGAGGTCATTGTTGAGAAATCAATATTCATTATTTTACAGCCCATCATCATCTTCGTCTTGTCATCATCTTTGTCCTCATCTTCATTTTCAATTCATAATTAATTTAATTTAATTGCTTTCTGGAACTATGCAAAATAGAAGAAGAAACTCACACAAAGGATCCTGATAGATTTTGGCTAGGTAAACCAAGCAGACATCAAAGGTAAGGGGGCACAGGGCAGAGTCATAAAGATGAGGAAAAGGTTGTTTAATGATATTTCCAAAATGTGGTGCCAGAAAATCAGGAAAGTGATCATGGCTACTCCCAGAATTTTAGCAGCATTTCCTCCTCACTTGCCTGCTCTGCCATTGCTATTGTACACATCAGTACTCTGGGTTCTGTTTTCCCTTTCTCCATTCCAGCCTGCAGTTTAGCCAAAAAGGAGATCTAGCAACAATCACAAGATGTTTTGGCACAGTCCTCACATGGCAGCATAGATGATGGTCACCTACTGAGGGGCTAAAGCTCATCCACTTCCACAAAAGAAACCTAAAAAGACAGATTATTCAATGGGAATAAAAACCCCAAAAAAGTGACTAATTGAATGCATTCATGGCATATACCCTCTGTAGTCTGTTGAGGACTGGTAGAAAATGTCTCAAAAACCAACTAGCTGGGAAACTGGATGTTCCCTTTCTCTATAGCCTTGGCTGCAGTGAGTTCAGAGTAAAAGGTGTCAATATAAGATGTTGTTAAGTTGCCTCTAGGATGTGACTCAGTTTGAGTCTTGCAGATTTCTACACAGCTAAATGTCAAAACTTCTGTCAGTGCTTCGATTAAGCCTGATGACCCACAGATAAGCAGCTAGTGCCATTTCAGATGCCCGGGCTCTCAGCTACTGCTTCACTGGTGCAGGATGCTGTGTAGGCATCTCAGGTTCCAAATGACACCTTAGGTGGCATTTGGCAAATGATTCACATCTTCTGAATAGCCACTACAGCCTGAACCTGAACAGCCATTCCAACTGTAGCTCTAATCAGGACTTAGACACTTACCAGAATTTTTAACACCTACCTATAAATTTAAGAGTCTTAATGTCAAAATTCATCCCCCAGTCTAGGTGTTCGAGTGTTTACCACAGCTTTCCTATGTCATTCTGTGATAATTTGGCACCGGAACTTTTATAAGGATCCTATTCTGCCCTTCACTCTGATCCTGTGGGTTTGGTAACCTTATTATAGAAAATCTGCAGCTATGTGCAGTAGTGGGTTTTTGCCTTCTGCTACAGCATGAATAGACAGAGGAACAGTAGAAGCAGCTTTGGCTTCTTTCCCAAGAAACGATAAATATTAATCTAGCCAACTTGGGGGGACATCAGACACTGGGAAAAGGAAGTAAGATTGAATTACACTCCAACTCCAAGCACAAGTCTTCCTATGTATAGCAGTTTTAAACCACCAAAATATCACATAAGACTTCTTTCTTGTCTCTTTCCTCCAGATATTTTCTTTAGTTTCAAATATTTTGAATACCAATATTTTTTTCTCTGACCATTGTCTTAACCTTATGGACAAAACCAAAAAGTGTTTGAAATAAACAGATGTGAGAACAGATTACATCATCTCAAAGCTGTAACTAATTTGTACTAGGAAAGGAAACTGTTCTTGCCATTAAAAAAAAAAAAAAAGATAAGATAAACCAGAGAGGAAATAGTTTTTCCATTTATCTTATTGCATATATTAAAACATGTAGCAGCTACAACAATCACTATATTGCACTGATGTCCTACAGAACATCTACTGTGCCTTTCCTTTGTCTAGTTACACAGGTAGGCCTGATTCAATTGCCTGCTTCATGTAGTGAAAAACTGACCACTTTTCAACAGATTATCAGGCATCTGCTGGTCTCTTGCTGTTAGCTGCATGCTTCCTATAGCTGTTTTTCTTCTAGTGTTTGTATTTTTTCCCCTCTCTTCTCATCTGGTCATGGAAATAGAGACCAGTTCATGATTAAGAGAAGGCTCAAATAATGACAATTTACTTCTTTCTACTTTGGATCAAGAAAAGCTTTTTAACACATATTAACTTACAAAGTCAAGAATGCCATCGCAAAATTTAAAAATGCCCATCATACTATTCCTTCTCTTTACCCTTCCTTCTTCAGAAAAAATTGCTGGGTACAGACTCAAACTGAACTTTTGTTGAATGTGCTATGCAGCCCAGCAATCCACAGGAAAACCCCAAAAAATAGGATGTGTGCTATCTGATATGGTTCAATCTGCAGTGAAACCATGCATAGCCAATGTCTCTTTTTATTGAAAATGCTGCACATAACCCTGAAAGATCTAAATACCTCTAAGTAACCTCTGAATCTGAGTTCCTTAAAACAGAACAAGACAATTTCAGAGGATTATTGATTTTCTAAAAGGGCCATCATCTGTGCCCCTTTGCTGTGAATTTTTTTCCTCACAGCTACCAAAAGAGCTGATTTGGGACCTTTAAATAGAATATAGTATTTTGAGAAGGCTGTGGGCTTACTAAAATGACATTCATGGAGCTGGAACACTCATATCTCAAATCTTCTGTCACGTGTATTACAGCCCGATAGCCCACAGTGCTGGTTTTTCTCTCCCTAAGCAGTGAGCAGTGACCACCTCTGAAGTCGTGGGTTGAGTGTTTTATCATTAATGCAGCGTGGTGGGAATGTTTGTAGAGTAAACACTCTCTCAGTTCCATTTAAAATCCTGCTAGGTGTAGCACACCCCACCTCTGAGACAGGGGCTCTCCATGGGGTGTGGTGTGTAATTTCTCTTCACATTTCTTGCATGAATGGCAAAATTTAACCTTAAGTTTTGTAACTGGAAAATCCTAGTCTAAAGCACTCACAACAAATTCTTCCACCTGCTGCATCTTATTTTTATGTAACTTTTGCTTTTATGTTTTCCTGCTTTTAGTTACATTGGTCTGTGTTCTATCTGTTTAAGTACTCTTGTAGGACACACCTGTATAAACAGCTTTAGAAGCAGCACTTCAGTAAGTGAACTGTAGCAACTTAAACCATGTTAAAGGAGAATATGGAGAGACAAAAAATCACTGCCTTACCCATCTGTAGCATCTTTGTTCAAATTAGTCTGATGAAAAATTAGAGGATTAAAACCAGAATAATTTAGTTCAGAAAGTTGATAAGAAGGATAAATTCGGATATTTTGTTTCTTATCTTTGAAATTAACAACTCGTATGTTTACTTCACTCTAGGATTTTCTTAATGCAAAAGAAATGTTATTTCTTTCAATTTATTGATCTTGTTACCCTTTGTTTCTTTTTAATTTATGAAAAATTTGCAGATATTTATCCCATAATAAAGTGAAAAATCCCAATAGTTCATCATGGTCAAAACATTCTATTTCATTTTTTTTTCTGTCCAAACTTTTTTCTGATTGTGACTCCCAAAGTGCAGTTTTTAATGGTTAGTGATGAAGTAGCAAAATTTTGACAGAAAATGCCAAAATACACATAGAAGAGTTGAACAGTTGAATGTAACAGCCTTTGGTTCAATAGTTCTCTGCAGAAGAATTAATTGGGTGTTAAAAGTAATCCCAAAACTGCATAAGAGCTCTGCATGTACAACCAATACAGCCCTTCTCCAGAATTCCCAGTTCCCTTTGCTGTTTTTTGCAGTGAGCAAAACATAAATCAGCTGGGAATAATCTAACCAAAACAAGCAAGGTGTTAAGAGGACTTGTTAATTCACATTTCAGAACAAAAATTAAAAACTTGGGATATTCTGAGCTGATAGAAAAGGAAGGGAGAAGGGAAGGTAAGGTGGTGTGCTTCACAGCACTGGCAGAAGAAAATAAATGCAAGCCACTAAGCAGTCCAGGCTGTGGTAAGCACCAAATACCAAAAACCAACCAGCTGGATATAGCCCATGCAAAGCTGCCTTTTTACACTGAGCAGTGTTTTAGTGGTAGTAGAAGGACAGAGATGGCTGAACTGGCCTGGGCAAGGGGCAGGAGAGAGCAAGGCAGGTTGAAGCAGACCTCCCCATCACCCATATTCTGCTGGTTCCAGGTGCCTGCACAGCCCTGATGTGCAGCCAAACTGCTGGTCCCAGGCTGTGCAGATATCACTCACTCCATAAAATTTCCACCAAAGGAAGCAGAAGTGGCCAAAATAATTACCCACAATTCCTTCCTTGCTTGTCCAACAGTGAGTCTGTGAGAGCACAGGTGATGTTCTGGTCCAGGGCTGCTCCACAGACTTTAAACATCATTTTCAAACTCTGTAGAAACATATCTTCTTCCTCCCTGAGTGCACCTTGTTGCACTGCTGGTCATGTTGCTTGAATGAGATAGTGATTTCTACTAAATTGTCACAACAAGAAATAAAAATCACTTTCACTATTATTATGGGCTGATTAAAAAAAGTGAGCAGCCCATAGCATTAGAAAAGCCAGATGCACCAGAATATCCTGCATCACCAAACAGGGTCATCTTCCTTCTCTACTCACACACTAGAGGAGCTGCATGGCAGCACCCAGCCATCACTTTGGGATTCCTTTCTGTGGGAAAGGGGCACAGTGCAATAACCACTGGGAAGACAGAGCTGAAGCTTTGCCCATGCAACCTTTGACAAGTATCATAGGGTTTTTATTTATATTTCATTTACTCCCTTTTTGAAAATCTAACTTTTAATTCCTCTGAGGGAATGTACCCACCTTCCTAATAATAACTTCTTTGCAGAAGCACTGCAGTGCAGCACATGGAGAGGCAGGCAGTTTTTCAGAAAGTAGTCCATTATACCATAAATCAACACACATTTAAAGTGTTTTTCAGCTATAGAATGAAAAGTTACATTTATAAAAGCAGACAAAGGTTGGTTTACCATGTCTGCAGTCCTGTGAGTAGGTAAAGATAATGGACTATTTTCAACTGGAAAGAGTTCTGGCTCCATTCTCATCCCCTAATTTATTTGGAAAGATTGGTGTGGGTAGGGTGCTGATTTTCAGGCAATGATATCTAAATAACTACCTCATGTGACTTAAGCATGAGTGTTTCCACTGACTCATGGATACAATGGTTCTTCAGTGTCTTGGCCATGTAACTTGTGACTCCATGCACTCAGCAGAGAATCTGGATAATTTATCCTGTATGTTTCAGTGTGCCAGGCCATTTTCTGGAATCTGGCACAACATTTCATAGGTTATTGTATTATCTTTCTGTATCTAAGTCCACTCATAGATTACCTGTTAAAATATGTGGCAGTAAATGCAAACACTGAAAAGATAAAAGAACCTATATAACATTTTCAAAGTTTTCTGAAAGCAATTCCAGAAGTTGCTAATAAATTTATAATGAATACAACAGGAAGGCAGTAGAGTACACAGAAAATAGCAGTCTGAATATTGCAACTGCAATGGCTATATTCAAAGCTTTTTTTAATCAAATGATGAAGAATAAACTATAGACCTGCAGGCAGAACTGAAATAATCCATCCAGAAGGTGGCATTGCACAAGTCCTTATGTGCTGAGGAGTTAATAAAAATATCAGCTA
This sequence comes from Rhipidura dahli, assembly GCA_013399225.1. NCBI lineage: Eukaryota > Metazoa > Chordata > Aves > Passeriformes > Rhipiduridae > Rhipidura > Rhipidura dahli. The sequence continues at coordinate 477,496 of VXAC01008078.1, forward strand.
TTGGAGAAAGGCAGTCAAGAACAACAACAAAACCAACCAATGAACCAACAACAACAGCAAAAATCTAAACAAACCAGTTAGTGTTTAACCCTGAGAAAACAAAGCTAAAGGTGAACAAGAATAAAATTGACAGGCTTTCTAAGAAAATTCTTTCATAGGGTGGCAATTTTGGTGATCTAATGCAATGGGTGAAAGATGGTATGATTACAGTCAGGAGAAAGAAATCCAACAGGAAGGTGAGGTGCTCCACACAACTGCATCACAAGACGTGCAGGGTTTGCAGGAGGGAGCCCCAGGGCACCAGCCTGATTTCATGGAGCTGGCTGTGCTGTGGGCCATAGCATGACACTGAGAAAATGTCAGTTTTGGCAATGGAGCAGACCAGAAACTTGGTGGGAGGATGGATTTCTGGAGACACTGGATGGAAGTACTCACAGACATACTTCTCACCCTTTTGGACAGGATGGTTCCCCACGTGGGTGTGCTACACCTACGTTTCGCACTTCTGAGCCCTGAAATCTTAACAAAATCCGACCAATAATACACCAGGTGTGAGGTCCAGAGGCTGGATGAAGTAATTATTCAGCCACTTGAGATATTCAACAAAGTAACGCAGAATAGTCAGTCCTTGGGAAGAAAACCTGATAAAACAATTACTTACACATTGAAGAAAATGATCTGTTGGAAAATTTTCTTGGGAAAAAGATGTCCTTTAGTACACAATACATTCTTTGAGTCAAATCTTGCCTCTTCTGATTCATTTTAAAGCATATCTTTATGTCTTCAGAAGAACCTTTAAACCATCATGATCTAGAGACAAATATGACAGTCACACATGCTGTGACACTTCTGTCAATCTGATTTGAAGGACGAGGGGACAAAATCTGGCTCTTGGCTCTGCTGCTGTTGGGTACCTGCAGTGTCAGTACACTTCAGTCCTGCACGGGCTCTGAAACTAAAATGTCTGAGGGTAGTATCCCAAGTGCAGGATGGGGGACAGTTCTGATGGGGGCTGGTGGCTGAGGCCAGCTGCCTCCCTCCCAACTGGTATCACCTGCAACCTGCTGCAGTGACAGCCTCTGCATGCTGGCATAGAGCAAGAGAAAGCTGTGCTAAATCAGAGTAAAAAAACCCTATTTGCCTGTTTTTAGCTCCCCTCGTGCTTCAAAAGGCTCCCTTTCTCCTCTTCTCCATCTTGGTTTAGTTTGAACCCCAAAGCACAAACAGATTGCCTTTTTGTGCGTGTTCATCTAGCCTTTCTTTTATTAAACAAAACCCTAAGCAGCTTGGAGTCCTCTTTTTTCTCCATCCTTCATTTTGGTAGAAATGAGTAATTAAAAAATAAAAGTGAAAACGTTCCTCCTTTCTTACAGGAAAAGTGGAATGTTCTTGGTTTACATACAGCTAAAAAGACTCATGGCTGACTTTTGAGAAACTGCACATCCTTTTTTTTATGTCAGTGTTCCCTGTAATGTTTCATCGATGCTCTGTTGCTGCTGCAGCCACAAAGGCTGACACACAACTGATCCAGGAGGAAGATAATTTGATTAGGCTATGTAAACAGAAGAACAAATCAATTACTGTAATATATTGCTGTCATAGCTGTATATCCCTTTTTGTCAGGCATTTCTTGGAACAGTTACTTTCATTTGCTCAGTGTTCACTATAACTGATTAAAATGTTGTAGGATTTTTTGTTAAAAAACATTGTAACTGAAAAATGGATGCTATTAAGCAGTAATTTACCTAACTTATCTGACTTCTTTGGCATATTTAGTTTTGAGTAGAAAAATTAATGCCTTTAATTTAAATCTTGAAGAAATTATTTTGGAGCTTTATGCCAAATACTTGTTAAGTGCTCTGCAGTATTAAGGAGTAAAATACAAATCAACACAGAGCTTGCAAAAGTAAACCACTCTATGTCTCAAAGTTTTCAGATGATGTTTTTTCAACCCAAGGATATAACTTTTTTTTTTTTTTTACCCCTGTCTTATTATATGGTGTTGCTGATCCTTTTTGTTAAAGCTGCTTTTGCCTGTGGATTCCACAAGAGGGTAGGAAATCCTTCCTCAATGCTTAGGCTGTGACAAAAAGGATTAAAAGAAAAGAATTTAGCTATTCTGACCACAAGCAGGCACTGCAAGTATACCTGCAAGTTCCTGAGCTGCAAATCATTTGAGAATAAAAATATAGCACTTTTTTGAATAAAAATCACTGGCTTTGAAGAGAACTTGGAATGTTGCTGCTTGAGGCATTGCAAGTGCTGGTTTCCTGATTGGGATTCTCTAAACCACATCTAGCAGTTCTGCATGTTCAAACTGGGATGTACCAGAAAGGAAAAGGATCATGCAAGTGCTCTTAGACTGTAGCTCTTGCCTGGATGTGGAAGCTTGAAGTTCCTCCTGAAGCCAGAATTGCCCTTCCTCTGAGGGCAGCATAAGCTCTTGCTGGAATCAAGACATCCTTACCCTTCTGGCTGATTCCCTGAGGAATAAAAACACCATCTAGATTTGATATAGACCTGAAGTCATGCTGAAACAGTCCACTGAGTAGTGTGGAAAAATAGATTACTGTATGAGTATGCATTTCAGGAAAAAAAAACCAAACCCCCCCACAACAAAAAACCCCAACACAAAGCAAAACAAAAAAAAATGCACAGAAACTTAGGTTCTCCTGTGTACCAGCATGTATGGTCCAAAGGAAAAAAAAATCCCTTTTATTCTGGTGTGCTAGGTTTTGTGCCAAGCAGTGGAGTATTTTTTAGCAGCAAGTTTAGCACCAGCATCAAGCTTAACAGCAGGGAGAGCAGCATGGCATGCCACAAAGTCACTCAGGAGCCAAATTACCATCTGACAGATCTGAAAGAGCCCTTGGCCAGAAGAACTACTAAACACCTACTGACAGGTTGCAAGTTGTTTAGCAAAACTAGCTAAGTAGATACTCATTTAACATCCAAGGGCACACATTGAACACACAGAAGGACATGACACACTGAAACCTCACAGACAGGTCAATATTGTTCCCTGGAGATGTGATCTCTGAGACTAAAGTTGTCATTGTAGGAGATGTAATATATTGGGTTGACTCTAAATAAATTATGCTGTATGTTAATGAAGTAATTTAATCATTACTTAAAAGTCTCCAATTGCACTGTGTGTCACCAGCTAGACATTTAATACTTAGAAGAGCTTTTGGAAATACCTAAATGTGTATTTAGAGGCTTCGACACCTAACATTAATGTAGCACACTCTTGTGCAATTAACAGAATGGATTTAAACTATGCAAAATAGTTTAGCAGTGGAAAATAGTGCTGGCAGCAAACATGAAGACACTTAAAAGGATCTGTAGTTGTCTCTGAGACTAGTGTTATATGCAATTTCTTGTGATCCGTCATTTGACTCATGATCTCACTGCTGGAAGGACATCAGGGACCACACATAATTTGTTAACTTTCAATAAAAACCCATCGAGGAGCACTTTTAATGCAAAGACAATCTATTGGCATGCAAATTTCTCTGAAGAAGACAGGTTGAGCTCCTTGCAAACAATACCTGGCACAGCTGGCTGGAACACCATCTCTGCTGCAGAGAGTTCACTTCTCCCTTCCACAGCTGGCACACTGCAGGCTGTATGTATCCCCCCCAAACACTGTGTATTTCATACGGCTCAGCTCCAAGGGGGGAACCAGAATGTTCCTGGTGACGCTTCAGATGGTACCCTGGCCACTACAGTGTTGTGTGAAAGGTGTTTTATGCAAAGGTTGCCCTCTGCTTCCCCAGAGGGCTGGCCTCCAGGAACACACTGCAGGAGCAAAAACAGATTAAGATGACTTTGGACAAACCTGAAGCAACAGCACAGGCTGTGACTGTCAGGGCTAGGCTGTGTTAGAGATTGAGCTCTCCAGGGCTGAGTCACTGGCTGCAAACAACCTGCTGCTCATTTTCTTGTTCTCCCTGAGCACCATTCTGGATGTCCTCGTGTTTAATCCATAGGTCTTGCTGAGCATGCTCAGAGCAATGGTATGGGACAACATATTATTCACCTTCCAGGTGCCTGAAGACTTTAATATATTCAGCCCTGCTCTGTTCCCTGGTCTGGCTGTTCAGCTAGTGACAACTGTGCACAAAGAAAGTACTTATGTCAACTTAAAGACCTTGGGGGGTTATGTTTCTATTGGGAAAGGTGAGAGCCTTATATAACACTTCAGACAAGTTTGTGACCTTCCAGATCCTTTCTGTCTTAAGTGTTTCAGGGTTGGCATGAAACTGGAAATCTCCATATCCAATATTGGATGTGTTCATGTTATCACAGATCCATTCAAAAGTTTTCAGCAAACAAAACAAGCAGCCATCACCAGCATGGCATGCTAGTGCAGATGTGATAAGCCAACAAGTGGATAAATGTGGATGGCTTTTTGGTACTCACTCTTTAATAAGGGCAGAGTATTCACTCTATGTGTAGTGCAAAAGGTAAGTTAGAGGTAAAATTCACAATAAAAACATTGCCATGGCTGCATTCAGTAAAGGAAACTCAGTTAAGCTTATTTTAAATATGTAACTGACGTGAATGTTGACAGTGCCTCTTTCTGATTTCAGAGGGAGCTCAGGATGGCAAGGAGCTAAATTAGAGGTTCCAGTTCAGTGTGAAGGTGTGGTGAGCTGTCAGCAAGCATATTTTGTAACATCTGGAGCCTGACATCTAAACAAAGGCCAGACAAGAACAGAGCTGACTGTGAGCCATGCTCTGGTTCCTGAGTGCTCCTTCCCAAGTATGAAGCACGTGAAGGATAAAGGGTGAAAACCTGATTCTACTGTTTTCAGGGGAAAAGATCGACTTCGAGACAAAGTTACTTCCCCATTCTACTTGCCTGGGAATAGCAGGAGACTATACTGGGATATGTTCAGTTTAGGGTTATTAAGAGTGAACCCTAAGAAATATTATCTGCATAACTACAAGATTAGGTATTGAGTTGAAATATTGAGTTTATGGGCAGTATGTAAATATTTCTGAAATTAAAAAGTAAAACAAGTTAATGCATTAAGAGATTCTAGGAAGACTTATACTTCTGAAACACTATCAAGGCATCAAGAGTGAAAACAAGTGGTAAATAAATATTATATGAGTCTATTAAAGAAATATTAGGTGAGATAATTCTACAGAACTGACTCATAAAATCCATATTGCACTCATACTGAAACATGAATATTCAGTAATTCACCGTTTCTTCTTAATTTTCTAGAGCTACTCTCACTAGTACAATCTATTACTGTGAGTGATCTTCAAGTAAAATTTTTATTGTACAAAAAATGTGGATTAAATATTTTGCCTTTTAAGATATATTTAAATGTTTTCCAAAACCACAGATAGAAAAATCCATATAGCAATGGATTGCAGAAAGAATTTAGATAACCAAGCCAGTTTAGCGATCAAACAGAGGTAAAGGAATAGAAAAATTTAAAAATGGATCAATTAAGATTGCAAAAAAACAAGGAAACCAACACATTAAGAAACACAGCATAACAATACTCAAAGTCCTAACAGCTTTCCTGTCTTTATTCTTTGAAAGCTCATGTTTCTTATTATTTTTTGAGAGCCTGTGTACCAGGCTCAACTCCGATGTGTGCCTTTGGTAGACGGTAAAAGTTTTAACATAAATCCCTATCATAACGCAAGCAGGAGCAAATAATCTGGCTGTAAACAAAAAAGCCCCCCACAGCTTGTTGAACACAATCAGGCACAAGCCCGAGCGTTTCAGCAGCATTTCATAGCCCTCAATTCCAGAAGCATGAGCTTCTGAGAAAACCACACCAAAAGCAAAAGCAGCGGGCCCTGGCCAGCACATGGCTATGATTTGTTTTATGGCTGTGGCAGTCATGGTGCTGCAGCAATGCAGAGGGTGGCAGATTCCATAAAACTGATCCACGGCAATGGAACAAAGATGCAAAATGGAAGCTAAACTGAGCATCAGGTTAAAACTGTAATGAACCTTGCAGAATATAATCCCCAAAACCCAGCAGTTCTCTATAGACCTCACCATGCTGTAGGACATAATGGCAAAGCCCAGAAGGAAATCTGTGACAGCCGTGGATAAGATGAGGAAGTTGGCTGGAGAATGAAGCTGCTTGAAATATGAGATGGAAATGATCATGACCAGATTCCCAAAGATGGTGAAAATGAAGACTGATGTTATGAATAGATACATTATCCCTCACACTCCCACTGACCTAAAGTTCTCAGGACAGGATCTGTTTCCAAACTCAGAACAATCAGTCAAATCCTTTGAGATATTTGGAGAAATCATAATCACTCCTTTATTAGACTTTTCTTTTGGAAGTTCCATCAGCAGATTAAATTTTCACAAGTTTCCAAAATATTTCAAATCCTACCATGAGAATACAAGATAAAGTAAGTCAAGCGCATGATCTTTATTACTAAATGAAATGCAGTAATTCAGAGGAAAATTTTCTCTTGGCTTAAATAGGTACCAACCACAACCAATTCTTTTTCTGCAATGGTACCTGAAATTTAGTAACTGGAAGCTATTATAAAACTAATTGCAAATAATACTTAAAACAAAGCAGTTGAAAGAGTTAAGTTGAAAACTTAATTACCTCTTAAATTAACTAAATTATATGATAACATAAATTTTAATTTGTATCTGGAGAATTTTGTAAAATATGGTTCTTGTATACATCTTAATAGTAAATTTAAAGTGATAGAAGAAAAATATGCGTAGAAAAAGAAACCCCTCAAGTCACTTCAGTCTGTAAATACTACACAGGATTTATGTCTCTCTTAGAACATTGATTTTTTTTTTCATAGGAGAAATGTTCTGCAAGGTGGTATACCTCAGCTTTCTTGAGATTTCAGTTAATGAGCTACTCACCCAGATGCTCATCTTAAGGGTCAAAATCAATTGCCAAACACCTACTTAACAAATTATTTATGCTGCTAAACTCACCTGCTGTGCATCACAAAGTACCAGCAATGAACGCATCTGATGGAAATCAGTTGTAAAATTGGTGTGATAAGCAATATTCTTTTCTGTCCCTACATATACACTTGTTTTCTATCATTATAATCCCACTGACTAAAAGGGTGTGGAGACAGGTTGAGGTTTATCTCCTGTGGTCCAGCTGCAGTAATTAGAAATGAATACACTAGAGAATAGTTTCAAGGAGCAAAAAATTCCTTTCATTTTTCTGGGGAGAACTGGACCCATTTCTTCCATCTCTTTTCATAAACATAACTTGTTTTGGACAAAGAGAAAATTAGAAACAGAAGCAGAAATAAATACTCTTCTCCACAGCAGTTTAAACGCTTAAAAGGAACATGGGAAGCACCTCAGACCACTGGGTTTTTTCCAATAAAATCACCCTGGAAGGAAGAAAGTACAGAAATTGTGCATCAAAAGATTAAGAACAGATATGGACAGCCAGTTTTATTGTCTAATCCTCCCTGCATCTCTTAATAATACCATTTAAATAGACATTTTTCTCTTTTGCATTGCAAAACTTGAATGTGGGTAACAGGCAGATCCCCCCCGTAATCTGGCCCAGATTAATGAAAGATGAGGATTTATTTTTCTTTTATGACATTACATTTAATTCCCAGTAGATTTTGAGCTAAACATTTGTATGCAATTTAGGGATTTACACCAACAGGAGATAAAGCCAAGTGTCTGTATACCCAACACTATTATTTTTGTTTGCTGTATTAATTCCTTTACCCTCATTATAGGGGAGCTCTTTTGGTGACTTAAGGTAGACACAAGTCGTGTTGTGCCTCATTATTTCCATGTTGGGCTTAAATACTGATTGAAGAGAACTATTTGATTATTTTTTATTAGCTGCTTTTATTCTTCTGGGCTACCTTCAGTAAAACAACAATAGCAAAAGATGAACTCAAGTTTTCTCAAAGATTTGTTTTCTCCTGTTGCTAACTGAGGATGTCCAAAGGGTATGGGATGCACTCTATTTTCAGTGATCCCTCTCTAACTGATAGCTTTTAGTCTGTATGCTCTGAGCACCCAGTGTTTATGGAAATTGACTTTTCCTTTACCTATGGGAAATAAGAAGTCAACACATCTAGGAGCCGGCTGTGGAGTTCCCATTGTCTAAGCTACTTCTGGATCCAGTCTCTTAGGAAATAAATTTGTTTTACAAAGACTGTTGCATAATCATTTCATGGAACCATTGTCAATTACCCATGCAGCTAGTTGGATTTAAAGGGGTAGCATGAAGGTGAAAAGATCTTATTAAAAACCCTACCAAGTAGGAAGTTAAATGTACCTGGTAATGCAAGACCATGTAACATTATGCAAGATTCAGTAAATATTATGGGAATTGAATTTCAAAGAATCACAGAATCACAGAATTGTTGAGGTTGAAAGGGTATGTTCTGCCCCGTCATTCAGATCATTAATGAAGATGTTGAACAGGATTGGACTTAGCATTAACCCTTAGGGTACATCACCAGTTGCTGGCCTTCACTCAGACTTCATGCCAGTGATCAGCACCCTCTGGACCTGGCCAGTTTTCAATCCACTTCACTGTCTTCTCATCCAGCCCATACTTCATTACGTTCTTTGTGAAAATCTTATGACAGAACACATTGAAAGCCCTCCTAAAGACTAGGCAGATAATAACAATTGCTCTTCCTTTGTCTACCAAGCCAGTAATTTCATCATAGAAGCTAATGAACTTTAGTCTATGTCCAACAAAAAGAGATTAGTCAAAAATTGCTTACAGGTAGACACAGTATTTTTCTGAATTAAGTCTTTAAGTGCAGTGTGTGGAAGTAGCATCATAGATAATGAAGATGACCAGAAAATCTGCAAAAGTAGAAGAATTTTGTAGAACACTGTGTCTTATGTTTGACTGCATCCAGTATTGTCTCCCTCGTTGAATGGATATTAATGCATTGTAGAGGACAGAGAGTGCACAGTGTGCACTGCCTAGATGAGTTATTGATTTAAGAAAAGCCATACACTTTCAATATTTACACATTTTGACAGCTCAGTTTTTCTGTTTGAACACTGCACTAATGTATTTATTTTATCTAGGAGTTTTAAATACTCCATTTTGGAGTGACACTTTCCTTTGTGGGGTTTCCAGAAGGGTCCTGCTTGGAGAGTTGGTGCTCCTCTTTTCCCATCCTCCTGCCTCCGGTATCTGAGAGACTGTGACATTTGGGCACAGGTGGCATCACCATGGAGGAGTTGCTACACCAAAACATGAAGCACTAAGGCAGGATACAGACTGCAGTCCAAGACTCTGAAATTGCTGTCAGTTTTGTATGAAGTGTGGGGAGAAGGTGACATTGAAAATGGTCCTCACTGGTGACAAAAGGAACAGACATAAGTTTACTGGTGAAACAGAGCCTTTCATATATTACTTTCATTAGTAATTGCTTTGCACAAGCTTTCAGGGAAGTTAAAACATCTGAAATCACCCACAGAGGAATAATTTGCTTTGCAAAAGGCAGCCATCTGGGAAGTGTTTAACAAGGTCACTAATTAAATGTGTTGATAAGGAATTTGACAATACCCTTTGCACATCATTTGCATACCTTGAGCTTGCAGTTAGGTATATTCTGCTCCACCAGACCTAGCTCATAATCTGATTGGACAACAGCATGAGGCATTTTTCTTATGCTTTCCTAATTTATCCATGTCTTGGGTTCAAATAGAGTCCCTGTGGCCTCATTAACTCATCTCATTTGCACATCACCCTCACAATGAGAAATATTTTTGCACTGTCAATGATTAGAACTAGAGAGAAAGTAACCTGGGACTTCACCATAGTCACTGTGCTAGAGAAGGCTCTCTGGAAAAAGACTGCAAGGAGGCTCTTTGGCCAAGTGCCACCTTTAGGTAATAGGAAACCAGAGGAAAAAGTTCTTGTACTACTATTTTCTTTATAGTAGTTTGTGTGATGTTATATTTTGGATTTGTGATGAAAACAGGATGATGACACACACAACCCCCATTTAAGCTAAGACTGAGCAGTGCCTACACAGTATTAAGGCCTTCTTTTTGAGTAACCTGGGAGTGCACAAGACTTTGGGAGGGGATATCTGACCCCAGCTGACCAGAGAGATCCACATCATCACATCATAAGATGTTGTGCTCAGCAATAAAAACCTTGGAGGAACTGGAGTGTTGGGAGTTACAGGGTTTGCTCTCCCAAGCAACCATTACAAGTGGTGGAGCCCTGCTTTCCTCAAAATGGCTGAAGGTCTGCTTTGCAGATGGGAAGCTCTACCCTGGTAGAGCTGGAATTGTCTGGAAACACAGTCATGTTTCTAGATTTTCAGGGAGATAGGGATATGAGAAATGAGGGAAAAGAAACAACTTAATATACTTCCTGAAGGGACTACATTAATATGTGCTGACCTTACTAAATGTACTTTAAAATGCCTTAGGTGGGCACTATTTGTCATAGAAGATCTATTTTTCCTTCAGTCTAAAATAGGACCAGATGAAAGGAGGTATCACTTGGCAGCACTTCTGAAACTGTTACTTCAAGTGAGATCAAAGTGTCTAAGTGATCATGCATTTTATTTCAGAAAGTAACACTGAGCTTGAGAATATTAGCTACATCAGGGCCAGACTCACTGGAGATGAAGGAAGACAAAATTACCTATTATGTATCCGAAAGAGATTTTTTCATTTTATCTTGCTTTATTCTTATGAGATTAAGTATTAAAGTAGTCATATTGTCTTTAGCAAGGATCCACAGCAGAAGTGCTGGTGTGTATGTTTGATTGTTCCTTTTCGAGTCATGTTTAGGACTACAAACCTTACAAGATGGCAATGAAACAATAAAAGAGACAATTACAGAGCCTGATACTCTGCCCTGCTGAAATGTATCATCATTCAACTTTTAAGCTTTTCGGCATAGAGCACTTCAGTGCTCTGCAAAGTACAGAAAACAAAGACAAGATACACATATGATGCACTTCTACAAGCAATACGAATGGAGGACATACTGCTGACTCTAGCTCTTACTTCAGTACAGTCATCAATTTCTTTCCATGGTCTCTTCTGAGATACTAATCATTTCCTGCCCACTCCCAGTGCTGTTCCTTCATAATACATCTGAGTTCAACCACAGGATTTCTTCATAATTCTCTGTATGCTTTCCTTGAAAGCTGTCACAGCATTGCCACGAGGCAAAATAACAATACGTCCAAGCTAAATAAAGAGTTCTCTAAGATGCAAAGTAGCAAAAAATGTTTTACAACTAAACACTCATTAGATAGATGCAATTTTCTGTCATTCTCAGGTGCAATGCAGCTTTTTTGCAATTGCTTTTCACTTCGTATTTTTTCTTGTCTTTGATCTCGTTAAACATGCTTCTGATATCATCAAGCAGCAAAGCCTTTAAGTGACAAACTTGGAAGTGACAAGTCCTAGTTGAAATGGAAAGAGAAAGAGCAGCACTACTTTTCTCTGTCTTACCTTCCTTCCGTGGAGTGTGCTCATATGGCTGGTTATTGGCCTGTTTTGAGCTCTGCACACATATGGAAGGGGAAGGACAAAACTTAGAGAGCTTTGGGCTATTAGTCAAAGATGACAAGAAATTCATAGGAAAAGGTTTTTCTGCTCTTTCTAGAGGAGAACAGAAATGAACTCAAATATTGTGATATAAACACACCTTCTTCAAGAAATTAATCTGTTGTGTCAGAATAGGTTTTCAATTATGAAGATCAGGGGTATAAACTGGTGTACATTTTTTAAATGGAAGTCTTGCTTTTCTGTGCATTGCAAATAAATAGATATAATCAAAACATCACATGCAAAACCCAGTCTGGAATGAAAGAACACAATGGTTGCTTATCTGCTTGAGCTGCATTTGGTAAACAGGCAAACAAATAGGTGTTTCCTTCCTTTACAACTCTTACATCTGGGAGTTCAGCCTCCAGGCAAAAGTTCAAAGTCAACCATGAATCCAACCATTTAAAGCATGTTAGTCTGAAAACAAATGAGTCCTGGAAGAGTCCTGTTGAAAAACTTTTCCAAACAGAATAATCTTCAATGCCCTGCGAAACCACATGTAAAAAAAGGCATAAACAACTGGGTTAAGTGTAGAATTTAAATAGCCAAACCAAACCAAAGCATCAATGAGAACAGGAGGTATCACATAATTCATAAATGGATTGGTAGCTGTAAAGAAGAAGAATGGAGTCCAGCAGATGAGAAACACTCCCATTATTATGCCTAACGTCTTAGCAGCTTTCCTTTCTCTGCAGAATGAAATGTGGTGCTTCGTTTCAAATTGCATCTTTTTTTTGCTAATTGCATCAATGGATCTTGCCTGCTTCTTGGCTACAGAGTATATTTTCCTATAGATGTACAGCATAACAAATCCAGGGATGTAAAAGGACACTATGGAGGCCACAATACCTGAAGTTTCACTAAAAATGAGAAAGCATCCTCCTGCAAAATGGACATGATTATAAACCTTTTCTGCACCTCTCAAGTTTAGGTCTAGAAAGATCATCCCAAAAGCAAAAGCAGCAGGGATCATCCAGCTTATGAACACCATGACCACGATGACAAAAGTATTTATCTTTGATTTGTATCTTAAAGGGTCGCACACAGCATAGTAACGGTCAATGGATATGAAGGAAAGATGGAAGATAGAAGCTGTGCTCAGCATGATGTCCGTGCTCGTGTGGATCTTGCAGAAGAACTCCCCAAAATACCAGCAGTGCTCAACAGAGCGCACCATACTGCAAGGCATGATGAAGAATCCCAGCAGGAAGTCTACAGTTGCCATTGAAAGTATCAGGAAATTCGTAGGCGTGTGGAGCTGCTTGAAATGTGATATTGAGATGATAACTGCCAAATTTCCAACCACTGTGGCCAAAATAATGCAAACCATGAAGATATACATGGAAATACGGACACTGTTTGACCAGCTGCTCCTTATGCAAGAGCCATTTACGGATTCACAGCACAATTGCATCCTTACAGGGGTCTCAAATCCACAGAGGCATGCAGCACAGGTACTGTTTTTTCTAATTCTGAGGTACATTTATGAGTGGTTTTCCATTTTCTAGATGGGAAGAGCTGCAGAGAGGAAAATAAAAGGGCACTGTAAACTCCTTCATTTAGTTGGATGTATAGGAAATTCACATTTGATTATTTATGAAGGATGAAACAATTTTATAATTACACTTAGCAGAATGACACTTGCATCATCTGACTTCTCTAGAAATGGGAATCTCCTTTGATGAAATAAACTGCATAATGGGGTGTCCTCACACCAGGATAGCAGTGACTCTTAGAGGCCTGCACTGGGCAATGCCTTGTCCAGTGGGCAGATGAGAAGCCCTTTTCAATATTTCCTGGTTTTGCTTTCAGTCCTGGTCTTCTTCATCAATATTGGATGGAATCCTGTATCTCACTTTGCTGTTGAAAATCAATAATTTTAAATTCTGAAACTCCCTCAACTTTTTTTTTTTTTTTTTTTTTTTTAAATATGTAAGTCTAAAACCTACAAGTCTAAAACAGAATGGTAAGGCTGAGGAATCTGTGCTGAACCTCTCCTCCAGCCCTGTCCTGATAGTGATGACTGAACAGTTCCAGTTTTACTGGAAAGCCCTTGCAGGCTCTAGCTCTAAATAGAGATGTAAGGAAAAGATCTAAGGAGAAAAACAATTTCTGCCCTTTTGCTGACAGAATAAAATGGAAGAATCTGACTAATCTGAAACACTATCTGCTATATAAGCAAATGGGTTTTTTTCTGTGGGGCTCTAGTTCTTTTCAGTGCTAGTAGTTTAGCATTGCTATGAGTATTAATTACATTAATCTCTTTTTAGATAAGGCACAAATATGGAGAGAAACATTTTCAGAACACAGGTTTAGTTTGCATCTAAGACCATAAATATCATTGTCCTCTTGAGTAGGAAGTAGCACGTCCCTTTTGCAAGTTGCTCTTTTTATGAAAACTTTTAATAAAAGCAAGCAATGCCAAGAAATATTTATTTTTGAAAAATCAGTTTTTCTTTTAAATAACAGAAAGATAGTGCTATTGTGAAAAATAAAGATCATTTGCATATGCTATTCAGTAGCGCTATCATTATGGTATAAAATGGTTGTCAGAAAAATATAGACAAGGCAATTCAGCCAGTACTGATTTAAGCCATTTGCTTTGGGATTTAGTTGCCTCTGGTCATTCTGGATAGTACACAATAAAAAGAAATAATGTCATTCCCATATTGAACCAAATGTCATTACAAACACACCGTGGCACTGGAAGCTAAATGAACATAGACAATAAACTGCAGACTGCAAAACCCTGACAGCTACAACCAACACCCTGTGTTATACAGAGGGATATTGCAAGTAGGGCCAGGCAGTGGCACCCAAGTGCTAGGGACAAGGTGCACCCAAAGGCACTCTCAGCAGTACAGGGCATATGGAGTCTATTTATGCTCTGTTTGGGGTGCTTTTTGCTCCCCCTTTTTTTTCTGCCTACTGATATTTAACACCATCTCTGCTCTTTTTCACCTCATTATAATAATCACTTCATATATCTTCTCCTTCAATTTTTGTCAGTCTCTTCATGTTTCTTTTCCTGCCTGCCATCCCTTCTTTCAGTACATTTACACCTAAGGCAGAGAAAGCACAGTCAGATCAATATTTATTAACTCAAATTTTCAATTTCCACAGTAGAAAGAATTAAACACCAATTTAACTGTGCATCCTGGCCATCATTATAATAGTTTTGAGCCCATTCAGGTTGTAAGTGTGTCACATAGATCTCAAACGCAATCTGTTCTGTATAAAAGTATAAATAAATTAAGCAACTGTGGTAAAACAGTCTATAAAGCCAATAGAAATGAATTAATATGCTATCTCTAGTTTTCCTTAAGATTTAAAAGATTAATAACTTCTCTGTTGTTTTCTGATAGATAAACTGTTTCACCTAAAGAGACATGATCTCTTCTGAAAAGAGGTTTTCTTAAAAAAACCCCAAAATTTGAGATTTTTTTTTTTTTTTTGGCAATAAAAGAAAGTAGAAACTCCAACCAAAGAATGGAGCAAACTGAGATCAAGTGTGTGGCATTGCATTACAGGGAAACTAAATATATCAAAACACATGTGGCAAACTGTCCAAGTGAGCTGAACTCTGAAGAAGTTTTCAAGAAGAAAACTTCTTCCCTTCCATAAATAATTACAAAGGTTAAAATGTAATAAAATGGAAATGTGAAGAAGCATACTCTTAAAAACCTGTTCTCCTACCTTTGTCCCTTCACGCTGGTTAGAAGTCTGCTCTTGACACTCATTTGTTTTCTTCTGGTTGAGTGGCACTTCTTCCTTTTAAAGACCACCTCAAAAAGCAGCTGAGCCTCTTCACCACCATTACAGCTCTGGGTAACACAAATTTTGAGAGAACAGGCTTTTAATCCACAGCTGGAGCAGCCTCCAGAAACCCCCACGTATTGCTGGGGGATGTTGGTGTGCTGAATAGCATTCTTGGCTGTTGGATTCAGTAGCAGCTGTTGATGCGAATATTAGCTCACACTGTTTACTTTGTCATGCACAGAGAGAACAAAATCATGGCTGTGGCACTCATACTGGTTTAATGGGCCTTATTTATAGGTAAATTGAATTAAAGTGAAGTATGTTTACTTGTTTGATTAAATGCTACGGTCATATTGTGAGCGGCCCAGTATTATCTAAGAGGAGAACAAAAGACACCCTGCAGTCTGCCTCCTGTAAGCTTTCAAAAGATACCAAAATATGTAAGTGTAGGTTGGTTACAGCAGCATGTATGATTTCCTTGGAAAGGCATACTGAGAACAGAGTGACACAATGTGTATTTATGAGCCTAGTTATGATTACTGAACAAACAGGTTTAATCCAACAGCCTCACCAGTTAACAGCTATTTGCAAGATATAGCTGTTAAACAAGTGTTTTAAGTAAACACCTATTACTGGCAGTACCAGAGTCACAGATGAGGAGGATCAATTTTTTACTCTACAAAGGACCATGAAGCCTTTTAAAACAGTGATATTGCTCAGTGTAAAAGACTGTTATTGTGGGCACCATTAGCTAAATCTCAGTTAAGCTGGGTACCTCAGGGGTGTATACAACAAGGTGGGTTAAGATACTACTTCTTGCAAACTGTTCTGATGACCTGGGTTAGCTACTTTATTATGTTATGTGCACAAAACTCAAATTGAATGCATACAACTCAGTTCTTTTATTTTTCTTGAGGCTACACTCAGACAGACTGGGGTCTGTATTGCACTGCAATGTTCTCCTTGTTGTAGCAAGAGAGTTTGATGACTAAAATGTGTGCAGAAACAATGATCAGGCTGAGTGGAAACCACTGGAGAGAGTTGAGGAGTCAAGGTTCCATTGCTCAGACTTGGAGAAATGTGAAAAAGATACTTTATTTAGGTATCCAAATGCTGGTCTGTGAAAGAGGCCTTCACCCTTCTGAGATGTTGTACTCTCCCTCAGAGCCAGGCACTTCTCTTTGAGGAGTGAAGGTTCAACCCTTGGGTGGAACCCCTTACTGTCTTGACACATATACATTTTTATATGAAGTTAATATTTAGGGGAACAAACCCATGTTACCTCACTCTGTACAACTCATAAAGAAGTCTGGCAGCCAGCTCATGATGGGCACTCAGTCCAAGGCCACCCTTGCATGCACACACTGCTCTCCCACCACACTCCATGCTCTCCCCTCGAGTAACAAGGTGACCAAAACTCAAGGGGATAATCTGGAAAGGCAGCCCTGCTTCAAGTGTTTGTTCCAGAGGCAGCTCCCTAGCAGCAACCTGCAAACCTCTGATGGAACCCCTGGGGCAGGGGAGCCTTCCCCTGCCCTGAGCAGGTCTGTCCTGCTGGAGTGTGGGTTCTGCTTTCCCTCCTCTTGTGCCCAAGCTGTGCATCTGGTTGGGAAGCATTTCCCTCCAGCTGCTGGCTTGCAATAAAATTGTACTGTAAGACCCACACACATTGGAAAGGAGTGAACCACAGATCTAGGGGAAGCTGTGAGCACGGGGAGGGTGGTATTTAATGGTGTGTTTGCTAAAAAAAAAAGTAAAGCAGGAGGTTTTGAGCTATCAAGATAATGAAGTAATTAAGCAGGCCAAATTGTCAACCAATTTAGAGCAAGAAGGAGCACTTTGCGTACAAGCTTTCACTCTGTGGGCACAGAGACTTCAAACAGGCATTTTTTTGTGCCTTAATGCTCATGTGGATCATAAAAATATTCTTAGAATTGCTACTTAAATTATCAAACTCTATTTTTGTGAAAACTCAAAGCACATTGTCAGTGTTTGTAAGAGTCTTTTAAGTCTGTAGTACAGTAAAGCAGTTATACACCAAAATTCGAAGTAAAAACTTTTCTACAAAATTGCTGCTGTGGCTTTTTTTTTCTGAAAAAAAATTTTATTTCTGCAGTAAGTAGTTTTCACGTTTTGGAAAACCAAGAAAGAGAACTGTCACAGTGTCTAGAATACTTTGGTTCTTCTACTCTCCGTGTTTGCCTTTCAAACATAAAGTAAATAAAACAGAAAACAGCACAGAAGGCAATGGAAATAGCACTTTTGTCAGACATCAAACCTATTTGAAAAATATGTTGAAAAGTTATCATTTCCTTCTTACACAGGACTGTGGAAGGGAGACTGAAAATGGGAAGCTACAGAAAAGGACTTGAGAGTGAGAACTGTTACTATGAAATAAATGTCAGGACAGCACTGATTTCTACTATGGTTCTTTTAACTTGCTTTTCTGTGGGTACAGTTTGGTCATTCAGCAGAAACTTTCTCATTTTCACACAGTTCATTTTAAAAACTGTTCTTCTGTGTGGGGAACCATGGATTTAAAAATGCTGGAGGCTGCATGGTGACCCTATGGCTGGAGAGGAATTTTGAAAGTGTGTAACTCTACCCACCATTTATGCAGTTCTCAGGAAAAAAAAAAAAGCACAATATTACAAAAAAAATTATCTTAAGTTTCCATTCATATGTTTGACATATAGGGGGAAATTCCCAAATTCCAAATAAGCTATTAGTACAAAATAATTATTTCTTTGTAGGAGAAGATCAAGAAGAGCAAGAAGATCTGAGAGCTACTAATCTGAATGCTATTTCTGCAAACCTGGTGCAATTCCACTGAAGACAGTCTGAAATTAGCCCAGATTTTTACCAGAGGAATTTAGAGAATAGAGGAGATGATTGAGCTCTAGATCTTTTCCCATGGTTTCTATTCCGAGTTTTCAGTGGAAAACATCTCTTTTCCTTGCCAAGTAAAACCAGCTGTTTATACAGAGCAATGCAATGTTTGTGCTCTTTCTACAAGTATAGTGCTTAAATCTCTGAATTGCACGGAAGAGTAAGAGATTCCAAGAAAATAAAGTTTTAACAGCAAAGCAAAACACTTCCATCCAAATCCAAGAAACTCTGCACAGGGTGGGGAGATTCTACATAATTGGTAGCCTTGCTGAGTAGTGCCATAACGTGGTCCATTGCCTTCACTCAGCAGCAGAAGCTTCTCTCGGGGCTCCTGAGGGCAGGAGCAGCCCCTTGTCTCCTGCTCCAGCAGGGTGAGTGAATCCTTGCAGCTGCTGCACGGAGCAGAGGCACAGGCACAGCGGGGTAGGTGCCTTGTGCCTTTCCAGTGCTTCTCTGCACCCACTAATCCAACAGGAATTAATTTAGGACTGTAACTGCTTTGTTGATATCTGCAGACATCTGATCAACACCTCCAAAAAGAAGGCAAACACAGAGGAGGGAAGCACAGAGTAGTATAAAGGTACAATCCCATTTTGCATCCTTATGGCCATCTAATAATTTCATGGAAAGGAAAGAGCCTTACTCTGAATTCACAGCTGTGTGTGGAAAGAGTTTTGCCCCCTAGGTATATTCCTCTTTCAGCTATTGGGAACGAATGGCTTTTTAAATCATACTTTAAATCATACTTACTGCTGTTGGTGCTATTGCTGTTCACTAAAGAAAGAATTGTGTAGAACAACAACTACTATCTTCAGTGTTAACCATAGGAGATTCATCTCTGAAAGAAAATTATATCCCAGACCAGCATATTAGCAGCTCACCGTGTTTCAGACTGCGTGACTCGGCGATGGTACAGCACAGGAGTCATTTCCTCATCGGGAACCGGCACAGGCTGCAGAGACAGCACAGGACTGATTCATCCCACACCAATTCTCCCATCTGAGTGGCTGCATGCTTGGTCTGGCTTCCTTACAGCCTGCTGGGAAAATCTCAGCAACAGCATGACGTAAATCTTAAATACCCAGAAAAGATAAGCATGTAATAAATCTATTCTGACACAAGCCACCAGCATATGCAAAGGTGAATCAATTTGAAGTAAGCTAAAGCCAGGCTTCTTCCATGGAAAGGAGCATGCAAATGGAAGGAAATGTTTATTATGGTCAACATACAAATGGAGCTAATAGCACTGAACTGTTTTTAAGATTGTCTGTTATTTCACTTTCCTCCTTTTAGTTTTTTGTAATCTTGACAAACATTAACACTTTCAGTTATCTTTAAAATTTTGATTTGGAAATTTTCTGAAAACTCTAAGCTCAATATTTTGACAGTGTCTGAGAAAAAAACTGGTTAAAAATACTGTTTCCTTTAATGAAAAATTCCGCTATCCATTTATTTATGATGATGAGGTGTTGTTTATATGATATGCCATGTAGCAGGGACTTCAGAGCTGTTGCTTTCCTATTTATATCCTTTTACCATACCAGATAACTATACCTGCAGCTCACTGACAGAATCCATCATCTTCAAACAATAGTTTTAGTATTGCTGTGTAACCCAAGAAGGAGCATCCTTCCAGGAAAAAGTAATCCCAGAGAGGAGAACTGACCCACTTTGGGTTTTCAGTTTGTATGTGTCACTTTGTGGGCTCTCCATTGATAAAGACCCAGGTCTTTCAGCTCCTGCTCCCCAGAGGTTTCTCTGAGCCCATAGTGGGTCCTGTGGGGCAACTTCTCCCCTGGGTATTTGGGGTTAGGATAAGATTGGGAGTTAGGAAAGTATGGCACTGGCAAGGTGGCACAAGGGAGCATAAGGCTAAACAAGAAGGGTAACTCCTGGTGAAATGAAAGTCTTGAAATGTCACATTCTGGTCTGGAAGTATGACTACTCTACTGGAAGCCACTGAGAGCTAAAATTGCTAGTAAAGGCTTATATGTTAATAAACAATGTCCTGTAGCTTCCTTCCTCATGGACTGTTCTCTGTTCCTTTCACAAATGCCAGATTTGACTACAGCAGACACACACTATTTTCCCAGAAATATTGAATCTGACAATTTCTAACACTTCATTTGCAAGCCCAACAGGCTGCAGATGCCAGTGATACTGCACTGTGGGGCATTTTTAAGGGGGCAACCTGCCAGGGCCATCTTTTGCTTCTGCAGTTGTTTCCTGCTGCAGGAAGCAGTGATGCTGTGCATGAACATCAGTGGTACCATGGCACTGCAGAAACAGCAACACAATTAGTGCAGAATTACCAGTGTCAGGGGCTCTACCCTTTCTTGCTGACCCTCTGTTGCTCGGTCTCAGGAGGACATGCCTGAGCAGACCATTTTTTTCACCAGAAAGGTTCATTTATCTTGTCAGTAGGTGCTGCATATCAATTGAATATCGGGTCACTGAAGAAGAGAGAAGGGTGCATGGAAGTCGATTTGAATTAGATTTATGATTTGCTATCGAGTTCTCACTGACAAGGGAACAGATGGCAACAGGAGGTTTAGCTGTTTAAATGTCCCTCTATCAGCTTCCATAACTTTTTATTCATGCAGGTGAAGACTGGTGAAGAGAAAGCACCTCTTTCTTATCCTCCCTCCCTTTTTTACGCCCCTGTAGTCCATTTCGTTCTTATCTGCAATTGTTACTGTTTCTCCCTTCCACTTGCAAATGTTTGTAAGTCATCAAGATCTAATGATGAGCCTTGACATATCAGGGAGGAATACAGGGCACATCCTTGGTGACAGAAGGGACAATGATCTATAAGAAAAGGCTCAGCAGAAAAAAAATGGCATTGTAAGACTCCCTTGGCAAAATACAGGAGTGGTTACATTAAGTGTTATACAACCCTCAAGTACAAGAGGTTTCTGTTTTTGATTAGTCTAATGCTGAATTTGGAAGAATTCCTGCAAGCAGAGGTTAGCGTTAACATGAATAAACAACTAAAAGGCCTAGTGTAATATTAAAGATAGTCTCAGAAACTCTTCAATAAAATAAATGTTTAAGACTGTTGCTAGGTAAGGATGATTGATTGAACTTAGGCTTTTATATACACCCAACCCTTATACATACAGCCATCTGATAGTCCTGAGGTACGGCTAATTGACATCAGTTATGAAAAGACCACACATATTTTTTACCAACATCTGCCAAAAGCTTTCTGTCTTTCAGCCTAGCTACCAGGAAGTGTCTCATTATTAATGGCCGTGTTTTCAGTTTGCTCTTCCCTCCTGTATCTCAGTGTCAGGTATATTTGATTTCTTCTTAGGCAAGAATAATTCTTCTTTTTAAAAACCTGTTCCCATGAATGAATTGCGATGTGTTTTCACCATTTGTTTATGGTAGCTATTGCAGCCAACTTGGCATAAGAACATCTCTGAGAAAATTGGAGAAGACAATGACTAACCAGGAAGGGGAGGGGAAGAAAATAAAGGTTTGAATATTTTTTGATCAATTTTTGTACATTTTGTCAGCTGAGTAACAAACTAAGGCACTGGGAATTTTAGAGGATCAGTGCACCTAACTTTTGTCAGGATGGGAGCTCTATCTGTCACTGTCTCTGAACTCCTTGGGGCAGAGTTGATGACTTCCAACTACAACTAAACCCAGTCAAGTGGTGTGAGACCCTCCATGCAGAGGGACTGAAAAAACCCCACAGATTATGTCTGTTTGAGTCCAAAACTAAATGTAGAACAGCTCTGTTCCTACAGATGCACAATCAGTAGATGCAAACTGATGTAACCACCGCTGATTTTAGTGGTAGTATAGCAAACTCACCTACCTCCATTTGACTTTATTGGTTCTCAATGAAAAGAGCATTAAGTCACAATTTCTGGCTCCTAGTGGAGACAAAATGAAAGAAAGGGAGAGCTCTAGGCCACTTAGCCAGCACTGGAATAAATGCTATCTATGGAAAACTTAGAAAGGTCTCTAAAAGCATGGAAGAGTGTATCCTAAAGAGTCTGTAACATGGCAATGGCACAGGCCTAAAATTCCCTGTATTTTCTTTGTTCAACTTAATGGAAACTGTCTGTCTGAATTATATTTTGTCTAAGAATTTCATAAATGTTGCAGAATAAATCTTAGATTTTTCGAAACTCGTCCATAATTTTGGACGAGTCCTGCCTGAAAAAAACCCCAGTGTATTTTCCTTAGAGAAACCCCCAAAAAAGAACTGAATTGTTCTTTTTCAGTGTACAAAACCCAATCTGAGATGGCTGGAAAACACAGCAAGGTGAATTACAGAATAAAAAAATAACCATCTTATAAAAACTGACCCTAAGGTTTTCATGTATTTGACCTTGATAAGTTCAGGTGTGTCTCATAGTCCTGACACTCATTCAAAAGTAAATATTCAAAACTGCTGTTACAAAAGTCATAATTTGATTGTGAAGACTATTTTGAAGGTATTCAAATGATTTTTCTTAGTTTTATGTTATTATGTTTTGCAGTACATAAGCTGGGCAGCCAACTGTATGCAAATATTTATTTTCCCTTTTTTCTGAAAAGGGATTTCCTGAAGATTGACTATATGTTTGACATTAAATCTATCCCTACTTTGCATACTCCTTGCTGCTCTTGCATCCTGACACTATCACAGCTCCCAGACTTTGAGTTCATCAAAATTAACTTTAACATTAGAAGCAGCAAATGAAGATGGATAGACAAAGTTAAAATCAAGCATTTACAACACATTTCCTATATTGCACATATTTGTAGTAGAAATTCCCTGCTGCCATGAGAATACCTGAATACACAGTGGATTATTTCCCTTACAACTTTATAGTAATGAGTGGCTACAAGAAATATTTTAATATTTTCACAGCTAATAATTCTTTTTTTTTTCCAGACTGAAAGAGAAAATAGCATAGTGTTGTCAGTATGCAAAGCTTTTGTTTCACCTATCAAATTTTGTGTCTGATTCACAGAGAGACACCATTTGGTATTGTTGTCATGCTCATCTGTGGCTTCAATAGGAGGTGTTGTCTGTCTACAGGTAAAAAGGATAATTCTTAGAAGGTTTACTAGAATTACTTCTCTGTTGGGCTCCATGACATCTCAAGGTCCATCACAAGCATGGAGAAACATTCCTGTATTAGCTGTGGTAAGCCTTATAATAACTGTTGCTGTCTTTATTGACCGAAGCAACTTATTTCTCTTTTTCAACTTTGCTGCCCTGATAGTGAACAGTGGCAATACCAAAACTGTCTGGATGGAGTGGGGTTATAATTGAATTGCTGATTAATTAGAAATTCTGCAATTCAAACACAGGTCATCGTCGTTCTGTCTATCACTCACTATACCTGCACTGATGCAATGTACCTAGGAATGGTGTCCCATACTGCCAGTAGTTCACCCACACTAGCACAAGTTGTTTATAAATATTTAGCTTTGAATTACTTGGTCTAAAATTTGCACGAACTCTGGTTGCACCTCAATGAACCACATTATTTAATGCATAACTTGAGGTCATAATGACTTAAATATATGTGCAAGGACATGGCTGAAAAGTCCTTTTCTCTTTAAAAACCCCTGATTATGAAGATTTTGTTACTCTGTTTTTTCTCAAGGCCTCCTTACTTTAATTCATTATGTAAAATAAAGTACATTAGATTTTACTCAAAAGTTTCCCCAAAATTGTTACGAGTTTTAACTAAGTTAGCTGCAAGGTTTGGATCATATTTGTTTAAATGGAGTATATTTCTACCTCCATCTGAAGTCTTGCATCAATAAAATCTATTAAGAACTTGTTTTTCTGTGTGGTCAGAAACACTGTGGACAGGTGGGTCTTGTTTGCTTTGGCCAGCATCAAGGTACAAGGAAGAAATATCAATGTATGAAGAGCATGCTTTTCCAGCTCAGAGAAGGATGGGGCTCATTAAGATACATTCTGTAGGAGCTTTTGGGGTGGGGTCATTGACATGAATTACTTATAGATTAATTTGAGTTTTTTACCCAGGCACATCTGTCCCAGGGTTAGTAAACACTGCAATTTGTTGAATCGGGCATTACCTCTCTGCTTCTCTATTCTGAATGTTTCTGTAATTTGCATCATTTGAAATTTCCTTTTATTACAAAACCTCACATCTCCTTAAACTAAACTTCGCCTAGTCACTTGTAACCACCCATCACTGAGGTGAAGATCTGGTTGGTTTTTGCAATCTCTTCAGGGAATCCTCTCCCAAAAGCAGGGGTCGTGGCTCTTGTGTATGGAAATGATGGAGCTATTCTGAGGCTGCTGCAACAGGTCATGCAACTTCTTCCTCTGCTTGTCTAAATTCTTGCTTTGTCATCAGAAATGGAAAAGGGCTCAATAAACTCCTCAGCAGGCCATTGTATAGCACCCTTGGAACCCTCTCAGGGAGAGGAAAGTTGTGCAGCACATCTCAAAAACTGCAGCTCAGCCATTCTTCAAATTTGCTTTTAGTGTAATTCTCAGAGAATCCCGGACACCTGCACCAATAATGAATGAGATATGAGAGTCCTTTTCTGATATCCCATATTTAACTAGCAATATGAATTGTATCCTACCTGTGTCCAGCTTTGACAACCCAAGACAATCAGCCCTGCGTGTACCTGGGAAGCACCCAGCACTTCAGAAATGCCAGCAAGAAATACATGAGAGATTTTTGTGTTCAGTTGTGAAGTGCTGAACAAGGCACCCACAAGCACGACTTAGAAACCCTGCCTGTTTTGAGTAACTGCTCCCAAGTGGTGCAGTTCCTCCAATGAGTGCAAGTTCAGCTGTTTCATTTCCAGAATGAAAAAAACTCCCAGAAAAAGCCCCTAAAGTTGAGTTCTGAGAAGATGCAGCATGGGGAAAACCAGAAATCATGTGATTTCAACAACTTCTGGATAACATATGTAAGTGGAGTGGGAAGCCACAGAGTGTTTCTTAGATGCTGCATCTAGTGCAGCTCAGGGCTAAGCATGATGCAGGCTGTAAGAATAGCAGTAGATGCAAAATGCTATTGGATAAGCGTGGAGGCAGGAACCACTCCAAGGCATATTGATGCAAACAAAGCTCATGTGCTCCCTAACATGACAGACAGAAATCAGGCCCAGGGCTGCCAAGTTTGATATATCATTGCTAGAGATCCAAAATCTCTAATCCAAATCCAAATAATGCCCATTTCCCACGTTACAGGGTGAAATGTGTTTGAGGTGCTATAAGATTGCCTATTCCATGTGTCTCAACCGTTTTGAAAAATTATCCACATACCCAGGAGTAGGTGTTGGAGTACTATATATATGGTAAGTTTGAGCTGAAATGCATTGGACCCAACACCCATCTGCCATGTACAAAGAGGTGCAAGATCAGAGGGACTGCAGAAATGGACATGCTTTATGAGGTCAGCCAGACTTAGCACTTGTGTGGGCTGTGGAGGACCATTTTCTAAGATTGCACCTAAAATAATGTCAAATCTAGTTTTCTGTTTATTGTACAGTGCCTTGGTCAGAAAGGGGCCAAGGCTCACTGAGGATTAGGGAGGCCCTGTCGCTTGTGGTGTAAGGCTGAAAACCACAGACACTTAGTGATTGTACAATCTGAAAAACAGGAATGGGCAAAAGGGACAGAAAGGCTTTCTCACAGAGAATTTATTCTGCAATAACATGACAGACCACATTTCACAGACTTTGGCATCAGTCTTCTTTCTACTGCAATCCTAGCAATCTATATGACATCTTGGGGGAAACAGAATTTCTGATTAAAAGTTTCATGTGACAGAGCATGCATAGTAAAAAATAATGGCACTGGCTCAAGCACTGTTAAAAAGGCATGTGCAGCAAAGTGAGCACATCACTCTCTCCCAGATAAGCTGCTGAGCAGAAGGGCAGTACTGCAGGACAAGAATCATACAGGGTAACTGCATTGGCTCAGGAGGAAATTCCCCTCCTGTCTCTGGTGACTGTGTAACTCCTAAGGAGATACTTTATGGGGAACTTCGCAGAGGATGTGGCAGGTCCTTCTCATAAAGCCTTCCAAAAAGTGTCGCTGTTACGAGTGGCTTTGATGTGCTCTGCTTGCTTTTCAATCGCCCGTCCCGTAGCACCTGATGGAAAAGAGAAAGAATGACACTAACAGACCACTAACAGAGTGGCAGTGTTGCATAGTACAGAAAGAACAGACCACAGATGGTGAATATTTTGATGCAACACTTTTAAAAACAGTCATGAGAGTGAAAGAAAACAGAATTCTCTCTGGCACTGCCATAGCCTCCCCATTATAGCCTTCCACATTTCCTTGGACCAAGAATTCCTTAAGCCCTCCTCCAAAACATCTTTGGAAAAAAGACCATTTTCTCCACCTCATAAGAAGGTGAGAGTGGGAATAACTAATTTTTTAGGTTCTCATTGTTTACTCATACAAGACAGTGAAGGTTATATACACATCTAGGACATATTTGAAACATTTTTTGATCTGTAGAGCCCAAAACAATTTTCAGACGGAAAAAGAGATTTTCAGGCTACTGGCCATATGTAGCTTTTCTTAGTTTCTGTTTACATATAAAATTGAAATATCTGTTCATCAGCTGTGAACACCTGTAACAACTTTTTTTGCCTCTATGACAAAAGGCAAGCATGTATTTGTTAAGAAAATGCAACACATTGTTTTAAAATAAGACCATGATCATGTTTTCAGCATACCAATAAATTCTTTGATGTGTATATTTTTACAGAAGTCCTATTCAAAAACAAGTATGCAGGGTGAACAATATTTTTCAATTTCCTACCTGGTAAAATATACCACCCTTGTTTCCACAAAAATTTTTCAGGTCTTTTTTACTGTCTTCATTGGCTCTTGAAAGCTCTTAAATAATTCTTCCAACTCAATTATGATTTCATCTAGCCTATTACATAAAAATAATCTAAGGTTTATGAATGAAAACATGTTTTGGTAAAAATAAAAGATGACGCTCCAAATAAAAAGAAAAAAAAACCCCTACAAAGCTCTCAGAAATCCCTGTAAACATTCTTAATTGAATAGAATCTCCACTCTTACACATGATATTCCTAAGTAATTTTTCTCATTTGGATCATTTCTCAGAGTATTTTATTTCTTTTTCTCCTAAAATTCCCATCATTAGAAACCTGTAGAAAATAGCTCCTTGAAAGCCGTGGTTAATTGATTAGCAACCTGAAGTGGGAAGTCAGATTTGCTAAAGGAAGCACTGAAGAGATTTTCAGTTCCAGGACTGATATGTTCTCATCAGTAAGGATTGATTCAATCCCTCTGTTTAAATCTCTCCCCCTGGGTTACAGCTTGAAGAACCAAAGAAAGCAGTTCTTTGCTTTGAAAAGAACTTTTGCAGCACCACAGCCTGGAAAACCTGGCAACAAACAGCTCTGGGATGCCCCATTACCTCGAACTCCCCGGGGGCCAGCTGCACCCCGCTGTACAACACTTCTGGGAAGACGTAGCTGGTGCCAAACGTGCCACTGAGGGAGAACATCTCAAACTTGGTCTGAGCCGTCTCCACGGGCTGCCCACACGTGCTCAGGTTTGTGCTCAGGCACATGAGCAGTGTGCAGATCTGTGGGGAGGGGAACACAGAAAGGTAAAACACCACTAAGCTTTCAGCAGCCAAGTGATGGATTTGATACCAAAAAGTTCCTGGGATGCAGTAATGGACAAATGTTTTTGGGTGGTTGGCATGTAGCCACACTCACCACTAAAAAAGCAATTACCTGCCAATGGTATTTTATGACAGAACCATGAAGCCCATCAAATGCACCCAGGACATACACTTCATCTTTCCTCTTGTCTGACATCTGGTAGATCAGATGACAGCAAAGGTCTCCTTGGCAAACAGTGTAATTTCCATCCTTGTGTCTGAGTTCACTGAAAGTGAACATATCCTTCCGGACAGCTCCCGAGAAAGTGTCGTTTTCTCCAGGAAACTTCTCGATGCTTGTGGCATACAAACTCCAGCTGATGGCACGAGGGTGGGTGGCAGAAAGACGGGGGTGAGTGCTCAGCTCTGCGAGCAGGAGACGTCCCTCCTCAGTGGCACTGTCGTAGTGGTAGGCGGCAGGTCCTTCCGGCGTGAACAGCCCGCTGCCTGCCGAGGACACCGCCAGCTCTCCATCAGCCAGCACCCAGAGCATGGCTTGGCAAGGCACCAGTCACCTCCCACGCCATGCTGCTATTGTTTCTCAGTGATACTCTTTTCATTCAATACATTACTGAGAGTTTTGGAAGAGTTTTAAAGCATGGAACAGCTAAAATACCCATCTTAGTGTTAAAACTAAGGTTCATTTAAAAATAAATCACAGGTCTCAGAGCAGTATATTTGACAAAAAAGGCAGTCATGAGGGTAGTTGTGTTTCACTGAAGGAAACACAGGGCTGTGGTCTAAACTCAACTTAGTGTCTTTAGGGCAGGAAAAAATGGTCCTTTCGGGTTTTCACTTTGCTTCAGGGGAAAATAACGAATGCAACTATGTAGTTTTCTCAGTTAAGAGAAAAAAAAAAGGTAGTAAATATATATTCAGAGAAAAGCAAAACATAATATCTCTGAGTCTTCAGCAGCCACAAAAAAACCCCCCGTGTTTTAGTCAGTATACAAGAGGAGTCCTCCTTTTGGTTTTACATTATTAGATTCTGACTAAAACACTTTTTCTCCATTTAACTGTTGATTGAATTTTAAACAGAAGATGCTGTCTCTAAATGAGAGACTGAAACTTTAAGTGAAACTTTGTGATCTTTCTGAAATAAAATTTTACTTTTAAGTTATCAAAACTTAATGTCATGGGCTTTCTAATTTTACCTTTTTCAGAACATTCAACATTTTCTTACCTGAAGTTGTTTGTTACATTCAGCACCACATCACAAAAAATATTTAGTCCAGGAAACCCTATTTTTCAAAGACTTTAGACTCTGTCTAAAACATTTCTGCCTGCTTCTGAATCTGGGAACAATTTTCCTGTTCCTGAAAGCAACTCACCTGTCATTGCCATGCTGGTGTTGTGAGTATTTGCTGAAAGTAAATTAACACCCGTGCCCATAGCCCAGGCAGAGTGAAACTGAACTGCAGTCAGAAAAGGCAGGAAATTCATCCAAGCTGTTGGGAAGAGCACAGTGTCCACCTGCATCTTGCTCACCAGGACCACGGCAGGCTCATAGAAAAGGATGTCAAAGCAAGTGAAAATGCCCATCTTCCCAAAAGGAGTCTCAAAGGTGACAACTTCTGGCTCTTTTGGGTAATTAAACTGAGTCTCACTTCTAAACAGATTGTACTGCAGTGAAGAAAATGGCATATTAGAAACTGAAAATAAGGCAAGATTATGATCAGCTTTTATGTCTGAGACAGGCTTTAATGCATAATTGGGAGCTGAGGTACCTGAGCTGGCTGGCACAGATGGTTTGCATCCATCCAGCTGACCCTCTCCCCCCAAAAATGGGGTGGCTGTGCCCCATCAACCTCCAGGAAGCAATGCCCATCCAAAATTAGCTGCTAAACTTCAAGACCAAGAGCCAAGACACCCCTTGCAAAGCACCGTCTAACTTGGTTAGGAACACATCAAGGAAAAACTAACATTCACTGAGTATGGAAAATTCTGTCACTGCTTCTTTACCACTTACTGTCATAAATGTAGCCCTCAGGTGTTTGGCAGCTGGCATGCACTCTGCAGCTGTAGTGCTCCTGGGAATAATTTGTCTGACTGGCCAAACAATTGCATGGTTTTCCTTCTGGCCATAAGATCCTTTCATCAAATCATTCTGGATTGGTTGTCACTTCATAATAATGTAAAATTATTGTACAAACACCTGAAATTGGTGCCAGAGAGCTGAAAAAAATCTTGATAATAAATTAGAGGCTGATGCTGAAGCAGCTCCCTACCTTGTGGTAACGAGCCACCAGTTTGCCCTGTGGGTCAAAGACAACGTCCGTGTTGTACTGGTAGCGACCATCACTGGGGCATTTGGGATCACTGGAGTTACAGGGCTTCTTGTCCCCAATATTTGCAGCCACATAGATGGAGTTATTTCTGGCCATGCAGCTGAGTCGCTCCTGCACTGGTGCTGGACCAAATCTATTGCATTTTTAGTGAAAGAAAAAAAATCTTTTAGAAGTTTAAATGCCCACGTAGAAGAAATGCATTCAAAATTACTATTAACAGCACATCCCCAGACACTGAAAAAATAATAGATTAAATCATAGTTTCTGTTCATTTTCTTCTCTGTTTAGAGCATCATTTTAAATTGCTAGTCCCTTTTATCTTTATTATTAAAAAATGGTCTCCCTGTGTTCTTCTTTTCTGTATTTTAATTAAAATTTATGTCAAAGGCATTAGCAGTTCTCAGTCATTTAGTTGCTCAAGAGTTGCTCAAGACTCCATCAGATAATAGTTTGAAATCACATAAAGCACTGCAGAAGGAATCACCTTGAGGGGTCAGTGCAGGGAACCCAATTCACCACCGGATCAGGGATATCCTCCAGGTAAGGGTAGACGGATTCCCTTGTGAATCTCCAGCCATAGATGCCATCTTCAGGAGTCACAATGATGTGGGCACCCTGTCACAACAGGCTCCGTTAAAAGGCCACCCATCCACAGACAACCAGGAGGGTCAGCAGGAGCAGAAAAACACTGATGGACAACCCTCAGGGCACCCCCCTACCTTCTGGGCAGCTTCCTTGATGGCCCCTTCCAAGACATCCATGTTTTTGTTCATCAGGGCCAAGGCATGGTCGGGGGAAACGGGCTCCTCGGTGGGGTCGGGCAGGATGACGGCGTGCTCGTAGACGGCTGCGATGAAGGTGTCGGAGGCAAGGGCCTGCAGGGCTGTGAGTGCAAACACCACAGCGGGCAGGAGAGCCTGGCAAGGGAGCATGGCTGCAGCCTCCCAGCTCCTGGATCAGCATGGGGAATATAAACCAGAGAGAAAGAGGAGGAGTAAAGAATAATGTTTGCTTTGGAAATAATATTCTGTTGGGTAATCTGAGAAGGTACAGTATATTTCTGCCAAAAAGTCAAAGAAACTTTTCTAGGAATTTGATTCTGTTTCCAGTATTAAATAATTTAAATAAAAGGAGAGCAAAAGGCTAAGAGAGCTTGTCAGAAGCAATGTTAATCTACAAGGGGCTCCACTGGAAGGAGCACTTGCACTCTTCATTCGCACATTCCTTTCCAGGTTTTTAAACTCATCTTGGGGCAAGCCCAGACTGCCCTGGTTAGGACACACTATTCCATATCACCTTAGTGCACATGGCTGCCATCAGTGAAAACTTCAGCCAGTGCTGAAGGCAGACCACCTGTGTGGAGTACAGCCCTCAAGCTTCAGAGTGCAGATAATTCAGCAATGCTTATGAGACGTGGTCCTGCCATACCTCCTGCTTTTGGCCAATGGCTTATTATAGTTGGAGTTGTCCTCCTCACTGGGCTCACACTGCAGTATAAAATATCCCTTAAACTGTGCTAACCTCTCTGCCTAGATCTAAGAGACTTGCTTGTTTTGTGAGAAAGAATTCAACAAAGACTTTTTTTTTATGATTGTCCTTTCAAAGGGATGTTTCTGCACAATTAGCAATTTGAAATTACTCATGGAAAGCCGTTTTTTTTTTTTTTTTCTCATGGAAAGCAATTTTTAGCATAGTTTTTTGTAAATAGAATATTACTACTATAGTTTCAGATGTTCCTTAGAAAAACCTTAGTTGGAACTGGTGGTATGTCTGTGAGGGTAAAGGAACATAACCTGACTCATCATTTACCACTTAGCAAGAAATCAAAGAAACCTTTCTTCATCCTTGCAAAATCTTCCTCTTCACTATGTAGTGTCACCCAAAGGACTGATTCTCTCCATCAGCACCAAGGCCTCCTCAGGAGAAGCCAACGCTTCATCAATTCTATGATTCTAAAATGTCATTGTGCTCATAGATAGCTGCAACATAGGTGTCCAGGGCACAGGCCCCCAGAGCAGACAGCACCAAAAGCACATCAGAGGCACAAGTTTTAGGAAGTCCCATGTCTGGAGCCTGGAAGTCACCCAAGAGGAGGCTGCAGGCAGGCAAAGGGAAGGGGATATAAAAAAGAGGAAGTCTTGCACAAAACCTGGGAATTCCCCAGGGTGGCTGAAAGCTGACACCTGGAGATGCAATCAGCCTGCCTGGAATGACTCAAAGGCAAGAGAGCTGCCAGCATTGAGCAATTCTGCCTTACAGCAACAGCAGGGAAGTCACTGAGAAGTCACCTCTGTGCTGCAGCTGAAAAAACACGTTACTTACCGGACACACAAAAAAATCAGGCGTAGCACTGCTGTAGCGACACAGCTCAAGGCAAGCCTGGGTCACAGCAGGAAAACAACTTTGGGAAATCTCAGCAGAGACCAGAACAGACACATTCCTGCCCAAACTCAAGGGCATGAGGTGCAGGCACAGCTGGGAGAGGCAGGTGGCCAGCCCCCAGCATGGGTAATAGCTGTGCCACCCCAGCTCAGCACAGCACAGCTCAGAGTTGCTGGGAATTTGGGTACTACTGCACACCCTGGGGAAGATGCCAGGCAGCTGGTTGTCTGAGAAAAACCATCAGCACACCCACCACTCAATAACCAAGTCCTGAGGATCTCTGGTCCCCAAAGGTGTAGGAAGACTGTCATGAATAGGAACTACAATTTCTAGATTTTGCCTAATGCAATGTGCTTCCTTATATCCACAGATCACTCCAGCAGAAATCTTGAAGCTAAAGCTGCACGTGCACAAAAATCACTTGTATCTGGTTGCCCAAGTTTCTTACCTTCTTTGGTTCTGACTCAGCAGTAGGCAACTGCTGAAAGGGTTTTTGCTGCACTGTCCTCGAAGAAGTGTTTATTGTTATCAGTGGTCACACTCAGCCTTGTCTTTATACAGAGTGAGCTGGTATGTGGATAATGGGTGGACTTGCATAGCATTGTTTTCTGTATGCTTGACTCACTTCTCACAATAACACATTTCACAATGATAAGTGTTATGCAATCTCTGTAGCAAAAAGAATTTAGTGTCATTATGGCTTCTGCCAGTCTTCTGTAGGAAAACACTCAATGTACAAATATACTTTAACCAAACCACAACGGCCTGGAACCAAATCCTGGATTCAAGATACTCACCAGATTCAGGGCTGGGATCCTACACTGCCTGCACACATTCCATTATCCAGAGGGCCGGCATCAGCAGTGAAAAAAGCTGAAGAAGCCACCTCTCAGCTCTGGCCACACACTCCTGCTGAACTGTTTCTGTAAGATGAGACCTTTCTGGGTGCCGTGACTTCTCTTGAATCCAGATCCTTTCCCTGGGAGACAGTTGTGGTATCTCCCCACAGGTCCCCTGGGCACAAGTACAGTGTCTGCACTGAGTGTGCACCCATGGGGAGAGGACCACACTGGGTACTCCCTTGCTGGACTGAGATCACTCTGTGGTCACACAGTAACTGACTCCAGCAGTGAGCAAGGCTTTAAGGCAGTGTGGCTTTAGCAGAAATAATGCTGAGCTTCCTTGAGTCAGAGCACATTGTCTGGAGCTTTTGATAAACATGTCATTAGGTGAGACATGACACTGTGTTATGCCACATGTGAGTATCTATTTACATATGGAAACAAAAAAGGTCATATGGCACACAGCAGTGATAATCAGTGCTGGAGTTTGGAGAGTATTTGCACTCCCAGTGTCTCACCAGATCCAGAAGAGAAGTACATGGCATTGAGGACCTGGAGAGCATCATGGTAAAAAACTTTGATGGGTGAAAACCTAGCTAGACAACACTAAGTTAGATGGAAGCATTGATCTTGAGGGTGGGGAGGGTCTACAGAGAGACCTGAACAGATTCAACCAAAGGACTAAGGACAGCTGCAGGAGGTTCAAGAAGGTGAAGTGCTGGGTCCTGCACTTGGGTCACAGCAACCCCAGGCAGTGCTACATGCTGTGGGAGGAGTGGCTCAAGAGCTGTTTGACAGAAAGGGACTAAGGAACACTGGCAGCTGGCTCAGTATGAGCCAGCAGTGTGCCCAGGTGGCCAAGAAGGTCGATGGTATCTGGGTCTGTATCAAGAACAGTGTAGCCAGCAGGATTAGGGAAGTGATCATCCACTGTACTCAGCGCTGGTGAGGCTGCACCTTGAGTACTGTGTTCTGTTCTAGGACTCTCACTTTGACAAGGGCATTGAGGGGCTGGGGCCTGTCCAGAGAAGGGCAACAAGGCTTGTGAAAGGTCTAGAAAATGTGTATTATGAGGAACAGCTGAGGCTGGGTTTGTTTAGTCTGGAGAAGAGGACACTCAGGGGGGACCTCATCACTCCCTACAACTCCTTGAAAGGAACTTGCACTGAGGTGAGGGCTTGTCTCTCCTGCTGGGCCTGCAGTGAGAGGACCAGAGGGAATGGCCTTAACTTGGGACAGAAGAGATTCAGATTAGATATTAGAATATTTCTTTTAACTGTTTAGATGATCAGGCACTGGAATAGGTTGTGCAGGGGGGTGGTGGGGCCCGAGATGTTTAAGAGGGGTCTGGATCTGGCACTGTGTGATGGCTTAGTGGTTTAGGGGTTACAGTGGCAATGCCAAGTTTACAGTTGGACTGGATGATCTCGAAGGCCTCTTCCAACCCTGATGATTCTATGGTTCTATGGTGAGACCAGGAATGGTAGCACCATAGGGAGAAAGAAAGGAGAAATTAGACTAACAGAGGTTTCTGACCACTCTTAAGGATGCAGCCACAGAACACACACATCTTTATACAATGATGTGCTGAAAGGAGGTCACTATGGTCCAGCAGCAGCAAAAGAACATAGGTCACTGGGGAGAAGATGAAGCAAAAGTGTCAACAGTGCCATCTTACCAGAACTAGCTGGTCTGAAATTGAATTTTGAACCCCCTAACCCCCCAGTGCAAATTCATCTGCAGGGCAGCACCACACAGCATGAACAGGTAGGAGCAAAGGGCAAGGCTTATTTCACATATATTGGTGTTACATAACTAGAAAGACGAGAGAAGATGGGAGGGAGGAGATGCTATGAGATACCAGGTCATTGTTTACTGGTTGCAGTAACAATTCCATCGCTGAATAGCAACCAGGGCAGTCAGGAGGTGTCATCAAGCTGTTTTTCAGAAGTGACAACCAGAATAATTTGAGGTTTCAATTCCAAGTTTTGTTTCAACAGAGGTTTTATATGAAAAATGATTCAAATCAGGTTCTGACCAAAACGTGGTGGCACATTTTGTTTCAGGAGGGGCTCTGTCACTGAAGTCGTCGTTCAGCTTCCATGATGCTTCCATGATGTGTTGCCATTTCCTACATGATAGGCATCAATGGCATAAAGGATATAAAATCAAAGCAACACAAATAGGGGAAAAAAAGGTGTAATTGTGGTAAAAGAGCAGATTGGCATAGGTCAGCACAAGTCATATTCCAGAGATAAAGAAATATTGAGCGTGTGTATAGGCCTGCCATAAATCACATCTTTCAGTGTTTTATTTACTGGTCCCATAACAATCTGCAATGAAAAAATATGCAATACTGTTTTAATAGGAATGTATACTCTGAACTACAATTCAGGTTTTTGGAGGGTTGGAAAAATAAAAATCCAGAAAACAGAGGAAAAACAACTGCTGTTTTGAATTAATAAAATATTAATAATCTTATGATAGAGAAATAGTTTCTTCTCAAAAATTGGTAGTAATAAAACAATATTGCTGCATTATTACTAAACCAAATACATTGATGAGTTTTTGCATCTGGAAATGAGAAACATAATTGGGATTGTTGTAGTAGAGGATGCTATATCACATTTGGACATAAGATTAACAGTGTAGAGATCCAGTTATAAAAACATCATGGGGAGGCATGTTGGTTGTGGGTCTTGTTTCAGATGATCCCTTTCATACCACTGTCCAAAACGCGTCACAGTAATGACTGATTCTGTTGGGTTTTTCTTACTAATCAAGTGCCCATCATTCAGGACCTGACTGAAAAAGGTGAAACAAGTTTATTAGAGGAGTACCATATGAACACACTAAGAGCTCAGAAAAATTAGACAAAACAGGAAGAAGGTACGTCAGACCACATCTTACTGAAATTAGTGATTTCATTAAAAGGTATTTGATAGGTCTGATTAATCACTTAGAGCAAGTTCACATTGGCTGCTTTGAGACAATTTATTCCATTGCTATCTGGTAGAGGACCTAGCATGAGAGAGCTCCAGGGTGTCTTAAAAACTTCTTCATTTTAGGATCTTCATATTCCTCAATTCCTGTGCTACATGTCAGAATATGCAGCTTGCTTCTGAGTTCTTTAGACCAAAGGAATTGCATTAACATCTCACTGTACCTAGATGTCATACACTCAGCTATGAAGACTTCCTCCCTCTCTGTCTCATTTTTTTTTACCAAATCAAACATAGGTTGAAGAACTTTAACCACAAACAGTGGTTAATATCACTGTGAAGAGGAAGTAGCAAATGCTGCCTGGTTTAGCAATAGTGAGGAGACCAGCCAGAAAGGTGACTGCCCTGCCAGGGCTGAGCAGAAATATTTACAAGTGCAGTTCCAGGGCAATGCCCCGCACAATCCGAGTGCCACCGGCGGGACGGGGTGCAGGGAGCTGCTCCTGTTTGCCCTGTACCAGCAGGCACCGCTGCCTCCTTCCTGCAGAGCTGGGAGCTCGCCCACCAACAAGGAACTGACTCCAGTTCAGCAAACAAATCCACTGAATAAACGGAAGGAGCTGCAGTGGTCCGGGCTAGCCGTGCCTGTGGACAATGGGAGGGGAAACTTATCCAGAGCCCCGCCTGCCTTCCACTCCTCTCTCCTCCCAGTCCGCTCTTCCCACCCCTGTACTGCACCCGCCCCATCTCCCCTGCTGCCTGAAGGTGGGGGTCACCTGCGGACTTGCTCTGTGAAACAGGAGGCGATTTGGTGCCAGACGAGCTCAGCTGCAGAGGGAGTCCGTCGTGTGAGTGCGGTCCTGCTGCTTTCCTTGGGCTTGGGGAGAGCGTGGGGAAGGGCAGCGCGCACTCCAAGGGTTAAGGCTGCCCTGGAGAAGGCTGTGTGAAAGGTCACTGCGGCAGCCACGCAATCGCTGCCGAGCTCCGAGCGCATGGGAGCAGCAGTCGGGAACTCAGAGGCGCTCACTTCTTCAAAGTTTCTGTTAATTTCTTGTTTACAAAAGTGCGTGTTCAGAAATGGGGTGGAAACAGTGTTGTGGAAATGGCTTCTAATACTCCACCAAAAATTTCAAATCATTAACAACTGGTTTTTATTGGGGCACAACTCACTGAATCCAACAGCACAATAGTCAGAAGAATTTATTTTCTATTGTTC
>VXAC01008078.1:515233-550199 GCA_013399225.1 Rhipidura dahli
TTGGCAAGGCGGACTTACTGTATGAACACAAGCAGGAAAATCAGGCAGAAATAAAGCTGCCTTGAACTCAAGGCAGAGGACAGAGGACACTGATAACAACTAAGTGGCTCCTGTGTCTTGCAGAGGCTTTCTGACCACTGATTCCTGACAAACCACAGGGGAGTCCCATTACCTCGAACTCCCCGGGGGCCAGCTGCACCCCGCTGTACAACACTTCTGGGAAGACGTAGCTGGTGCCAAACGTGCCGCTGAGGGAGAACATCTCAAACTTGGTCTGAGCCGTCTCCACCTGCTCCCCACACGTGCTCAGGTTTGTGCTCAGGCACTTGAGCAGTGAGCAGATCTGCGGGGAGAAGGAGACAACAATGTATTTAGCAAGACAGAAACACTAGTAGGAAAGCCTTGTGTCATCAAAGCTAATGTGTGTCAGAGCAGGTGAGAGTCACAGGATCTTTTTTATAATCCTTGGGCAACTCCTTTTCAATTGTAGCTTATTTTTTCACCCTGTGATCTGACTGGGAGTATTCCAGACCTGAATTGCCTTAGTCTTATGATTTTATAAATAGATTGTCTCTGATTTAAGTGCAGTCGGAGCATCTTATTTCATCTCTGAAGCCCAATCCTGTCCTTTCCACTAATTCTTCCATTTGCCTGTTCTCTTATTTGAAGGTTTCTTTCCCACATGTCTTAGTAAGATGTGTTTGTGAATGGAAATTTTGGGCAAATGAAACAAAATCCTCCACAAAGGTACATTGTACATGTGTACACCCAGGTCCTCTTTCTGGTATTTGTACGTGTTGCTAATGACACTTCATTAGATGGCCTGGTAGTCCATAGGAAATCTGAATTAGATGTTCCGTGTCCAAGTCCTATTATTATAGGCCACAGAGATGAAGTTAGCATCTTTTGTTACAGTTTTGTGTTAGCAGTTGCAGCACACAGTGGAAAGTAGGAATCAAAATGCTGTTTCCCTTTTGTCCTGAGAGTTAATTATCCAGCTGATAGATGTTTATGGTCTTCACAAGGAAATATGAAATAGGGCTAGCACTCCTTTGTTTCAGGAATGATTTGAAAGATGTTGGCCGGTTTTGCTGATAGGTGACAGAGTTTTTCTAGTTGTCTGGTATTGGGGGTTAGAAGCATATTTGCAAAAAATCAAAAGTATTATTCATCAGCAAATACAGTTTTGTGTTGAAATGCAAATAAGCAGAGAAATAAGGAATATATTCTGAGGAAATGAAAAAATACTGAGGGAAAAGGAAGAGTAGAAATTCCTGTATTCTCTACAACTTTCAATACTGGCAGAGATTATCTGGCAGTTTCCACAACCACTGAAAAAAAATTTTACAACTGAGCTCACCAAGAACTGAATTTATTCAAGCTACCTTCCTAAAAGCATTAGATGAGCTGTTGCAGATAACACCTCCCCTTCTATCCCAGAGTCTGTACCAGGTGGTACACAGAGGCCATGCTGACAGACAGAAGGAACTTAAAAAAAAGTATAATCTGCTTGCACAATAACTTAATTATTAAGGCAAAGGATGTTTTGAAATATGGCTTTAAGCAAATTCAACCAGGATGTAACTCACTGTCTTCCCGAATACTTGATTAAAAGAGAGGAAGAGAGGATATTTCCACTAAAAGTCATAAGCCATTTAGGTAAGCTTCATTGCTATGATTTGGATAAGGACAAAAAATTAACAACTCTGTGACTCTAACTTATCAGAGCATCTCATAAAGATAGCTATGATCAACTGATTTTCAACAGCAACTCTTGGATGAAGATGCAGTGAGACCACATCTGGAGTACTGTGCCCAGACTCCTCAGTACAAGAAGGACAAAGAGCTATTGGAGAGTGTCCAGCCGAGGCCACAAAGATGATGAAGAGTCTGGAGCATCTCTCTTATGAGGAGAGACTGCTGTAGCTGGGCCTGTTAAGTCTAGAGAAGACTGAGAGAGGATCTCATCAATACAAATATCTCAAAGATTTGTGCCAAGAAGATGGTGCCAGACTCTTTTCAGTGGTGTCCAGCAACAGGATGAGGAGCAATGGCCATAAAAACACAAGAAGTTTCACCTCAACATGAGGAGGAACTTTTTAACATTTAGGGTGGCAGAGCACCAGAACAGGCTGCCCAGGGAGGTCTTGGATTCTCCCTCTCTGGAGACACTCAAAACGCACGCAAATGCATTTCTGTATAATCTGCTCTAGGTGACCTTGCTTTGGCAGGAAGATTGGACTATGTGATCTTCAGATGTCCTTTTCAACCCTAACTATTCTGTGATTCTATGATACAGAGGAGATTCAGAACACTTACTGCAGATATTCACAGAAGAGAACTTAAAATTAGCCAATGTTGCACACCCCAAAAAATAGTGAGTGCCTTCTGGGCATCTGAAAGAGGTTTAGAGACCTCTCCACTGCATTTGTTGGATTTGAAGGTAAATAGGCTTGGAAGTTTTAGCAGCTCCTTTCCACTAGTAACAAACAGGGCACTAGGACTCTAGTGTAGAAGAGGGTCATTGTCTTCTCTTTTCCCACCACAGAGCTGAAAGTTTCTCCCAGTAAATAAGCTTCTTAAAGTAAGTAACCTCCTCCAAAGAATTACCTGCAGATAGTACTCTCCTTCAACAACATGAAGGTCATCTAAGGCGCCCAGCACATAAACTTCATCATCTCTTTTCTCTGCCATCTGGTAGCTCAAGTGACAGCAGAGCTCTTTTTGGCAGACAGTGAGATTCCCCTCAGGCTTAGTGAGCTCAGTGAAAGTAAAGGTGTCTTCAAAGATGATTCCTGTGAATTCATGGTCTTTCTGTGAGAATCTTTCAGCACTCAAAGCATATGAGTTCCAGCTGACAGCAGGTGGGGAGGCAGGAGAAAGACGAGGGTGTGCATCTAGTTCAGCAATGAGGAGGTGACCATCTTCATTTTCCATGTTGTAGGTGTATGTCTTGGCTCCAGCTGGTGTATAAATGCCACTCCCTGAGGAGAGCACAATAGTCAGTCCAAGAAGAATTTAAAAAATCATGCTATCCTTCTAAGAGGCTCTACTGATAGCTTATCCACTATTCTACACGGATTACAGTAATTTTAGTCTCATCAAAGGTGACCATTAGCAACTCAGTACACAGAGCTCACACTTTGGCAAAGAATAGCATTTATTCTCTTAGATGAGGTCTGCTCAGTGTAGCCAAAGTCAGAGAATGTTTGGTTTTTTTATGTTATGTTATAATTACACTTATGGCCTCCTCAGTTCTCTTTTCTCCTGTATGTAACAGAGTTGATAATTCCCTTTTTCTCGACTGACTGATGGGAAAGGACCATCTACTGATTGAGACGATCCAAAACACAACACAGGCAAATAGCACAGGCCTGTCCTGGTGAACAGAAGGAGAGAGCAATTGTCCAGCTCCCTTTACACTGGCTGAGAACTCCTCCCCACATGGGTGATTCACATCTGAACAGTACCAAGCAACAGAGGGAAATCAAAGGTCTGTCATACCCACCACTGCAGAAGGCTGTCAGGCACTTCAAATAAGAAGTCCCAAGACAGTGCTGTCATTGCATAGCTCAGTGACAATACTGCTCTAACTGAAATATACTATTTCATAAGATGAGTCTAAAAAAATCAATGCTATATTCTAAAATGAAGATGTGGACTTCTTAGCAGTGTTACTACAACAGGCCTGAACATGTGTTTTTAATGATTTCCGTAACAGTGTTAAACACAGCTATACAAATAAGTCTTTCATTTGGCCAGAATAAATGCAG
Source organism: Rhipidura dahli (assembly GCA_013399225.1). Taxonomy (NCBI): domain Eukaryota; kingdom Metazoa; phylum Chordata; class Aves; order Passeriformes; family Rhipiduridae; genus Rhipidura; species Rhipidura dahli. Next base: position 519,007 of record VXAC01008078.1, read on the forward strand.
CCATGTGTATGGTTTACGAGTATATTTACAGTTTGGCATTCAATCATAGACTTAGAAATGGAGAGAAAAAGAGCCTTAAAAGCCTCAAAAAATTCTATTCAGGTATTAGGGCAGTAACCTACTACTACTTGTTTAGAGCCATTGAAAGAAAGGATAATCCTAAGAAGCTAGGGCAAAGAAAACACTACAAGTTTTGCTATGTCTTGTATGAAACCAGTAGTATTTAATTCAACAGATTTAAAATTTGGTGACTAGACTCTCCACCTTCCAAGTAAATACATCATATTCCTCTGCAAAATCACTTTGTAAAACAGGGAATAATAGATTTGTGGTTATAAATAACTTTTGACAGAATGAAAGCTAAATTACCTGTCATTTCCATGCTGGTGTTGTGAGTATTGGCAGCTAAGACATTGACACGCATGCCCATAGCCCAGGCAGAGTGAAACTGAACTGCAGTCAGAAAAGGCAGGAAATTCATCCAAGCTGTTGGGAAGAGCACAGTGTCCACCTGCATCTTGTTCACCAGGACCACGGCAGGCTCATAGAAAAGGATGTCAAAGCAAGTGAAAATGCCCATCTTCCCAAAAGGAGTCTCAAAGGTGACAACTTCTGATTCTTTTGGGTAATTAAACTGTCTTTCTGCAAAGAGATTATACTGTAGGGGAGGGAAAATAGAGAAACCAGTTAGAGGCACTTACTAACCATATATCTTGCAGTCATTCCCTAAAGCTGTTCAGAATGACTAGAAAAAAATTTTGACCTGTGTTGGAAGCCCTCAAAGATAGGAAATCAGGCTAAAAATGTATGACCATAGTACCCAAAATATGGAACACGTGACATATTGCCCTGGCATCTAGCTAGGAAAGCAGCCAGCTGCCTTCAGGTCTGTTGGTGTCATCTGCGTAAGAATAATCTCTCCACTTCCCCCACCTCGTTTATATTTCTGGTGACCCAAATGCAACCAGAAGAGAAACAGTAATGTAAGAGAAGCTGGGGTATCTGGTGCCAAGAGACAAAGCTGGTGACCTTGGTGTGGAGATGGCCAGAAGCACTGGAAGTACAGAGCACCAGCATGGAACACAAGGCATTGCTAGGGACACTGCAGAGAAGAAAACAAAGGCTGTGCTGATGGGGGAAAGGCAGATGATCTCAGCCAGCAGAAAAACTGAAGTTTGTGACATTCTCCATGCTCAGCTTTCCAACATTTTCCTTCTTCCTTCACATACATGTTTACTAAGAGTCCAGGTGCTCTGGAAGTAAACATGGACACCAAGACAGAAAAGAAGTTCAAGTTTACTTAACTTGTAAGTCAGCACCTGGGCCATGGCAGGCTGGGAGACAGACTTGCATTATCAGTGCTTCACTCACCCAGTTTGCTCATAAATAGCTATCTTGGCATCATCTTTGAACAATCAGATGAAATACTGGGCCCAAAGTGCATTAAATAAACTGACTTCACTCTGGCCACATTGGTATGTTATCTGGCACACGATTCATAAAGAGCTTTGATGAAACTTGAAGGTAGGCACTTAATACTGAAAGAACTGTCATTAGGTGCAAATGTTTCAATGTCTTTATATCTTTTTACACTCATCTTAAGTCCATTGTTTTATCCACATAATTCCCATTGTGCAAAAACTGTGCCAAAATGGCATTAAAAAAAAAGGTTCTGCCTCTCTGAAATCAGACTACTCATCTGTGATGAAATACAGATGAACATTTTGAAACCCTGGAACATGAAGTGGCAGTCTGGTGAAAAGCTGGCACCGAAAACTGAAGCTGCTCAAGCAGCAGAATTTCCAGTAATAGTGAGTTAATGAACTGAGGAAGTCAACCAAAACCATATGCCCCTAAATTCCACCAGAGCAATCATTATTCATTCCAGTCTGTTTTGAGAAACATGACAGCAAACGCAAATTTGGCATCAATGACTCACGGCAAGAGAGATATTCTTTTAAATTATAATGAGAAGCAAAACCATGGCAGGGGACAATGACTGGCATCTAATTCTCTTCCCAAACTGAAACATTTTGGAAGTAGTGGAAAATTAGTTCCTGTCTCTCCAAGGCCACTTTACCTTGTGGTAACGAGCCACCAGTTTGCCCTGTGGGTCAAAGACAACGTCCGTGTTGTACTGGTAGCGACCATCACTGGGGCATTTGGGATCACTGGAGTTACAGGGCTTCTTGTCCCCAATATTTGCAGCCACATAGATGGAGTTATTTCTGGCCATGCAGCTGAGTCGCTCCTGCACTGGTGCTGGACCAAATCTAATGTATTTTAGGGAAGGAGAAAAAAAAAAATTAACAAAACTTGTGCTGTCTGTGGTGTCCCTCTCAGGGGTGCTTGAGGTCACACCAGCAGCATCTCCAACCCTGCAGCCATGGCAGGGTAGGCAGACAGGCAGAATTGCTGCAGTGCTTCCTCAGATTGCTTCTTGCACCCGGGGGTAGGTCCTGGAGACCTTCCATTGGCCTCTGCAGGGACTTGCCTGACAGTCCCCTCCAGCACCTGGAACATGCTCTGCAGTAAACAGGTAATCCTCAGGCTGGGAAAGGGCAGGAGAGCAATTTTTTGGGCAGAGGAAGAGACTAGCTTGGTGTCACACAAGCAAATATTTTAGCATCAGGCATCATGACACCTGAGTACTGCAGCTCTGGGCCCTTAGCACGCTAAGCAGAGTTGAGCTGTGGAACAGTGCAGATGCTGTGGTCAAGGCCATTCAGCAATTCATCTCCTGCCATGGACAGGAGCACACAGACCTGTGACCATGGCATGAAGAGCAATGGGCTATTAATTTCAACATTTGTCAGGGTCCACGTGCCAGAAACTGGCAGCACTTCTGAAGCACCCATACCAGGCCATAAAGAGAACAGCCTTCCCCCTTTGTAGTGTGGCAATGCCTTCAGCTTTGCAAGGTGTGCATGGGCCACACAAGGAGCACCACCATGCAAGATACACATACAGCACCAAGGAATGAGGCATGCCAGACACTGAGGGCAAGTGTTATAGTCCCAAAAGCTGCTAGTGAAACCCCTGATTTGGAACAGTGAGGAGGCATGCAGATCACCTCTGCAGAATCTGTGTGATGCACTAGAATAAAGACCTGCTTAGAAACACTGCCACCCCACACTCCACCTTCACTGAAAGACTGTACATTTTAGCTACTTATATCTCAGCAAGAGGTTGCACATCCTGCACTACTCCCCATTGTGACTCTTCTTCTTGGAAGCACTGAGTTATTATATCCTCACAGATATAATAACATGCTCTAATCTCCTCCTCATCAAGCAAGTACAGGAAGCTGTGGTGAAAAGGGCAGACCACAGCTGTAATTCCATGGCTCAGCAGTTATTACTTGCTGTAGAAGTCTAAAGTCCAGTGCTCAGCTATAGGTTAGTTTGTCACTGCTGGCATATACTGCTTGAATGACAGATCATGTTCTACAGCACAGAGACTCTAGCAATTCAGACTTTATCTTACCTTCATCGTGGAAAACCAAGATTAAAAGTTTCTGAGTTTTTATCATTTAGAAGTTTGGACTTTAACTACTGACCTCATCACCTCTTAGTGTCTGCTCAGGAAAGAGTTCTTGGCTGCCCACAAAAATGGTCTGTGTACTTTTGTTTCAACATGTCATTTGTAAAGGACAAGCAAACCAAAAAAGCAAAGAAATACTTGTGTAAATAATTTACAGTCAGTTCTATTCAAAATACTGTGGAAAAACTGAAAGCAGAACGAGAAGCAGGATATTCTGGCATCAAAAAAAGACATTTACTCAACTTTTAGTAACCCAAATTCTGTATTTTGTTTGAATTTCTCCTTAAAGTGTCTAATTAAAAAAAAAATTTAATGTTTCCCTCATCAATTAATCATGGACATGCTATATATTTAACCATGTAACTACCTTCATACTCAATTTTAATTAAAATTTACGTCAGAGGCATTAGCAGTTCTCAGTCATTTAGTGTGAGCTGCTCAAGACTTCATCAGATAATAGTTTGAAATCACATAAAGCACTGCAGAAGGAATCACCTTGAGGGGTCAGTGCAGGGAATCCAATTCACCACCGGATCAGGGATATCCTCCAGGTAAGGGTAGACGGATTCCCTTGTGAATCTCCAGCCATAGATGCCATCTTCAGGAGTCACAATGATGTGGGCACCCTGTCACAACAGGCTCTGTTAAAAGGCCACCCATCCACAGACAACCAGGAGGGTCAGCAGGAGCAGAAAAACACCCCCCTACCTTCTGGGCAGCTTCCTTGATGGCCCCTTCCAAGACATCCATGTTTTTGTTCATCAGGGCCAAGGCATGGTCGGGGGAAACGGGCTCCTCGGTGGGGTCGGGCAGGATGACGGCGTGCTCGTAGACGGCTGCGATGAAGGTGTCGGAGGCAAGGGCCTGCAGGGCTGTGAGTGCAAACACCACAGCGGGCAGGAGAGCCTGGCAAGGGAGCATGGCTGCAGCCTCCCAGCTCCTGGAGTGCTCTGGACAAACAGAGCAAAAGAAACATGCACAGAAAAGAGAAAGGGGACAAAGTTTACTTTGAAAGAGGGGGGAATGAACTGCAGGTCTGTTGAAGCACCCCCTTGGAACCAAGTGTGACGTATAGGAAAGTACTGCAGTACACAGTGAGGATGTCACAACTGAACAAAACTAAAATGCAGGGAAATGTCAAGACTTATTGTGAGAATAAAAAAAAAAAGTCATTAAAAACATATCTAGGAAGAACAGTCCAAATTTTGTTGTTATACTTTTCTCTGCCACTGATTACAGCAAGACTATTTCTGTGTGGGCTAGGCTCGGATACCCAGGTGGAGTTTGTCACCCGTGGAGCTAGTCCTCTGTGAATTTTGAGAGGCAAAACACAGGGTCCTAAAAACTTATTTATTTTATTATCGTCAAATTCCTCAGTTCCTGTGCTATGTGTCAGTACATGCAGCTTGCATCTGAGTTGCTTTAGACCAAAGGAATTGCATTAGCATCTCACTGTACCTAGATGTCACATACCCAACATGCCAATAACAGAACTGTCCCTTGAGTTTATCCCAGTGTCTCTCCCAGTCACTTCTGTTTATTTGTGCATCCCTTTGCAACAGCCTTCCACCAGAAAATATTAATCTGGATGAATTCTTCCTCTGAAATAAGGCATGGAAGTACCTCATTGCCTGTCTCTCTCTAGCCTGAAGCGCAAGAGCAGGCTATTTCACCAGGTGCAGTAGCATGCCTGCTCCTCTGCACACCTTTCCTGTCCCCAGGAACATGGTCTGTATTGAGAGGCCTTCACTTTTAATCTTCAACTCATTTCAAATCCATTTCTGGCTAGGATGTTTTCCATTTTTTTACTTCCTTTGATTTGCAGTATTCTCATTTGAAAAAGGCTATCTGAGCAGTGGGGAGCAGAACAGGCTGGCTGCTTTCAGCTACACCAGACTGTCACTGTAGAGCTGGTTCAGAAAAGACAGACCTGCAGATGAATGCAGATACCACAGTGTTCTCTTAGAGAGTACTGCTGACAGAGATTTTCAGTCACCAGGAACATTGATTTTTATCAGTGGTGATGTTCATCCCGAAGTATTTCTCTACACAAATTACTAGATACTGCTCGTTCAGCAGCCTTAAATATAAGCCTTTTAAAGGCTGCACTAGAGAGTTCAGCGACACTTGAACTAATGTAACTTTGAAGACTTCCTCCTTCAAACAAACAGTGGTTAATATCACTGTGAAGAGGAAGTAGCAAATGCTGCCTGGTTTAGCAATAGTGAGGAGACCAGCCAGAAAGGTGACTGCCCTGCCAGGGCTGAGCAGAAATATTTACAAGTGCAGTTCCAGGGCAATGCCCCGCACAATCCGAGTGCCACCGGCGGGACGGGGTGCAGGGAGCTGCTCCTGTTTGCCCTGTACCAGCAGGCACCGCTGCCTCCTTCCTGCAGAGCTGGGAGCTCGCCCACCAACAAGGAACTGACTCCAGTTCAGCAAACAAATCCACTGAATAAACGGAAGGAGCTGCAGTGGTCCGGGCTAGCCGTGCCTGTGGACAATGGGAGGGGAAACTTATCCAGAGACCCGCCTGCCTTCCACTCCTCTCTCCTCCCAGTCCGCTCTTCCCACCCCTGTACTGCACCCGCCCCATCTCCCCTGCTGCCTGAAGGTGGGGGTCACCTGCGGACTTGCTCTGTGAAACAGGAGGCGATTTGGTGCCAGACGAGCTCAGCTGCAGAGGGAGTCCGTCGTGTGAGTGCGGTCCTGCTGCTTTCCTTGGGCTTGGGGAGAGCGTGGGGAAGGGCAGCGCGCACTCCAAGGGTTAAGGCTGCCCTGGAGAAGGCTGTGTGAAAGGTCACTGCGGCAGCCACGCAATCGCTGCCGAGCTCCGAGCGCATGGGAGCAGCAGTCGGGAACTGAGAGGCGCTCACTTCTGGCAACAGCACACAGTTATGTTCCTAATGCCGTAACACGACACCTTTTCTAGCGCGCAGATAGAAACTTGAAGATACAGTGCTTCTCCTGCCCAAACTGTAGAATGTTTCCCATTACTTCTACTATGTGGATTGTAGAGGGTTTCAGTTTGATACTTTTACAGACTATAATCTTGTATTTAAAACATTCTCTTTGTTTAAAAAAACCCCAAAAAACCTATGCATTTTGCCTCCTACAAGTCTTATTTTTTTATGATGTTGGCCAGAGTAAATGTAAACAATGTTTGTCATTCAAAACAAACCCACAGAACAAACAACAGAACTATGCACACACAGAAATCTTAGCTGGGACACACAAAGTAATCCAGTCCACTCATCTAAGTAGTACAGTCTGCCCTGCCCACATCCGCACATGTGCCAGCAGGTCCCACCTGTTCCAGCTGTTCCCTTGCCTCACCCAACACCTGCCAGCACAGCCCCAACTCTCCCACGCACTGTTATGAGCAAGCATTGAATGGGAGGACAGATGTGCTCCTGAAAAATTCCCGTTTTTGAGCATTTTTGATACAAACAGTTATTAACAATTCTATGCTAGGGAAATTTTCCACACCCTAAAACTGTGACCAGAAAGATTAATTAGACTCCTCCAGCTGTGAGTTAAGCCATGGTATGATAACACATTACAGTGTGCTGAGCTGGAGAACTGTTTTTTGAAGGAACATGTTTTTGAAGCTTCTTTTCTTTTTCAAAGGAAATAAGAATCTTCAAAGTTTCTGTTAATTTCTTGTTTACAAAAGTGCGTGTTCAGAAATGGGGTGGAAACAGTGTTGTGGAAATGGCTTCTAATACTCCACCAAAAATTTCAAATCATTAACAACTGGTTTTTATTGGGGCACAACTCACTGAATCCAACAGCACAATAGTCAGAAGAATTTATTTTCTATTGTTCCCAGTCTTAAGGCCAAGCCCATCATATAAAAACACAAACACAACAGTCCAAGGGAGTATTTCTTCTTGCTGTAAAATCAAGTCAATAAATCCACATGCAGTGACTATGCTGTTAGAAAAGGCAATCTGAGAAATAGAATGCCATTATAATATGAATATTAGTATTAATTAACATTGTTAGTATTAATTACCATTATTTGGTTTTAATTAACATTACAGAAACAAGCAGATGAAGTCTTAAAGGATCTTCAGTGAGATCATGGTGAAACTTGATCTGTGTGTGGAGGGTCCTTTTCATACCACCTCCCAAAGAGTGTTACACTCAAAACTGGCTTTGATGTAGGAGCCCGACTTCTCAGACGTCCATCACTTAGCACCTGGTGATGAAAAAGTAAAATAAGCAGGAGCATCATCAAGGCAGTACTATTGTATGGCAAACACGAAATCACATACTCATTAATGTTGATCTAGCTGACAGACCTCCAATCTCAATTGGAGCTAGCAGGTCACCTGAGGAAAACTACATTTCTGTCTCGAGGGAGATCTTGTTGTAGAGGATTTGTGGGAAGAGGGAAGAAGAGAGTTGGCAAGGTGGACTTACTGTATGAACACAAGCAGGAAAATCAGGCAGAAATAAAGCTGCCTTGAACTCAAGGCAGAGGACAGAGGACACTGATAACAACTAAGTGGCTCCTGTGTCTTGCAGAGCTTTTCTGACCACTGATTCCTGACAAAGCACAGGGGAGTCCCATTACCTTGAACTCCCCGCTGTACAACACTTCTGGGAAGACGTAGCTGATGCCAAACGTGCCACTGAGGGAGAACATCTCAAACTTGGTCTGAGCCGTCTCCACCTGCTCCCCACACGTGCTCAGGTTTGTGCTCAGGCACATGAGCAGTGTGCAGATCTGTGGGGAGGGGAACACAGAAAGGTAAAACACCACTAAGCTTTCAGCGACCAAGAGCTGGATTTGAGAGCAAGAAAAGCTGTAATGATGAAAAATTGCTCCAATACATCTATGCATTTATTTATTATACACTCTGTGTAGTTCTCTATGTCTGTGTATATCAAAAAGATTTATATCACACTAAAAAAAAAGCCTAACTGCATAATTTTGGAGAATCCATATGTTGACAAGCCAAGTGAATACAAACACTATATCCGTACTTATTTTCTTAATTTTTTTAGATAACCATGTGGTAGATAATCACATCAGCACAATGGTACAAACCACTGAGCAGAAAACAGCTTTCTTCTTACAAGACCATACCTGTGATGACAGGGAGAGCCATATGTTCTTCTCTCCTTTTTGTACACATGTACAGAAACCTCCTTAGATTCATAAAATCATTTAGGTTAGAAAAAACCTTTAAGATCATCAAGTCCAACCATTGCCCAGCACTGCCAAACCAACGACTAAACCATGTCCCTAAGCACAACATCCTCACATTCTTTAAATTCCTTCAGGAATGGTAGACTGAACCACCTCCCTGGGCAGCCTATTCCAATGCTTGACAATCCTTTCAGTGAAGATATTTTTCCCAGGAACCAATCTAAATCTCCCCTGGCACAACTTGAGGCCACTTCTTCATGTCCTGTCACCTGGGAGAAGAGACCGACCCGACCTCCACCTCACCAGTCTCCTTTCAGGTAGCTGCAGGGAGCAATAAGGTCTCCCCTCAGCAATAAATCATTCCCGCCAAACCTACAACCTGCACAACCTGAAGAGCAACTTCTGAAAGATGTGTTTCAGGAATTACAATCAGCACAGAGAAGCATACACACCTATTTTGTCCTGTCCTTGCCAAAACTGCTGGGTGACCTCACCTTTAAGAGTGTTACAGCATGGGGTCAACCCAGAGTCTACACTTCCATCATTTATAACACAGAAAAGCAGATTAACACCTCTAATGAAGCCAAAATGCATCATGAAGAGAACAAATGTTCGTGGGGGGATTCCTAAAAAATGCCTTGTCTTAAATGCCCCAAATGCAAACAGATTGCAAAGTGAGTGTTGCAGCCTTCCCACTGTTCAAGTAAGAGCATTTACCTGCAAATAACACTCTCCTTCAGCAACATGTAGCCCATCAAAGGCACCCAGGACATAAATTTAATCTTGCTGCTTCTCTGCCATCTTGTAACTCAGATGGCAACAGAGGGCCTGCTGGCAAATGGCACAATTTCCCCTCAGATCCAGTGAGTTCCGTGAAGGAGAAGAGATCATGGTAAACTGAGAGAGTGTTTATTGGATGGAAGCTGTTTGATCTGGCTGGCATACAATGTCCAGTTAACAGCAGCAGGATAGTCAGGAGAGAGACGTGGGTGTGAACTCAGTTCTGTCACAAAAAGGTGACCATTATCCATTTCAGTATTGTAGTAATATGCTCTTGGACCATCTGGGGCATAAATATCACTCCCTGCAAACACATAACAACAGAAATTTTCTAACCTGAAAGCAAATATATGGGACAGGTAAGCATAAGTCACTAATTACATATGTGCAAATTTTAATTCTAATATTTACCAGATCGTTTTGAAACTAAATTGAGCCTTCACAGACTGCAATCTTAACCTAATGGTTTTCTGCCATCAGTGGAAAGTAGGGCAAATTCTGATGTTTCATGCATTGTAAGTGACAAGATTAGTGTCCTGATTATAAATTACTTAAATGGCTGAAGTTTTGCATTCTTCTTTAACTGCATTAGAAATCAGTACTTCTGAATAAAATGGATGGCAACACTGTCAAAACAAAAAGTTCTGTAAGGAAAAGATATTACTAAAATTCACATCTTTATGCAAGCACTTTACATAACTAGAGAAATCCTTAAAATCCAGAGTAAAACCTATTTGTCAAGAGTATGAGTTGTCATCAGCAAGTGAGAACTAAAGGAATGGCTCATATTTACTTTTATTTGGATGGCAAAGTTTAGAGCTACGTTTTAGCAGTAAAGTTCTCTCAATTCTGCAAACACATGCACACAAAATTTGTGCTTGAATTCTGGCATCTGCTCAGGAAAAACATACAGTGGAAACAAAGCCCGCAAAGAAAATGTGACACACAAGGTCTCCAGCCCAGAAGTACTATTTGCAGAGCTCAAAAGAACATTTCTCAGAGTTAGGGTTCCATCTAGTGGAGAAAACGAAGATTGTGTCTTCACATGGCCAAAACATCATTAAACATCAATGTCAGAAAATGAAGAGTAACACTCATAAACTCCCAGGACTGATTATTTAACAAAGACTAGAGGTGTGATAGTCAGCTTAAGCATTTCCAAGTTCTTACACATCAGAATTTTATCTCCTTTATAACATGAACTTTAAAAGTTCTCTTGTCCTAATCCTGTTGACATGAGTATGGATGCTTAAAGCTGATGGGCATTTCTGCTCAGATCAGCTGCACTACACAGATACAAATGTTGCCCATGAGAATGAGGATCAGTTAGAGAGCTGTCCCATTACCTGTCATATCTAAAGTGGAGTTGTGGGTATTTGCTGAAAGGAAGTTGACACCCATTCCCATGGCCCATGCTGAGTGAAACTGGACTGCTGATAACAGTGGAAGGGTGTTCACCCAAGCAGTTGGGAACAGAATAGTGTCAACCTGAAATCTGCTTGCCAAGACCACAGCTGGGTCATGGTAGAGTATGTCTGTGCAAGTGAAAATGCCAAAGTAGCCAAAGGATGTGTTGAAAGTCACAAATCCTGGATCCTTGGGGTAATTAAACTGTTTCTCTGTCACAAAAAGGTTGTACTGCTCATGGAAGAGAAAAAAAAAAAGAGAAAATACTAGAAAATAAATCAAACCATATGAATTAAATGAACATTGAATCATTCACATAAATACAAGTAATAAAGAATATGCTTTGTGAATGTGCTATATGTTAATTTCAAATAGGAGAACTCTTACCACTGCAAGAGAAGTCAACCACAAATATCTGGTGCTTCTGATTTATACCAGCAAAGGGGATTTGTATTTAGTTAGGAAGAGTTTATTTAGGATGTCAGTGTTTAAATGTTGTATGTGTCACTTCCTACAGAGATGCAGTAAAAAATAGAGGGTTTATTGAGCTTTACACCTCATTTAATTACTTGCTTTTAAATTCAGAATAGTAGCAGTGGCTTCCACCTGCCCTCTGACACTTGGTCTGTTATGACTCTATGTAGAAATACATTTAAGCCCAGGAAGCAGCTTCTGTTCACATCTTTAATCTCCTGAGAATCATGCACTTACTGAACATTGTAAAATTCTCTCACCTTGTGATAACGAGCCACCAGTTTCCCTTCTGAGTCAAAGACTACGTTGGTATTGTACTGATAGTAGCCATCACTTGGGCACCTCGGATCACTGGAAATACATGGTTTCTTGTCTCCCATATTTGCAACCACATAGATGGAGTTATTCCTTGTCAGACAGCTCAGTCTTTCCAGCACAGGTGAGGGGGCAAACCTAATCAGCTGGGAAGGAAGACAGAAGTAGAACATCAAAACAATTCAATCTGGAAACATTCCAATGTTAAGACTACAGATCACCAGACCAATAGATCTAAGTTAGTCATATCTAAAAGGAGACTTGTTTCCTATTACTTGACAGAAGAGAGCAGTGCTTCAGAGCTTAGCAGCTGAAATGCTCCCATCACCTCACATTAACTGAGGAACGCAGGGGTTTCCTTGCAGTGGAAGCAAATCTTCACACCTTCAAGTCTCCGTTCTGCTGCCGGCGTGTGGTAAAGCGCTGAAGTTACACCCACACATGGGCTGAGCTCAGCCGTTCTGCTCCAGCTCTCCATGCGGCTGATGTGCTGAGGTAACTTAGGATTTGTTTCTTCCATGGTGTGTTTTGTTACCTGTTAACTTTAGCTTCAAAAAATGGTGCAATTTATTAAGGAAAATAACAGAATAAAAAGGCTACCATAGCACAATTCAAAAATGCAAGTTTTAAATTGAGCAGTATATTCTTTCAGTAGTAGCTGTTATTTTATTCACAAATATTCCTAATATTCCTGTGATTTAAACATTTTCTACAATGTGCATAGAATACCTTACTAAAATGTAGGTTCTGTGTATTTGTTTTTCTTTTAAATAAATCACAACCTCCCTGGTATACTAACTAAAATAAAAAGAATTATGGTGAGAAAAAAATGGCAGAGAAGAATTATGAAGAAAGTTGTCTGAAGCTACTTATGGCAACTTTACGGTGTCTTCACTTGGCTTCATTTCACAGAATGTGTTCCAAGATATTTAAAACTGTCAACAACCATTCCCAGGTGTCTTTCCCTTCAGACTGCTCCCCCATGTATAACAGGGATGATACCTTCCAGGATGAGCACATGGAATCCAGTCCACTTGTGGGTCTGGGATATCCTCAAGGGTATATTGTTTCCCTTGTGAAGACCCATGCGTAAATGCCATCTTCAGGAGTCACAGTGACCTTGGCACCCAACATACAGACACCATTAAGACAATAAAAAATGGCCAGTGTTTACTCAAACGTCTCTGATGAGTTCATAATACCTGTCTGGCTGCTTCCTTGATGGCTGCTTCCAAAATTGCAATGTTTTTCTCCATCAGCATCAAGGCCTCCTCAGAAGAAACTGCACATCAGTGTCCTCTGACAAGATCACATTGTGCTCATAGGCAGATGCAACATAGGTGTTCAGGGCACAGGCCCCCAGAGCAGACAGCACCAAAAGCACATCAGAGGCACAAGTTTTAGGAAGTCCCATGTCTGGAGCCTGGAAGTCACCCAAGAGGAGGCTGCAGGCAGGCAAAGGGAAGGGGATATAAAAAAGAGGAAGTCTTGCACAAAACCTGGGAATTCCCCAGGGTGGCTGAAAGCTGACACCTGGAGATGCAATCGCCCTGGAAAGTCTCACATTATCAAAGGCAAGAGAGCTGCCAGCATTGAGCAATGCTGCCTTACAGGAACAGCAGGGAAGTCACTGCTGTGCTGCAGCAAAAGACAGGCATCATCTGCCAGACCTGTGAATGAGCCAGGCATGGCATTGCTGTAGTGACACAGCTCAAGGCAAGCCTGGGTCACAGCAGGAAAACAACTTTGGGAAATCTCAGCAGAGACCAGCACTGCCCAAACCTAAGGGCACAGGCATGGCTCAGTGCTGCCACATGGGCTCCTGCTCAGGCCTGCCCTGATCCAGTCAATTGTAGTCTGGCTATACCTGGCACAGTCTCTGCTCATCACAGCTTCTACAGCTGTGTCAGTAGGCAGGTGGATATCTAGACCTGCCACTGCATGAGACAAACACAGCACTAACCAGGGGGTGGCTTAGCTTCCCACAGAAGCCCCCATTGCTCTGTTAGTTAGAGGGGTTGGTTAAGCCTGTCCAGTTTCTAACGGCACTCTTGTGAAGTTCACACATTGCAGGGCAGTTCATTAATTCCAGTGACATTTGTGCCCTTTCTGGTCATCCTGGCCCCTCTGAAGTCTGAACAGCACATAGCAGCTAAGTGAACAAGTCATTGCACAAAACAAGCTCATTAAGTTTCATGTCTACAGATCTGTATCTTGCAACCAGCTCTAGTCCTCTCAGCTCCTTCTGACCCGGCTCATCAGCAGCACTGGCATGGTCAGCATTTCCTAATAAGTTGAGGTATACATTCCTGGTTTCAGTCAAGTCTAACACCTGATACAAAAAGGAAGAAAGCTATTAACAAGATGTCCCATGGGGAAGCCTCCCCCTTGGCACCCGCAGGCTTCACAGCTCAGTTGGCTACCAGAGCAGTTGTTCTTGCTAGTCCGAAAGAGCTCTGCCAGAGAAAGAAGTATTTCTGAGGTAAAATCCAGGAACTATTCACTAAAGAAACTGATTGGAAATCGCTGGGACAGACCACTTTTCTTATTTATGGGGAAAAGGGCACCACAGAGAACCCCTTCTAGAAGCCAGTTAGGGGCCCAAGGACAAATTAAAAGACTTTTGCCACAACCAAGGTCAAGAAGTCTAGAGTGAGTTTGTCAGGAGTGTCCTTGTCTCAGTTCCCCTCGAGTATCTTTAGATGAAAATCTGGAAGAGGTGAGATGTTTTTTTCCCATAGCAGCCTTAGACTTTTGATAGATTTGCTGTTGCAGAAGCAATTAGTACAAACATTCCAGCTAGCATTTATTAGCAAAATAAATCTCACAACCAAAATCTTCATATATAATACAAATATACATTTATCTCTGAGTGTATGTATTCCAAGGTATACACAAGATGCCAAGTCTCCTCCAGAACTGAAGATCAGGTTTTTCTGTGTAGACATGGCAAGTTTTCTCTTCATTACTTTCAGGCACTCTCAAGATAACATAAATGCTAGTAGACAAGAAGTATTTTAGACTCTTGTTGTATAAGAAAATTAACAAAAATTAGGAAAAAAGTTGCTTTATTGAAAACAATATTGTGCTTAGTCCTTTGTAATTTCAAATTGTGTTTTTACAAGATAATGAACTTACTTTAAAAAAGTACAGAATCATGGCAGCAAAATAGTAGCTTTACTCAAGAATAATGCACAACACACACAAGTATAGAAACCAGACATTTGAAAATACATATTTTCACATACAGTGGTGCACTGTACATGGAACACAATTAAACAGGCTGACAGCTGAGGGTTACTCATCACTTAGGAGAACTTCCAAAAGAAAGGCAGTCATTGTTTAGTGTTTCAAAACAGTAATGCCTCTACAATTAAACCACAACTGGTTGTTCACTAAGGGATCGTGTCCCAGCTCCAGAATAATGAAGCAATGTTAACTCCAGCCACCTCAATACCCAGTTAAACTACAATAGCAAACAGAGAATTGAAAGTATGTCTGGCTATGTTTCATTGCTCATCAGACGAGTCCTTTCTTCATCATCAACATCAGGAGGATTTTGCAGGCTGGAACTGGAACTGTTTGCATAAGAAAAAGAACAGGAGAGGTAACACAGATTTTATATTCTCTTCATACTTCTATGTGGTACCTACATTATCAGCAAAAAAGCACATTACATGCAAA
This sequence comes from Rhipidura dahli, assembly GCA_013399225.1. Classification (NCBI taxonomy): domain Eukaryota; kingdom Metazoa; phylum Chordata; class Aves; order Passeriformes; family Rhipiduridae; genus Rhipidura; species Rhipidura dahli. Next base: position 534,371 of record VXAC01008078.1, read on the forward strand.
GAGCTACATGGATCACTGGATTTGGTTCCCTACTACTGCACAGAACCATGCACTGTTCCTTCCCATGATCATACCATGGTTCAGACTCAAAGGGACCTTTAAAGGCCATCTGGTCCAGCTACCCTGCCTTGGGTAGGAATATCTTAAACTAGACCAAGTTGCTCAGAGCCATGCCAAACTGGCTCCAGTTGAGGAGCATCCATTACCTCTCTAGGCAACCTGGACAAGTGTTTTACTACCCTCATTGTAAAAAAAAAAAATTCCTCATATCTAGTCTGAATCTACCTTCTTTTAGTTTTTGGTGAGGATACTAAACAGTACTGGTCCCAAGGCAGACCCCTGAGGGACACCACTCATCACTGCATCTGGACATGGAACCATTGACCACTGCTCTCTGCACGTGACCATCCAAACAATTTCAGCTCACAGACACCTTCCTGGAGGAACCATCAGTTGGGTTTACTCATTAATGCCATGGTCCTGCTGCTGGTATGGAATAGGCATTGCCTGGTTTAGTTGTCTGTTTAGGTTAGTAGGGATTTAGGAAACCATACAGACAAATTATTTAAGCAATATTTTTATTGCTCATCCTATTCATTACTAGGTTGGTAGTGAGGGAAAATGCAAGCACAGATTTCAAAAGTTTGCTTTATATGATTGCAAGCAAAATAAAGAATAAATATCTCAGCATACCTTTTTCTTGTTGCCTCAATGATGTAAAATATTCCAGTTACAAGACCCTTTGAAGAAACATCCAGTTACAATTGTAGTAATTATAACAACCTTATGCAATAGCTCATAACTGCAACAAATATAAAAAAAAAGTGTAATTACTTACACTTAACAGTGGCCATCCTCCTTGGATGGCTGCAGCCCATTCAAAACCCAGCACTTCATTTAGAAATCCTCCCAGAATTGGACCTACAAATGCCCTGCATCAAATCAAAATCAGGTATTGGCATCCCAAACAAAAAGGATAACATATCAAATTCTTAGAGAACTGTTTTATTGGGTTTTGTAGCCTTCCTTCATAGACTCTTATCTTTAACAACAAAGAGATTTTCTTCCACAGACCTAACTTTCCTAAAATCCAAAATAAATATGAATTTGTTGTTTGCCAAGGCCCCAATAAATCTAATTACCTCCTTATTTGGAAACAGGATCCATATCCTGCAGTCTTTTTCAGTAGAGAGACCCCATTAAGGACCCTGCTCTAAGAAAACATCTATGCTGATTAATTCTATCATTAGAGAAATTCAAAGTCACTTTCCTCCAAACACAAAGTTTCCAAACTTCAAGACAAAGGCAGGTGGGAAGGCACATTGTGACAGACACAGTCACTGCAAGGCTGAGCTGTGTGTAACTGCCCTGCACCTTTATGCCAGTCTAAAAATCCAGGTTATAAAGCTTATGCAGCTGCTGTGTCTTTATGAAAATTCTTACATGATATGGTCTCTCATGACAGAAAGGGACAAAACTGTGTAAAACTAGAGAGACTTCCTGGAAGCAAGTTCCATTACAAAACCAGGCTTGATAGCAGCATAAGCCAGGGGTTTGGTACCTTTATACTACTTATGTCTGTACTGAAATAAACAGGACTGCTAGACAGCTGGAGCTTGGAAAAAAAAATGGTGCAAATTTGTGCCACTGAAACATACCTGCAGCCACAGAGGACTACAGGGACAGATAAAAATATCCTGTAAGTGGCTGCCAGTAGGCACACTCTGTCACTTCCCACTGAGTGACAACTCTGAAGGGTCACTCAGCCAGTAGCATGTTTCACTTGCTTCTGTGACAATGACCCTGAGTAATAAACACAGATACACTCTGGTAAGCTGTGCAAACACAGACCTTAAATAATTGCTGTGGCTGAAAAAAAAGGTAAGCTTATACCATAAGCTATCCCAAACAAAAAGGAAGAAATGTAGAAAATGGAAAAAGGAAAATAGAACTAGTCAGGAGCAAACACCTAGTTCACTCCACGGGGGTGGACTTAGCTTTGTAAAAAAATAAGGTCCACATCTCTCTGTATTGAGCATTAGATATTTTAGCAACAAAAAAAGTGACCACACAGAAGTGCAAGCAAACATCCACTTAATCACTGCACTTTTTTGATATGCAGAACCATATGTTTCAAGGAAGACAAGTTCAGAGCATTGTCAAAACAAAAGTTTTACCTTTTGTTGGGTAAAAAGTTTGTTTTAACATGTCTACCAGGCACCTGTCAAGCAAGAAACTTTTGAATCAAGGTCAACCCAGTGACTGCAATGCAAGGCTTCTGGCTGTGGTGCAGCCACGTTTCCAATGTGGCCATAGTGTGGAACAGCTGAACTCTCACAGCTTACAAAAAGGGGTACACCTACCCAAGGGACCACATGGCATTGAAGAGCCCAGAAACCAGTCCCAGCAGACTCAGACCTTCTTCAAATCCATTCTCACTGCAGAAAGACAGGCCAGTTAAGAGTTGTACAATACATACTGTGTCTCAGTCTGTAGCCTTTCCCTATAGACTTCTCCCCCTCCTTTTAATTTGCACACCACATAAATAGTTAACAAGCAAAAGTGTACATCAGAATGTCTGTTTACCCAGTACTTTCTTCTTTGCTGCCTCTCTGGATGATTGCAGTGCTACTCCTCATCTCTGATTTCTCCCAAGTAAGATCACACCATCGCACCAATTGCCCACGTTTCATATGGCAAGTGTGAAACTGTGACAAGTGGCTTTTTAGAAGCAAAGACCTTGTTCCAAAAGGAACATAATCATAAGAGTAAATCAAGACCCTTCTAGATCATTACTGAGGTACACATTTACAAAGTTATACTAGGTGGATAATGACTGGGGTGCTCAGTCACAAAAAAAACCTAAGACAATAGAGTAGTGGAAGCATTTAAGTGTTACTATCTGCCTTTGCCTCAAAAAGGGATAAGAAAGCCACACTTCATATTCACCCCAGAGAAACAGTTGCAGGTTCCTAGTGTGAGTAACATGAAAGAAGGTTTGGGCTGAGTGACTTACTATGCACATTGCAGGATCTCTGGAAACACTGGGATAGCACTCATGCCAAGGGAAAAGCCAATCAAAACCAACACTAGCACAAACATCCACAGCTGACTGAAAGAGAGGCATTTACAAGAAGTTAGCTGCTGAAGACTCTTTCCAAGCAAGGACTCCATTTTGACTGAAAGCTGTTATATTAGCTCTCTCAGACTGAGCAGCAAACTATGTGTCTTGAAGCCAATACTAAGAATTGAAAAATCCAGTTCTATGCTTAAAAAAAAAACCTTCTTAAAAGAATATGAAAAACCCATGCTCAAATTATAAATTTTCTTAGCAAATGCAGTTCATTTTATGAGGTGCATATAGGGAAGAGGTAGACAGATGAGGTTAACTCAGCAATGCACCAGACTTGGTTTGTTGCAAAGTGAAGGATTTTGAAGTTAAAATTTTGTAGCCTAATATACTACAATCTATACTACAATCAAATGGACTTAGCTAAAGAACTTTGAAAACTTTACTGATTCCTTTTTCTCCCCAGCTCAAATGTGTCACCACACCAGTTTCAAATCTATGATCTTTAAAAATTAGCAACCTAGGAGGAGTTCTACACATTAATAAGCCTATTATCATCTTTAACAGAGTGTCTAACCTAGGACAAAAGAACTGTACAGTTGTTTTGTAAATGCAGCAGAGTGTTTTGCTGTGAATTAACTTGAGAAATATGGCATTACAGCATTCAGGTGCAATAGACATTGTCTTTACTTTGCTAGTGAAAACAAAGCTATCATCTGTCACTTTTCTCAATAGGCTATATACAGAGAGAAGCAAAATCAGTACTGCTGCACTGCCATGCAAACAAACCCCATCAGTAAAAACACTGATAATATAGAAAAATTTGGAAAGTAAGACAAAATGAGAACTTTGTTTTGCTGAACTGGAAATGCCACAAAACTGGAAGGGAAGGAAAATAAAAAGCAACATTCTTCCTACCATACATATCAACATGAACACAGTAACAGTAAAAAGCAAAAGAAAAGGATCTATTTTATGGAGCTGTAAAATCTCCATTTTCAGATGCTTTCACTCTTTTACATACCCAGTCTCATGCTAGCCATCAAAAAACCACCATGTTTCATGGTCAAAGGTAGAAGTTAAAAACCAAATCTGTTTCATGGTCAGAACTGCTAATTACAGACTTATGGACATACATGACCATGGCTGAAAACATCATATAAGGGGACAGGCTCAGGTAGAGGCAATACCTTTCAATGTGCAGTACAGGAGCAGGTCCTAGCATGAAAAGGCACACTGCTGTCATTAAGTCTCCAGATATCAGCAGCCACTTCCTGATGTACTGTGTAAGAAAACGAAAAACTATGCAATTTAAAACTGGGAATTTGTCATGTACATCAAGAAACAATAAATTCATGTTTCCTCACCCCAGATGCAATAACTGGCAGCAGCTGCTTAATACAGAGATTTCAGGATACTGAGCAATGGTTATTCTCAGTTAGCAAAGTATTTTAGGTCTCACTCTTCTTTAATACAAGAAATATCATGTAGCATTTCATGATGATGTTTAAGCTCCTTCCCACCCAGGCCATTCTATGATTCCATGTAATTCTCATGTACAAAGGGCATTACTAGTTTGTGTCAGGAAAAAAGGTGTCAGAAAACAGTCACTGTCCTTCACACACAGCAAAACCAAGTGTAGGTTTTCTTGATCAATTAGCACTGGCTATCAAACAGGTTTTAGGTGTACCACTGTCAAAGCCTCTTTCTATGGTGCTGTGAAGAGCTAAAGGACCAGGCTAAAGGATAGGCAGCCACTGTATTGATCTGATTTTAAGAGATCAGCACATTGGCTGCCTGTTTTGGGAGATAAAGTCAATACAGTTAACCAGAACATCTTCACTCCTCAAAAACAAACAGAATTAGATGTGGTTAAAAGCATGGATAACTGGGACATATTTTCCCACTCTCTATTCCATATTGCCTGGAAAAAGATTGTGCTTAGTCCACTAGAAAAGCTCAGCACACTTCAGCTGCTTGTCTGATGTCCTTTACTGACTTGGACACTCTTAAATTACCTGGACCTTGCAAAAGACACCTTCCACGTGGGTGGAAGTGCAAGGTCTTGAAAAGCAGATCCCTTTACAAGACCCACATCCTTTGTTTCGGTATGAGATGCTCTCCACCTTTAAGCAAATGCAGAGAGTGCTTCAGTAACCCTGCACGCACAGCAGGGTAGGACTCACCGGCAGCTTGTCGCTCATGAGTCCAAGGAGGGGAGAAGACAGGGAGTACGAGAGTGCCAAACCAAGGAACACCAAGCCCACATAACCAGCTGGGAGTTTGAACTATGGAAAGGCAGACAAACAAAAACCAAGACAAACCATATATGCTACATTCATTGAAGGACAATCCAAGAATTATAAATTAAGTCAAAATACTGAAATGCGTGGTTTTACTAATACCATACTGAGGTTTTTCAAGTATTTTAAATCATCCAGAGAGCTTCAGCTTCACTGCTTTCAGCAACACTTTTAAGCAGGAAGTGGTGGAAACACCTGACACAACTGTACTCACATAAAGCCTAAATAATGTCAGGAGGAAGCACTATGCTATGTCCCCTACACCAGCACACTGGATTCTAACATTAATATCCAACACACTTGAAACAGACACTTCAGACACTGAAATTTAGATGGATTTAGTCTTTACCTCTCCTATCTTTAGTTTTATTTGCATTAGAAAAGCCCAAGTACTGCATTCATCCATTGTTAATCAGCACATCTTAAAAGTAAGTAGTGCTGTAAAACTCAACTCCAACTTTTCAATCAAAGGGTGATTTTTATGAGAATGAATAAGAGGTTTTGCAAACACCCTAAGGCCCATATGTTCCTAATGCAGACACACATTTTTGTATTGAAACAAAATCTGAAATGAATCAGACATATTAGTTTCTGAAATTAGTGCCTTAACTAAGAGTTAGAAGGTATTCCAAGATAGTTCCTGTGGCACAGACTACGTAAATATTCACTATTTCCTTGCCATAGGCAAGTACATGACAATAACTCTAATTTAGTGGTTACAATGTCTGTCAAGAGGTCTACAGCCCTTTCACAGCAAGTATCTGCTAGCACAGAGCAGAGGGAAAGCACAAGAGCCAAAGAAGCACACAGATTCTACAGTGGGACCATTTCAGATCCCTCCTGGGAGATTGAAGATATACATTCACATCTCCACTGATGAAAGAGGTTAGCATCAAGTCCCTTCCACCCTAGACAAGTGCTGCAAGTACCGACCAGGCAGACAAAAAGTAGCACAGCCATCTGTGAAACACTGAGCCTTGGAAAAACAATTAATAAATAAATCCCTCAAAGACCATTGCTTAATTTCACAGAGGAATCTTAAACTGCTTACTTCAAATCCATTATCTTAAACACTACTGGGAAAATGAATAAATAAGCATTAAAATAAATTTAAAAATAAATAAAATGGCGTTTGCCTGTTTAAGGAATGAGTGAAGAAGTCAGCTGGCAGGTTACATAGCTGCAATTCCTTTAATGTTAGCAATGCTGTAAGAGAATGCAGAGCTGTGACATCACTTTGTGGAAAGAAAGGGTTCACATCAAGAGGTGTAACACTGTCAGTGATTGTGGCAGCTTTCAAGAATTTGATTTCAGGAAGGAGGAAAAAAGTCCCTTGTTTATAAAGGCAGTTACTGTGACCTGTTCAGAGACAGTATTTTGCAGCTGAAAGATGTTTAATTGGAGAAAAGTCCATTTTGAAAGGCTTACATTTATTCATTCTCAAAGTTATCAAGAACCAGCAGGAAGAGATGGTGCAATGGATATTGCCTTGTCAGTACTGTGGAAATCAAGTTATTTGGAATTCATACAACTAACAGTCAACTAAAGCAGTGTTAATTGGATAAAGGTCAATTTTGTTTAGGATATTTACATTTATAACCAGTTACTTACTATTTATTAAGTCAAGACTTCACTGCATGTTCGCAGGACTTACCTTCTTTAGGATAAATAGAGACATTGTGGGATCCAGAAAACCCAAGCATGCACTTAGAGAAAATATAGTGAGACAGAGTATTAAGACTTTTGGCAGAAGAATGAGCTTCCAAAAGGATTCCTTCCTAGGAGTCGAATCTGTTTCAATACAGAATGGGGGGAACTGCATTATTTTCAGCAGCATGAGCTCATGATTGATCTTCTTGCTTTAGAAAAGAAATAGTATTTCCCTTTTTTTAGTCCTCTTACTCCTGTTACACAACAGATGAAAGTCAATAGTAGATTATTACATTCTACACTATTTTTATAGTAAAAACCAAAATTTGATAGGTGAAGAAGTATACAATTTAGATTCCAACACAGCAAATTCCCAACTTGAAAAGAAGCATGTACTACTCCAATTATGTGAAAAAAAGTATTTACTTCTCTGCTAGCAGCTATCCAATGAGATCCTCATGGATATGTCTCAACTTGACACATGAACATATATATGAACAATTCATATCCAATCAAAGAAACATTCTTTGAGAGTAATATAAAAAGATTGCTATTTATCAATTAAGATCTGTCCAATTTTTTAAGCGACTAATTAAACTCCAACACATTCAATTTGCACTCCAGGAAATTTCTCTCAGATGTCATGGTTATGTGGCAATTTTAAGTCAGGCCCCCTTCCTGATGCTGTTTCTCCTGTAATACCTGAATGTGGTCTCAAAGTATACATAGAACTTAAAGGTCAATCATTAGCATCCACCAGCTCAGAGATAGTATTTATGTAACATTCTTTCAAACTGGCAGCAATATCTTGACAATTTCAGAGCTTAGGGAGGTCAGGGGGGAAAGGCAGCAGTGGCAACACATAGTTAGTTTCTTCTAAAAGCCAATATACTTGAAGTTATTCTCCATGTTTTTCATATTAAAGGATTTTTTAAAAAAAGCATTTTAAAGTTGCTAGTTTTTTTCTCTAGAAAATAATAACAGAACTGTAACCTTGCAATTACAGTCTTGTGTGAGGACTTATCTTTAAGCTAGCTTTCTGTCCAAGCAGGACAAAAAAATCTAAAATTTAATAAATTTATATGAATATGACTACAGCACTTCATTAAACCACTCATTTATTATCTTTAACATTCTTTCATGTTAATCAGGTCCTTCATTGTTCAGTACAATTAGACACTTTTTTCCTCCCTTTAATTAGTTTTCCTCTCCGCTGTTAACTCCTCAAACATGTTGAGTTTTCCCATTTTAGGCAAAATCTGTCTCCAGCTTTTCTTCAACTAGCTGCAATGACAAACCTTTATAAAGCAGACATAACTGGCCTTTTACAAACCCCAGAGCTAAGAAGTAAACAAAAATCTATCTCAGTTCACTTCCATACCAGGTTCCTAGTGTTTGCAGAAAAGGGCATGAGATGTTGCATAAAGGCCATCTGCCCTCATGAATTTAGGCTAGCATTGAAACATGGGCCTGATAAAGATGACCAGCTAATTCAGCTGGGGTTTTGCTCTCTGACTTAGGTCAGACTCAAGAAGCGGAGACTTTTTTAAAGACACTTAAATACATGAGAAGTTAAGGTGAGTGAGGGAGGAAGGTAGAACAATGCTTACCATATTTTGGCAATATGCATATATTCACAGGCACCAGAGCCAAGACTATGCATCCCAGAGCAATGAAAGGGACCTCATAACCAAAAGATTGATACAAAAAGCCACCCAAAGGCGGGCCCAGCACCAGTCCGAGTCCTGTAAAAATTTCAAGGCTGCCCTAAAGGATAAAAAGCAAGCAGAAAGGAAGTCAGCATGTTAAGAAAATACAATGCAACAATAAAAAGCAGAGCTTGTGTCTAAGGAGCAGCACAACATAGCCAGGGTAGTGAAAAGCAAGACCAGGACATAGCTTGGACAAGAGCGAATAGTGACCTTCTCAAGGTGGGATAGAAAAAGGAATTCCACAGTTATCTGTGTGACAGCCAAGACCTCTCCTGCTTTGCTTCAGGGAACCACCTGTAGTGCAGCATTCACCACTCTGCTGACACCTAACAGATCCCAGTCTTGAGAGGAAAGGCAAATGCTCCAGTGGCAGAGAGCATCCACAGGACAACTCAGGCTGAAGGGATCACCTCTCCCACCTACCATTACACCCCAGCCTGAGGGAAAGGATCTAAACAAACCTACTCAGATGGGTCATTATCTCATGGGATGAAGTACATGTGCCAAGTTAAAACTTGCTCTTCGTAACCAACTGTTTGGATTCACTCCCTAGGGGTAGGATAACATAATGAAATTGAAGTGGGGATAACTCAGATTGTTTTGGATATAACCTAGTATCTTTTATAAGATACTAATTTGTAAAAGGACAGTAATACAGTTACATCTTGTGCTACAACGTGGCAGTCACCACTGTCAACATCTGCTTCAACACTCGATTAAACAATGCTTAGACCACCAGTGAGAGCTAGCAGCAAAAACTGCTTACAGATAAAGTTTTGATAACTTCTGGTACCCAGAAAGATACTATAGGGACACATCCTCATCTTTAGTGTTACTGATACGAGTGAGAGTGATCAAACATCCTGAAAACAGGCAGAATCAGCAATAGCCAAGTTCTTTACCCCTGGTCAGTCTAGAATTGCAACCTTTTTCTTTCCTACCAAAGAAAATAACTAGTAACAACATATGACTAGTAAGTTTCAAAATATTCAGATAGATTTGAGACATTCTGATAAACTCTGTTTATGTGGAATGGCCATTAACATCACTGAATCCACATAATGCTTTCACTTTTGCTGCTCACCAACCACAAAAAATATTTGATTTATGAGAGAGACTTTGGTTCAAATAATTGACATGATTTGGGGCTGTACATCATTTAGCCCTTCTAAGTTAATGAAGTGGGGAGGGCATGGGAGGGGAAGCTGAGGCATTGCAACAGTACGGATCAGAGGACAAGATAAACCTGATACTGTAAGAGAAGTGAGGTTGCTTATGATCTGAAGCCCATACCTCCTCCCACAGAGGGATCATGTTGCCATATGTTCAACTTGCCACTTCAGCAAGGCTGATGTGCCTATATTTAATAACTTCCCCATACATTCTCTAGGGTACTAAAAAAGTAAAAGGAAGGCTGAAAACTGGTACCAAAATGCTAAGGCTGAAAACTGGTACCAAAATGGTAAGGAGAGGAAAAGTGCTTTTCAGCATCTAGCACTATCAAGAAGGACAAGGGAGAACAAAGCTAAAAATGCCTCATCCACTTCTCCAGGCTTTCCAATTTTACCCTAGGATGTACCTTGCTCAAACAATCAGCTCATTCTTTTGCCTCCTGCCGTAATAAGAACTCTCCATCATCACTAAATCCACATGAATAAATCTGAAGAGGTTTTATTCTCATGCAGAACTAGACATTAGAGCATGTAATATGGTAAAAAGACAAACATTTAGAGGTCATCTGTCTTTTTACAGCACCCTTTCTGATAACTGCCAAGCCACAGCTGTGCAGCATTTCTGACTGTGGTCTTAAGATGATCTTCACCACCACATACCATTTTCAGCCATGCATCATGGTTACTGTGCTGCCATACCAGAATTTATTTTCTTTTTAGTTCTGATTATAAAATCGATAGCTAAGTCCCTTTAAGTCTACATTACTTTACTTACTATTTAAATTACATTTTAAAATTTGCAAAGAGGAAACCATAACCTTATTGACTGAATAAACCCAAAACATGATTACAATTTATAAGCTGCTCTCCAACTAAAAGGCCAGCTAACCACTGCTGATACAATTTAGTAGGTTTTTTTTCTAGTTAGAAGGATATATTCTTACAGATATTAATTTATAGAAGCAATTAAACAGCTTAACAACAATATTAATAGAGGCAGCAACTCTTCAAATTTTATTTAATGTTCTCAAGTAAGTTCTCAACATTTGTTCACTCATTAAAATTTAACCCAGTTGTTTCTGCAAGTTTATATTTGAAGTGAAAACAGCATTTATTGAACAATAGAAAGAGAAAGCAGAATTTTATTAAACACAAAACTTTTCTTCCTAACACCATAAAACTAAGTAAAGGTAATATCTCTGGTTGAAATGAATTGTTGATGATCAGAAATACTGCCCTCCAGATTTCAAGAAGTTCTAGCTCTCACCTTCTCATACATAACTATTATCAACAGGTTAGAAAACTTAAGCCAAAATAGTTTCCAGTTTTACAGCTTTCAGTCATTTAAATCAACACTACTTGAATTAATTTATATTTCTTTTAATCAATTCACATGGATCCTTACTATCCAGGTAGAAGTAGTCACTAAAACCTGTACTAGTATTTTATTAGTATTTTGTCTGATTTTCACTGCGGAGATAACTACTGCCACGAATGTTCAGCTGTCTTCAAAGCACAAACAACTAATATATACTGCTTAATTTATATCTAGCCAGAGTTGTGCTAAGTTCTAAACTCATTCTAGGGTTGTGATTCTAGATTACAAACAAAACATTACGTGGTGATTTCAAATAAGCTTGCAGTTGAGACAACAGATTTTCTCCTCCTAGTTTTGGGCTGCCCACTGGCAATTTGTCATATTGCTGGTACTCAGCTGTAACACTGCTTTTTGAACTTACCAGGACAGTAGCTATATTAGTGGGAAATGCCTTTGCAAGGATTGAGAACGATGCTGTAATTGCTGCTGCAAAGCCTATTGCATCCATTGCTCTTACTAAAAAGCAGAAACCGATGAACATCGGTCCACTTGGCACCTTGTCCAGCATTCTGGAAAAGAACAATCCCAAAGGTAAGTTGGACCTCTCTCAGGGTGGAAGAAGCCATCTACTAAAGGGCCCTAGAGCATCATTTCTTACTCATTAAAGGACACAGTTACAAGACACTCAATGCTTTCTATTACCACTTGTCTTGGAACCACATCAGTGAAATCATTAAAACTCTATCAAACTATTTCTGGCAGCGTTCTCCTTTTCCCCTTTGTTTGTACTGAAAAGAGTATGAAAAACTCCAATGCCACCTTTGTTGTATTTCACAGCTTTTCCAGACACCCGTGTAAGGACTCTGATGCAGTGCGTTAGAACTAACTAGTAAGAGATTCCTTCATTTTTAATAAAGCATTTATTTTGCTAAAATGAGTGACTTAGCCTCTTCACTGCCAGGCAAAGCTTCCCATTTAAGCCAAATATTTTTAAGAAAAGAATAATCAAAACATTATGCAAAAATAGTTATCTTATTGCTGCGCTTTGACAGGCTTCTTGCTCTCCATGAACTATGGTAGTTATTTAAATGCATAGAACCTACCTCCTCTGCTTTCAAAGTAGTAAACAGACTCTGAAACCTAGTGACAGGGAAAAGTGTTGATTCTGCTTTACAATGGGTAAATAAAAATTAAAGATGCAAGAAGTTAAATGACCTAACCAACACACAAAAGATGGCCAAGAGTTTCTACACTTGTTTTGTGTCCATATATGGATGAAAATGATCAGAGGACAAATGCAACAACACCAAGCAACAGAAATTACTCACCCAAACAGAATGGTCACACATCCTGAAACAAACATCCCTGCCACAAACATGAATTTTGCTCCAATTTGTGAAAGCTGTAAATTAAATACCATTTTTACATGTTAGTATTCCAAGGAAAGATCAAAAGTTTTCAACATAAGTTACAGTTAAGAAATCCCAAAATTATGGGAACTTTATAGGACCTGTAGCTAAAAGATCTGGAAACACTGCTCCTGCTGGTGTGCCTCCATTCACCTAAAAATATTCTGAAGTCTGAAGTGACTTAAGCCAGTTTTGGAAAGGTAAGACAGTGCTGCAGTTAACTATTTCACAGCAGCATGCTGCAGCTTCTGCAAGGCAGCAGGTTACAGAAGCATTCCTCACTATAAACAAGCAGAAAGTGTGTTTCCAAAGCTCCCTCCAGCACCATCACTGAGGCAAGGCCAGCAATACCTGACATGTATCTGGCTAGCCAGAGACAATGCAAGCTGATTTTTAGGCAAATTTATCACAACCCTTAGCAGCACAAAGCTTTGGCATGGGAAGCATGGCAGTTTCAGGCCACCCCATTCACTTCCAGGGAAGATCCCACCTTTCTTCGTTTTAGATTCTATCGCCAGAGCAAAGGACAATGGGAGTAAAGCAAACTCAATCCTGCAACAAAGTATACCTGAGCTTCTAGTTCCATGCTGCAACTTCCCCTTAGGACAGTAGGTATTTCAGGCTCCTTTTTTTCAGGCCTGGACAAAGTCCCTGCCTTTCAGCCATTATTACTAAAGCCCATATTTAGCTGAGTTTCACTGAAATCCTCAGGATCTCTGATTGCTGCACTGTCCACATCTATTGATGGTCACTTCAGCTGTCTGCAGTGAGGATGGCACACTCACTCTCTCCCCTGTAAAGCACTTGGTGAGGCTTGTGCCATAGCTGAATGCCATTACAGGCACTAAGATTTGGACTTAGTAATGGCACTTGTGTGACACTTTATGAGCCACCTCAGCACCAGAGAAAAGCACTCACCATAAGATCAGCAAAGAGGCTGCCTAGCCAAAGACAGAGACAATTCTGACTCTGCAACAGCCCCAGCTTAGGGAATAATCCTGAGCAGCCCTAGCCAATAAAGCATAGACAGCAGTGCTCCAGCACATAAGCAAACAAGCATTTATATAATTTATTTGTGATTTCTCCAACATGAGAAAAATCCTGAATCTGCGGGAAAGCTCAAATTACAAGAACTGGAGATATTTATGTCACATCACTATAGAACGAAGTTAAAGTTCAGGAAACTGAGCTAAACAGCAGAGTCATAACAGGAGGAAATGTTAAAAAAGAGACAACACACCAGAAAAGAAGAAGAGGTGCAGTTAACTAAAGAAAAAACAACCAACACCTTAAGAATGTCACCAAAGGCAAGCAGAATATATAAGTAAGTGCAACAAATAAAATGGGGGGTAGGAGAAAGGAGGTCACGGAAAGCAGGATTGATCAGCAGATTACGCTAAAGCACACAGAACAGGTAACCAGAGAAACAAAGTAGTTACATATGCATCGCCCCATGCTACCCTCAGGAACAACAGAAAAGTACTAACAAGACTTAGATCACGTTCAGACTGACTGGCCAGACTCCAATTACTGCAGACACAAACTTGCAGGAGCACTACTGAAGAGACATCTCTTTTCTCAGCCTTGCAGAACTGTCCTCATGTACTAACCTGTGTCATCACAGAAAAAAATTATCAATTCTACTTACATAGTTTCCCAATATTAAAGAAGTCAAGAAATTGAACAATGCAAAACATCCAAAAATCAGGCCAACAATGGTGTTACTGGCACCTTTTTTTTCTGCCTGCAAAAAAGACCACAACCATGTAGAGATACAGCCGAATTCTTGAGGTGAATAACATTCATGCTTTGCACATTTAAATACTTTTAACTGTCTATTAATGCAGTTAGAAAACAATTTCCTTTCTTAAAGGCAATAGGGACTCATAAGGTAACAATACAATTTAAAGACATATTGCACTTCCAATATGCAATCAAGGGAAAAGCAATGTTAATATGTCAGTGAAGGGAAACATTGTGTTGTTTGCTGATCAGGAGGCCAGACTATATAAAGGTGGCTTCAATTGGTGTGCAAGGGCACTAGCTACAAAACTTTGATCCCTTGCACAGTGAGAGGGCAGTAAACGGAGACATCTGTTATCTTCACTGTAACATGCTGCCCTATGACAAGCACCAGACAATTTTTTACTTATTTAGTTGGCCAAATACACTCACTTGGGCACAAGCAGTACATAGGAATATTTAGACAAAAAAATATTTCTTTGTAAATACTTGGTAACAATTTGGTCATGAGAGAAATGGGCTTTTGCTGCAAAGGCACCAGGACCATCTTTTTCATCCTATATTTAAACATTGTATACATTCAACACAAGCAGAGATTTTTTTTTCTCTTCCTAGGTCAGGAAGTTAGTACCGTTAATGATGGCCCAGAATGAGTTAACAGAGGTAGCTATAAATAAAAAGTCATGGAGTGGCTACAGCACAGAAATGCAAGTCAGGACATTGCCAGAGTTTAATCTCAGCTCTACGAAACTACTATGTATTTCAGAGCAAAAAATTATTTCACTTCTCCAAGAATCCACTTTGACTTCTATCTCATCTAATTAGTTTGCTGTCTCCTCTGCAGTCACAGGGAATATTAGTCCACGGACAAGTTCCAGGCCACCATTTTATGCACTCTATCTACACCAGCATCACACTATCACTGAATTCCCACAACTGAAAAGTCTTAACTGAGAAATTACAGCCAGTCATAAATGTCTCATAGAGTTAAGATATTTCTAAAAGCTTCAACATGCAAAAAAGTAATGTAGAGAGTAGCTACGTTGTTTGTTTACCTCTGATGGGAAAAAGGGTCCTAGGATTGAGTAGCATATCATTGAACTGAAGTTTATAGAAGCTGAGGCAACCATTGTAAAAAGCTGGTCTCTGGTAAGCCGTCTTGGTTCCTCGACCACAGCTTCTGACACGCCATCATCTAAAAATGCAAAATAAAAACAATAACAAAGTATTATAAGCTGACTTAGAGGGTATTTACAAATCGGGTTGGAAAATTAAAACCACCACAAAGCTTGTACTCCCCCGGCTCCGAGAACTGAGTGCAGCGCGCTGCCTTTTGCCCCGCGCAGGAGCGCAGATACGGCCGTGGTGCGGGGGCGGGCAGCCGCCCCCCAGCCCACCCCGGAGGCGCTGGGGCTGCAGCCGGAGCTGCCCCGCCGCGCTCCCGGCCCGGTC
>VXAC01008078.1:550251-564910 GCA_013399225.1 Rhipidura dahli
CGCCAGCCCCGCCGCCGGCACTGAGCATGCCCGGCCTGCGGGAGCAGCCGCCGCGCCCTGGGCCCGGAGCCGCCGCCGGGAGTGCCCGCACGGGCCGGGAGAGCGCCGGGCTTGCGGCCGTCCGGTGACAACCTGCCGGCTGCCGGGGTACGCTGCACACCTGGCCCGGGGCATGCACACCTGGCCCGGGGGATGCACACCTGACTCAGGACATTCACGATACACTGCTAAGATTGGTAGAGCAAGCAAGATCGCCGATTATTACACAGCCTCCAGGAAGCTGCAGAACTCATGAACACATGAGACACAAGGGCTTAACGACTACTTTGTCACAAGAATTAATAGCTGTAAAGTGGCCAGGAGTAAATTCAAACTGGAGATGAGGAAGAGGCGGTATAATCAGTGTATTTGGCACAAGTTCCTATCTGCAGGGTGGGAAAGTAAGGAAGGAGATGAGGTGTGAGCTGAAGATCACTTCCAAACATAATAAGAGATAGACCACCGGTTGCTTGAAGAGAAAAAAAACCCAGTAATTATGTCTTAAAAGCACTAAGCTATCAGTATTCTATCTAGTCACCAGTTACGATATTAAGATGCTTAAAAAGGACATTTCAGAACAAATATTGCCATGTACCCAACTTTAGAATCTCACATTCTGCATGACAGGAAAAAAGCAGAACTACTTTCTTACCATAAGACTAAAAAACTTAAAAGCTATTTAGCAGCCACAAAGGAAAACAGCGTGTTCCTTTGCTGAAGCTTACTTTGACTATATATTTTGTGTGGCATATAATATGGCTGTTGAAAAGTCCCTAAGAACAATCTTGATCTCTTCCTGTCTGCCTCTAGAAAAAGACATAAACATAAATCCTTTCCATAGATAGTGTCTCTTGGGCAGCCTTAACCCCTCTTCCACAAAAGAAAAAAAAAAAAAAAGAGGAAGAGCACTTGCAAGACATCATGAGTTCACATGAGTTCACAAAAGGATAATATCAAAAACATGATATATGCAATGTATGACACACAAATAGAGTGAATAAGAGAAACTTGTAGAGAAAGATTAAAACTGTGGCAAGAGACTAAAGCATTCATTTTTGTGGCTAGAGATGCAGTCAACTATGTTCAGGAGATGAAACAGTTCTTACTCAAACTACTTGCTCTTTCCAGCCTAGACTCTTAACTCTACAGCTTCCAAAACACAACCCTCCTCTCATTAATAATTACATAGGAGTAATCCAACAAAGCCCAGGGAGTGAGATTTCCACAAAGTCAGTGTGCAAAGAAGGCTGAAGTGTGAAAAGCAGCAGTGATGCGTGACTCCAATACACGGCTATGAACTTCCTTGCTTATACACACTGCTAATTATTGCCAAAAGAAACTTGTTGATAGAACACATTTGTTAATTCCTCACATAATCTCAGTAACCTATCATTGTGGTTTAACATCAGCCAGCAACTCAGCCCCACACATCCACTCATTCACTCCGACCCAGTGGGACTGGGTGAAGCGTGACGCTGCTAGAGTGCTTCGCAGAGGAATTCTTCAGCTCTCTAAAGTTCTGTGAGAAATCTGTCTTTCTCACACATGCTAAGTAAAACAATGGAACAGTTTTGTAGACTCTCACTGCTAGTTTGTATTTCGGTTAGGAAAACAACAGTCTGCTACGTGCTCAGCACTTCAGCCCAGCCCATCGGGGGGGCGGCTGGCCTGAAGAACCAATAACCTTGTGACACATAACACACCTTGCAAACTACCTTATAAAAACTGTGAAAAATTAATAAATCTCGGCTTGCCTGCCATTTTTCTATGGATATGACTCGTGAATTTTCTCTACACTTTCGTGTTGCACAGCGACACGAAGAATCAGAAGAGTAAAAGTTAGAAAACCTATGTGTTGAGATAAAGACAGTTTAACTGGTGAAGCAAGAGCTCTGCATGTCAGCAGAATTAATAATACAATAATAAAACAAGGAATTTCTTCAGTAGTTCCCATGGGCAGGCAGGTGTTCAGCAACCTCCAGGAAGGCAGGGCTCCATCATATGTAACCATTACTTGGGAAGACAATGTCATCACTCCACATGTCCCCCACTTTCTTCTCCTTCTCCCAGCTCTACATAGGGTGAGCAGGACACCATACAGTATGGGATGTCCCTGTGGTCAGTTGGGGTCAGTGTCCCAGCTGAATCCCCTCCCAGCTCCTTGTGCATCCCCAGCCTCCTCACTGTTGCAGTGAACTAAGCAGCATAAAAGGCCTTGGCTCTGTGCAAACTCTGCTCAGCAGTAACTAAAACGTCCCTGTGTTATCAACACTGTTTACAGCACAAATCCACAACACAGCCCCGTAGCAGCTACCGTGAAGACAAATAATGCTACCCCAGCCAAAACCAGTACAGCAAAAATACTTGTTAACCTTTGAACCAGGACTTGTTACAGCCTATTTCAAGATTTTATTAAGTCCAACAAAAATATGTATTTCTAAAAGCATACAAGACTTCCTTGCTTATGTCACTTCTGCAACAACTTTAATAATTTTTTCTTTCAGAT
The DNA here is from genome assembly GCA_013399225.1 of Rhipidura dahli. Taxonomy (NCBI): domain Eukaryota; kingdom Metazoa; phylum Chordata; class Aves; order Passeriformes; family Rhipiduridae; genus Rhipidura; species Rhipidura dahli. Next base: position 552,797 of record VXAC01008078.1, read on the forward strand.
CCCAAATTGTATGCTGAATTCAAGGCTTAGAGCACTAGTTCTCTATAAATACTACACATAGAGTCAAATTCATGGCTTATGTCCACAAGGTGAAAACATATTAAGGACAATTGCTTCAAGAGTGGCTTCCTTCTTGGATATCCAAGACATTATGAAATACTCAGCACATGTGGGAATACATATTCTTTATTATTGCTCTTATAGTTGTAGAGATCTTAGAAAGACTTAGATCAAGAAATCCTTAGTGCACATTAACATCATATTAATATTTTTTTGCTAGCAGCTGCACAATGGTATTGGGAAATAGTTTAAAATTACTCTAATGTGACCACATGATAACCACATCCTGTGAACATCTAATGCAAAAGCTGTGGAAGACAACAGAAACCAGCAAGCTGTTTTGCTTAGTTACCATGAATCAAGGCCTTACTTAATTTCAAATTAGTATTGAAATACCATAGCTTGTTCTCTCTCTGAGACTCCAGAATGGTGTCTCCATAATTCCTCCAAGAGCTTGAAACTTGACACAGACATCTCTTGCACATGGGTGGCTGCTCTTTTCTGCATCTGGAGGCACGTGGAAATACATATCTCTCCCCGCTGGGCTGGTGAGCAGGACTTCCATGGATATAGAACAAGAAGACTTCCAGCTTGATTTTCCACAAGACTGAGAAATCATTTCTGTTTTGCAAGGAAAATGAGATAATTCTATCCTGTGACATTTATTCCTTGCATATGCCTGTGTTTTGTATTTCTAGAGATAGATATCAGATGAAAGTACATTTTTGCAAGGATTGTTCAGAACTGAAATTCAGAACTGATTGTTCAGTTTAGCAGTGTCATGGACCTCTCTTGGGAGTTTGCAATACCTGATACTTTCATTTGCCTATGTGGCTCACCTCACCACACTGTGCCACTATCTGTACTGCTCATAACTCAGTTCCTGAGTCTCCACAGTTTACAATATGGCACTTAAACTACCCTTGAAGTCTGACATTTTGAAAAAAAAATACGGGTTGTGGTTTCCAGGGTGAGCTAAAGGGAAAGATTACCAGAGCAAGAGCCAAGGAGAGAAACAGATAATGGGAAAAAGGAGCAGGAAGAGGATGGCTGAGACAAGAGTGAACCATTAGAGCCTCACTGCAGTGCTGCTCTTCTGAAAAAGTCCCAAGTTCAGTTCCCATTTTGATCAGAATGGAAAAAAAGAGAGGAAGGCTACCAGCCTGGAAAAGGAGACAGTCAGGGAGAGTCAAGGAACTGAATGGCAAGCACAAAGGGTAGTAGCTATAACCAGGGGATTTTTAAATATATGCAGCAAGAGTCCAAATGGATCACGCAGAACAGCAGGCTGAAGAGAAACAAAATTCTTGAATGCCATGTGGCAGTAGCTTGTCTTCCTCTCCCCGAATCCAAGTTTATAGGTAGCATGTTAGGCTGTTTATAATATAACCAGATTTTGAGAGGACCAAATTCCTCTGCTGGGTCTGGCTGCTCCGTGAAGCTGCAGGTCAGTGTCTGCACTGACACCACCTCAGCCCTTTAGAACCCAAGCAGCCTCTTGCCCTGCATCTGGCAGCTCCTCATTTTCTAGCACTCTGGTTACACCGCTCACCCATCTTCAAGTGCACTAGAAGTACTTTTAGCACAGGACTGCAATCCTTGACTTAAACATGTCATTCCCCATGGCTGTATGCCAGCATTTTAACTGCAGGGTGTTCAATGAACATAACTCCAAGGGAAAATGCAGATCTTAAGAAACTAGCTACTCCTTCTAGGAATATGGACAGCTGGGGTAGTGCCAACAGCACACAGAACACCCACATGAATGCTGAGCTCACACTGGGCAGTGAAGCCAAACTTCCAACAGGATCACACACTTCTATTAGTTATTACACACAAATAACATGCTCCTACTAGGCTACACCAACATTTCCACACAGGGTTCAGTGTCAGTGAAAACCTCCTCTCTACAGATACATAACTTTTATCTCAGCACAGCTTTGTTTTCTTGCAACTGTGCAAGGAAAACTGCTTTTGAATGTTCTGCTGCTAGAACATTAGACTATACTTTGACTGATATTATAATTTTTGCTGAAACACAAAGCTTTCAGACATGCATACTTCCATTTCCTGGGCTGAATGTATACAGCTCTTCCTAGAGATACTGATGTGTCTTAGGCTGCATACAGACTTCTTATCCTTTCAAAACCTTTAGAGGAGATAATGGTATATTGTTCCGCTCCATACAAAAACTACTCTGTAGATTAGGTGCCTTTGGGACTTTTTAAGGGCACAAGAAGATTAAGTGATGGGTGGATATAGGGAAAAACATTCTCCCCTGAAGAGATAGGGAAAAAATGAGCAGTATAATTTTTGTGTGCTTGCATACTTTCTGGGCTCTGAGCAGAATAAAGGAAATTACATGTTTGCACTTCTTGTGGACGGAGGAGGAAAGAAGTCAGGACCACACGTCTCACAGGAGCTGCTAGATTAGAATACCTGTGTTGGGACTGCAGTGGTTGTAATCCACTGGTGTATTGCAACAGGAGTTGCAGTTCAGAGTTTCAAGCAATATATGGCAGCATGGGAAGTGCCAAACACATTGTAGAGGCTGCCCATGTTAGCAGTGGGCAGTGTCATTCCTACCCACTTTGTCCTTGGTAGCTCAGCTTGCAGGGAGAGGAGAGTCTGCACTGCGCTTCCCTCTCCATGACTTTCTGCTCCTTCTAGATCTCTGTAATATAAATGTACGTGACTGCCTCAGAGTTAACATGAGCTGTGTCTCACAGCTGGAGCCTGGAATTGCTGCAGCTCCCAGGCAGGCCTTTCCCCCAGGCAGGCTCCAAAAGGCTGTGCTGCCTGATCTGCAGGCATGTGGGGTGGCTCTGAGACAGCTGAGCAGGTTCCACTTGCCCTCTCTGTCCTCCCCTGCCCTGCCCAGCTCCGGTGAGTCGCTTTGTGCACAGTGCCTCTTCCCTACCGGGATTTAGCCTACATCCTGCTGCTTGGCAACACCAGGAAGACCAAAGAAGAACATATTGTGGAAAAGGGTGTCTGTCAATGCTGGTGACAAATGTGTTTGATTGCATTAGCCACAAACCATGGCTATCGATTCTTGTTACCTATTTCTCTTACATTTTGTCACTATGTACTTTTTACAAAGATGGTGACACGTAGCATCCCCAACAGCCATGCAGTCTGAGGCAGCTGGGATGGACAAAGCCCCATGTCAGACCGACAGCACCCGAACAAGGAACCCATTCCAGCGCGGTGGCTGAGATGACCCCTTGATCAGCTGAATCACCCGTGTGTGCGAGAGCCCCTGGCAGGAGCAGGGGGAGCAGTCGCACTTGGGAGGTTCCCGAGCTGCAGCTCAGCGCTGTGACCCGCTAGCACAGGGGGCAATTCCGGTGTGCTCCCCATGCTCCTCCCCATCTTCGGCCATCAGCGACAGAGGGACAGCGCCAGCTGAGGCCAGACTGCTTTAGCAGCACCAGGTTTACTTCCTGCCCTAGGGAAGCAGCTCGGGTGACCTCTGGCTGATGACACAGCCCCAGGTGACCCCTGTCCAGCTGTCGCAGTTAGTTTTCCCTCCAGAGGCTGCTCCTCCAAATCAAATGGATGCTTTAAGCACTTAAAAGTGGGTTTTCCATTAAAAGAACAATGCTTATTTTTAAGGAACCTCTTGGGTGATAGTCTTCTTTCGGAGACTTAATTTGCACCACTCTTTCCCTGGAAAATAACAAACCGACCTTCTTGCGAAGCTTTATTTAATCCCGATTAAAGATCCTGCTGTGGCTGCAGGCTGGGGGCAAGTCACTGATAACAGCACAGGTATCTCCCTTAGAGAACTTGTTTGACAAAGCCAATTTGCAGTTGTTGCTTATAGCGATTCACTTTCATCCTTTAATTTCTGTTGCAAACCACTTGGCAGTTCCCGGTTCCAAAGGGACACAAGTCTCCCTCCCCCATGGACACCGAGCAGGGACGCTGACGATCAGGCACCGCGGCGGGCAGCCCCGGCGCGCGCAGGCGCGCGGGCTGGGGTCCTGTCGCGCTATAAGAGCGCGCGGCGGAAGGCACGCCCCCTCTCTGTGCAGCGGCGCGCGGCGGTGCCGGGTGAGTGTCCGCGATGGCGCCGGGGCCCGGCCGGGCGGGATCCCCCTGGCCCTCGGGGCATCGCGGCGGGAGCGGGCCGGGCGGGGACCCCGGGGCGGCCGGCGCCGCTCACCGGGGCGGCCTGTGTCTGTATTTGCAGCAGGAACCCGGGCGGGGACCGCACCCACCGAGAGCGCCATGGCCGAGGAAGGGTGAGCAGGGCCGGGGCCGTCGGGGGCGGCGGGCGGAGGGGCCGGGTCTCCGTTGCGCGTCGGGCTTGGGAGCTCCGGCCGTGCCATGTGGGCAGGCCCCGGCGTGGTGCTGCTGCATGCTTCCAGCAGGCCGGGAGATGGGCGCTGGGTCCGTCTGGCAGGGCCTCTGGGCGCATGGCGTCCTCGTGTCCCTTAAAGGAGCGTGGAGGTAGCACGGCCCGGCGGCTCGCCAGGAGGACTTGATGCCTTAGCTTCGTTCAAGTTTATCCTTCGACAGTTATTTATTTGGCTTTGTACTTTAACCTGCTTTTCTGTACTTTTTAATGGCTGGATGCTTGCAGGTGAACGGGAAGCTTTTGCTTTTAGTTGTAAGATGTTGGCGCAATCAGAACACTGTGTGTCTTCTCTTTAGCATTACTGCTGGAGGTGTAATGGATGTTAACACCGCTCTGCAAGAAGTGCTGAAGACCGCACTTATCCATGATGGCCTTGCTCGCGGTATCCGTGAAGCAGCCAAAGCCTTGGACAAGTAAGTGTGCTGTTACCAGTTTCTCTACGGTGAATAGTAAAACTGGGTGAGACCTTGTGATGAGGTATACTGACCACGTGCAGTGGCCATTTTGTCCAGGTGTTCAGTTTAAAGCTTACTCAAGACTGTAGTTTTCTGCCAGTAATTTTTGTCTTTTGTAACCTCTGTTTTGGGGTCTTACAGTAGGATCTTAAAATACAGAAACTGAACTCGATTCAAGAACAGCAGCATCTGGTGTATTAGGTTCTGTCGTTTTGTGGCCCCAGTGCCATCGAGTGTTCATGTGGGTGTATGAGCTTTGTGAAGAAAATGGAATAGTGCTTGCTGTATGTAGCTTTGAAAATCTGGGGCTCAAGAACCCTATGTTTTAAGAGGTGATAGAATGTTCTCAAAGCTTTGTAAAATTTGATTCGGGTTAATTTCTATTTCAGACTTTAACAAGAAGAGTTGATTTCATTCTTATGAAAAAGCCTTAAATTCATAGCTTTCTTACACTTTTTTTTTTTTTTGTATGTTGCAACAGTAAGTAATTGTCAAGGTGCAGTATCGAAACAGTATTGAATTTCTTAGGTGTCACTCATGAGGTAGTCAGCTATGATCTTTTATAGGGCAAAGTATGTCTGTGTATCTGTAGGCATACATACACACCTCTGTGTGTTTATGTGCAAATCCATACTTTCCTTGCAAGAAAAAGCTACTTAAATTTAAAGCTGCAGTGTTTGGGTGATGACTTCAGTTTGTCGGATACCCCTGCACTCGTCCTATGAGTGATAACTGCTGTCTGACAAACCTGTATGCAGCAACCTCTGGGACAAGGCACTAAGCAAGGACAGAGAAATACAACTTCAGTGTCTGACAGCCAGTTTGTATGAGTTCTGAGTTCAGCTGCAGCTTCATAAGCTGTGTTAAAAAGGATGATGTATGTATGAGATTGTACACGTTTGTGTGTGATGGTTCTTGCTTGAAAAAGTTTCTGGCATTCTGGTGACACTCCTGATAAAGAAGGTCTTTTTAGGGAAAACTGACTTTGTTTGCAGAGGTCACATTGCATTAGGTTAAGCATAGAAGACCTACTCAGCTCTCTCTGTTGTCAGGTATCCCTTTGGTATCTTAACATTGTACCACAATATACAAAGATCCTAATTAGCATTGGGGCCCTGTCATAACAGCTTCTTTGAACGTAAGTAGAAAAGATTGTTCTGAAGAACTTATAACACCTTGACATGGAAATACAAGCTTTTACTCACTACAGTTCTAATGTTAAAATTACTGTAACCTGTGGTAAATAAGAAAAAGCAGCTTGTAACTTGGTTGCTTTGTAGCAATGACACCAGTTCTCTAGGGGACCTGGTGTTTATTCAGTCATTAGACCTTGTTCCAACGGTAGAGAATTTATTTAGTGGGATTTTTAGTTGCTTTTAAAATAAAAATAGACTCTGTGGATAAAGCTAACAATGTATGAATAACCTGTTACGTATGTATGACAAACATAGAAAGTGGAAAATTGCATCAAAAGTATATTCAGTATTTCAAAAGCTTATGGTGTCTCAAAACCAAACATTTAAGCTTAATGAAGTGGTTCTCTAGAAATGCATGTGCTGAATTCAGTTATTTTCAGTTTTGTTTATCAAGAAATTTCAAGTAGCGTCTGAAGTAACATCTGTCAGTTCTCATTTTGTTTTAGACGCCAAGCCCATCTCTGTGTTCTGGCTTCAAATTGTGATGAACCCACATATGTAAAATTAGTTGAAGCACTCTGTGCAGAGCATCAGATCAACTTAATAAAGGTAAGCGACAACTTAAGACACTAGTTTGGAACAGTTACGCTTGTTTCAGTATGTAGAGAGCTGAACCTTTAGAATTCTGCTGTAATTCTGTGTGTGGCTTATCTAGACAGAATTTCCCTTAGCAGCAGATTGTTCTAGTTGTGTGATTGCCCTTTTGCCACAGTAAAAACCTGTATATGTAAACGGCAGGGGGTGATTGGTTATTTTGCACAGTTAAAAGTAAATTCTGGTGTCCTGTGTAGTAAGAAATAGAATTGTTGCTGGGAGTGGAGTGGGAGGAGGGTCTCTGTGACTCTAGGGAGGCTCAGGCTGTACGATGATGATACTTTGGCTCCCTCTGCTGATGCCTGTGAGGAAAGCAGCCATCCGTTACCCAAAGCTTCTGACAGTACAGCAGCTGCTGGGCTGGACCCTGGTATGTCAGAAATGGCAAGTTCTCATGTGATATGATGCCTTGCACAGGTTGATGACAACAAGAAGCTGGGCGAATGGGTGGGTCTCTGCAAGATCGACAGAGAAGGAAAACCCCGCAAAGTGGTGGGCTGCAGTTGTGTGGTTGTCAAAGTAAGATTGCTAATTATGGCTTATTTCTGGACTTCTAAAATTAGTAAACCAAAGGTTGCTTTAGATAAGGAACTGTTTAAATACAGATCCTATTTTTTTTTAAGAGTTGCTTTATATTATTGATCATGAACATAAACTACTTGCATGTTTTAAATTCTCTATCATGTTTATATACTTATATACATTTTGTGAGATAATGGTTGTGTCCTCAGTAATGTGTGTGTCAGTAATCATTAAAAAGCAAGGGCCTACCTAGAGGATAGGAAGCTTTGCTTCAGAAAAAAATGCCAGTTCAGCATGTCCGCTCAACTTGAAAATGTTTTGCGGAGCGTATTTCACAATAACACTGGCAAAGTAAAGCCACAGTACGAGCCTTGAAGACTTTGTGGTCTCTGAGGTCCCAAGAGATGGCTACATCTTCACAATCTAAACTAGTGTCTTCTGCATGCATTTTCATCATTATACTACTTTTTCACATACTTGACTTGAGTTTCTTCAAGCCAAAAAGCTTTTGTTTGCATCCCTGTCAATGGGTGTTCCATTTGAATGAAACAGAACAGTACTTTGAGTAGTCTTATTAACAATCTAGGAAAAAACTGGCAGAGTGCTTAAGCTTACTTGTGTGGAATTTTGGAAATTCCTTGTGATAGTGTCAGAATCCCATTTGTCCTTGTAAAGAAAACAGTTTGTAAAATTTAGGTTGGGTCTGTATGCTAATAATGGGTTATTCTGTGTTACAGGACTATGGCAAGGAATCTCAGGCCAAAGATGTCATCGAAGAGTACTTCAAGTGCAAGAAATGAATGACAAATAAATTTTGAACCAGTCTAGTGTATGTGTGATTAATGATTTGGTGTCAGTGGAACAGTGCTTTTGAGTTGCAGAGGATAGCATCAGAAGATGCAAGGACCTAAAAATGTTGGTGTAGTTTATTAGTATTTTAACTCTGTCAGTTTGCTAAAAAGATTGTGGGGATCCCTGCCATTCCTGTTTTAGGGTAATAGTTTCCTGTTCCTATCCCAGAAGTTACCAGCTAGAACATGGCACAGATTCAAGTTGCAGTAATGCAGATATTTAATAACTGTTCTTGCTTAGTAGTGCTTTGGTTTGTATTTCTAGGATTCTGAGTAACTTGTCTAAAGCATTGCTGCATCTGTGATAAAAATTTGGCTTCCTCTGAGCCAAATAAGGATAATGGCCTTAAGTGTTACCCAAGTCTTCTGAGATGTTGCAGAATTTCTGTAAATGCTTACTTAATTTATTTAGGGAACTTAATGTACACAAGGTGTGTTTTCCTTGTGTTTTACTGCCTCAAACTGTGAGTGATAGCATCTTCTGACTAGTATTGTCATGTAGATCTGATTCTTTAGTTCTTTGTAAGTAGGGTAGCCAAGTAACTGAGTTCTGGCTTGCTCAGGTGACACAGTGTTGAATTCCTAACTTGGCAAGTGTCCTGGTTTCTGCAGTAGTTAATTAATATTCAGAACTTGTGTTTTTGTCAGTTTTTAGTTTTTAGAAACAGGGGATTTAGACTAGAAGGTATGGTTTCTCTCCTACAAGTTGTTTTATAAGTCTTAAATTTTCTGCAGAGCAGCTCTTGAGTGAAGTGAGTCAGTAAGAATTGCCCTGTTGTGCTGATGTGTAAGATACAAATAGGAGTATTTGGGGCTGAGCACTTGTGGCTGAGGAGATGGGAATATTTATCTGTTTCAGGCACTTCAGCTTAAATTTTTATTGTGGTTTGTAACGCCTGCTGTGATATCTCTGGTCATAAGTGTGAGAGCGAAAACAGGCATCGTTCCCAGCTGGGCTGAGATGCACCTCTCTTACAGCACTTCTTTAGGCTCTTAAAGGGTCTCTTAGTTTTGGCCCTGTCCCAGCTATATGGTAGCTAGATCTAGGTACTTAAATGGTTGGAGAGGTTTCTCAGGTAACATTTCCAGGTGTACTCGATGAAGTCACCTGTTCCAGTCTGCAAAGTGTCTCTATCCTTCTGCTAAACTTTATGCGTGTTCAGTCTCATCTCTGGAATTCTCATTTAAAGTAGTTTTTACAGCTAGTGTTAAACTAGTATTGCAAATGAAGAGAAGTTAGCACAAATGTACAAACGTTTCTTGAATGTTGAATCTATAGTTGTTTACATGTTTAGTTGGAATTACTGGAGTAATCTCTAGAGCCTTAGTTGCAGATCCCATTTCATTAAACTACCGGAGGCTTCTCAATACTGAGAATAGGGATGACTTAAAAAATATTTCTTGACTAGAGTTTAAAGACAAATATTAAAAGAACTCTTTCAGGTGAGTGATGGGTTAATAATTTTGAATATATGATTCATATACAGAAGGACACCAAAGTGTGCTTCATCTTTTGTCTGCGTCTTCCAAGGATTTTTAGATAAAATAGTTTTGGAATTTGTTCTTACTATTTTTATAATACTTGCATCTGCATTCATAGAAAGAATTGTCTGAAGTTGTGGTAGCAGTTTCATGGGATTTATAGTTTGCTTTTCATTGTCTGGCTGTTACATTCAGTTTATTTCACAAAGGGAATTGGGACCAAAAGTGAAGCTCAGTACCTGAGTTCAGTGGCATGTGTGTTGCTGAGATTAAAATCTGCTCAAAACACCTCTACTAGAACATTTTTTTACCTGTTGAGAGTAGTCTTAATTCCTTGCATCTCTGGGTGCAGTGTAATAAATGTGCAATTTAATAAGCCTCTCCTGAGTAGCGGGTAATAATGTGCAAGCGAACAGCTTTTCAAAATGCTTGGCTTTTTGGCAAAAATACGGCTTTTCATTGTTATTTTTAACAAAAAATTACCTAGTAGAATGGAGAAGGCGCATCTTGTTTCTCACACACCTATTGATGTCTTGTGAAGCACTTCGTACCAACACATAGGGGACTGTTGTATGATTTGCTGTTGAAAAAATAAGGATATTGTTGGAAGGAATGTAATGTTCTGGTGAATTGTAATTCTAAGATAGTGATCTTGGAGTGAAGAGACAAGGAACTGCCACTGAAATGAATAAGTAAACAGCCGGTGGCCTTTAGTAAAAGTCCTGAAGGTGTCTGGCTGTTAGTGTTTTACTTAAAGCATGTGGGATACTCTATGCCTACTATATTTAATACCTGAGGTAGTTACCTTTTTCATTTCCCCAGTATTTATGGAGAAATCTGATCCAAAATCCGTGTTTAGGTACCATCACTAGGTTTCCTGTGAACCTCTTAACACTCTAAAGGAGCAGGATATGCTAGGTAAACAAAGACATGTTCTTTGAACATTCACATGAAGTTCACTTTTGGGGCCCTCAGAAAACAGAGTGTGTCCAAAGGAGGATGGCAAATCTTTTGAAGGGTCTGGAGCCACTGGGGAAGATTGGGTTGTTTGGCCTGGAGGAGGTGTGGGAGACCTTGCCACTCTACAACCATCTGAAAGGAGTTTGCAATGACGTTGGGGGTCTTTTCTCAAAGTAGCAAGTTACAGGTTAAGAGAAAATGGCCAGGGAGGTTTAGACTGGGTAATAAATGTGGTCAGGCATTGGAGCAGGCTGCCCGGGGAAGTAGTGGAATCACCAGTTCTGGAGGCAGTTTGGAGACTTGTAGATGTAACATTTAAGAACATGGTTTAGTGGTGGACTTGGCCGTGTTTGGTTGGCAGTTGGACTCCCATGATCTCCTCCAACCTAACTTATTCCATGATTTAATTCATGCATGTTAAGCCTGCAAGTAAGTTGAGTCCAGCTCACACTAAGTGCTCAGGTTTACAAAATACCCATTTAACACATTTGAACTTGATGTGAGAAAAATAACATCAAAATGGTTTTTGTGCTTGATTTATACCAGTGGAATGGCAGTGTGAGCAGTAGCTGGGTTATTACATTTCCTATGCATTACTATGAAGTGTGACCAGTTAGCTCCTAGGAAAAGGGGTCCAATTAGGGAGAGCTGTAGTTTACAAGCAAGTTTGTTAGGCAGTGTTTCTTTTGCTGCAGTGGAATGATACCTCATTAAACATTCAAGAAATGTGCAGTAAATGCTCTGAAATGTTTCTTATTTTTTTAAATGTCACCATTTTGCATAGCAATGAATATTAATACTAGGGAATGACATCTTTTCAGGCAAAGTTATTTTCATTGGAATAGAATCAACACTTCCTAAATATTTTTTTGTCAGAAGGAATTAGGTTGAAAACTAAATTTTCTTATCAAATTGCTTAGGTATCAAATTAGGGCTTCTCCAGGAAATGAAACATTACAGGAACTGACTGTGGAACCTCTGCAGGGTAAGCATTGGAGAAGTGATTAAATTTGCTTTAGGCTTTTTACTTAAGATTATCTCTAGTGTTTGGTTTATTTTCAAAAACTTCCTGAGAACCAAATTCCACCCAAGCATTTTGATTCACATTGGTATTTGGTAAAAGTTTATTTTATTTTTAAATTGGCTCAGGCAAAGGAGTGATGGCTGGTTCTTCATACTGCATCACATAGCAAATGCTTCTCTGAGGCCTCTGCTTTATAGACTAAAGAGATCCAATACCTTCATGCTTTCTTGATCAAGGGTATTTTTGTTTAACTGTGGAAGACTTAGTGATTTTGACATGTCCTGCTGGATTTTAGATAAGATTTTGGAGCTGTAGGCTTTGGGATTCTGTTGGAGGTGGCAGCCCCCCTGGCCAAAAGGTACATTACCTGTCTCCTGAATGGGTGTGGTTAGACACCACTAAACATGGGAATGAAAATTAAGAGAGTGTGGAGTTAGTGGTCCAGGACTGACCCTGATTTTTCCTCTGCTGTTAATCATATTTAATGTCACTTGCATGTTTTCCTGTTTCTTGTTGAAAGTGGGGTAATACAGAATGGTTTGCTCAATAATGTGTGTTTTGTGGTTTTGGTTGGCAAAAGCATCAGATTTCTTTTTTTTTTTTT
>VXAC01008078.1:564961-724712 GCA_013399225.1 Rhipidura dahli
ATAGTGGGCTTGGGTGGTTTTGAATGGAAGGGTAGTTGTTTTCAGGCCTAAATTATGTTTCACCATGAAGTAGAAAGCTAATGAAGAGCTTTGAAGAAATTCTGGATTGTGAAGGGGTCAAGTACAGGATTCCAGAGAGCATTGGAGAGCATCCTATGTGATAATTAGAAAAAAGTCTTGAAAACATTTAAGCTCATTTTTGTTTAGAACGACCTGTGTGTCATCCGGGCCACTACTGGTTTTCTGTCTCACATATTTTGCTGGAGGTCACAAAAGCTTGAGTATTTTAACAGCAGCACCATATTTGCAAAGCTCCTACTTTAGTGGAGTCGTAGGCCTGACTGTGGCTGCTGTAGGGGAGTTGGTTATACCTGACCCCCTTCTTTCCCATGACAGTGCATGTTTTACTGTTTCAGCCCCTTGGAGCCTGGGATAATGGCACAGCTGCTCTGTGCCAGTTCTGGTTAAAAGGGGATATGTGTGTTTCTGATGCGTGAGCCTGAGAGCTCACTTGAAGGTAATTTCAATTTAGGACAGCTCGCTCACAGTGGGGTCCTGTTGTAACGTGCTGGTGTGTTTTGCAGTAACACAAATGTTGGGGGATCAGGGCTTGTCAGCAGCAAATCTCCACACTGCACAAGCACTTTAGTGGGCTTCAACCATTAATTTGGAGAGCACTCTTCGCTTTGCCAAGAGAAGAGTATATCTTCCTGTCTTATTCAATGCATTAACTAGTTTATGAAGGGTGAGAACTAATCCCACATACAGAAAAAAATATATTTAATATAAAACCACAAACCACACAATATTTCCTGTAAAAAACTTGGCAAAAGTCCCAATATTTTCTGTTTAATCATGTTTCTGGTTTAGAATTGCCTCTACCTGTCTGGTTTTGTTCCTTTTTTTGTTTTGGAAAACCTGGCTATGTCAGATGCAAGCCAGTGTTCCTCATGTGTCTGTGTTCCTGAAGCTGGTGCAAGCATTATCCCTGAAACCTGCTCCCTTTCCTGGAGACTTTGCAAAGGTCTCTCATCCAGTGATGTGAAGGAACTCTGAACATACATCTGTTTGTCAGCCTTGAAGATCTCTTTTGGAGATTGTGTTTGGAATGTGCAGCCTTAGTAGGATTTGTAATTTCTGTTAGACTGTTGTCTGAAAAATAGAACTTCCCAAGCAGCGTTAGAGTGATAATATAAAAGCGAACCTTTACTTGAAAGCTTTCATGTACACAATATGGTGAAAACTGCACATGGAACAGTAATTCTACAATTTTTATAAGGTTAGTTAATTAGTGTGCCTATCATATTAGCCAATTAAAAGGTTGGGTAATAATTCCTGGGGTCCTACCCCACTTGAAGCAGCCTAGGGGCTTCTTTGCCCCACTTTCATTATGTCTAGTCCAGGTTCTGGTTGGAAAACAGAACATCCTTGTAGATATTCTCTTGGAATAAGACTAAATATTTTAGGAATGTGTTTAGAAGGTTAGCTTATTGTTCCTTAATGTGGGGAAAGAGGATAGGAAAAGTACTAGGAGCTACAGCCATGCATTAGCAATCTACAAAGGTAGAAATATACGAAAAATATAAAAAGCTAAAAATTTTAGGCATCAAGTCTGTTGAACCAGGTAGTGGATGTTAGGTGAACACAGATGTGGTTTGGCTTTTTTAGCCTTAAGGAAAGCAGAAGTAATGGCAAATTATTTTTTTCAATGGTTTTAGACATTTAGAAATAGAAATGCTTTCAGCCATTGATCAGCAAGCAAATGTTTGTTTTGAGATTCTGTTTAATAAATTGAGCAGGTGGAGTGGTTAGTACGTGTCATAATGATCCCACATGCCTTCATAATTTTTTGGTGCGTTGGCATTACTTTTGTATGGAAGTCCACTACAAAAAGCTCTAAGTGCACATCAACTTCAACTTCATGTACCTGATCTAATCTAAATTATGATATAGTCTTTTATGGATGAAAATCACTATACAAATATCTGATGCGAATATCAGCCATTGGTTACCATGCTTCCTCTTTTTCATTCTGAAAGTGTCCAAGTCATGTTATATTATATGAACTAATGGAAACTAATCTGAAAATCACTTTGTCATAAGGAGCTTTTCCCCTCTTCCAATTCAAAAGCAATTGGGGAGGGGAGGGACTTTTTATAATATGTAAGCAGAAGTATTTAAAATACTTTCACTGAGACTTCTGAGCAACACAATATTGCATGAAATGGGAATACTTCAAGTAACAAGTACGCTTTTAAAAATTTTTATTAAGACAATTTGGATTGTACCTGGTGGGTTTGTTAAAAAAAAATCTTTAATTGATATCTAGTCTTTCATACTGCTGAAAGATTATTAGGCACAAAGCATATTTATGTAAAAAAATATATCTACAAGGGGGAAAATGTTTATGTACAAATCAACCTAGCTTATCCTCTAGCTCAGTCAGTGTAAGGAATCTCTTTGCTGTAGTCTGACTAAGGCTAGTGTCTAAGTAAGCTAAGTTTTACTCTTTGAAGCAGAACAGTAGAGTTTGTATATTGATGTTCTAAAATATACTGATGTGTAAGCAGACAGATACTATTTTCCAAAAGTGATGAAATAGGCTTTTATGTCCATGCATGGCATATCAGGTTCCTGCCCTATAAAATTTTACAATCAAGTTGTGAAATTTGTATTTTATGTATTTTATGTGGATGTGCAGAAAAATGTTTATTCAATTACCTATTTTCATACTAAAAAAAAAAAAAAGAATTGTAATTCCAGTATGCTTTTTTTTTTCTTCTCACCTGAATGGTTCAAAGACATTTTCTTCAGTGAAAAAGTTCAAATCCCTGTTAAAATAAGCTTTGTATTTCAAGGAGAGAAAAAAAGCCATGACCCCTAAGTAACCTTTTGTATTGATTGTATTGTTAGCAGCCAGTGTGTTGGATAACATAATACAGATGCTTAGGACAGGTTTAGGAAGGCAAATGGTGTGGGGGAACAAAAAGGTTTCTAGTTTTAAGACTATGTGTTTGAGGGAATTGAGGTCATGTTTTGTAGAACCCCTCCACAAAAAAATGAAACACCCTCAGATATCCATATATATAAAAGTGTTCATATGTCAATAGAGCTGTGGTATATATTCTTTTTCATCCATTTATTTTAATGGACAAAATTCAGGTAACACACAGCTTCAGCTTAGCTGTTTTCAGAGCGGCAAAATAGAATGTTTGTCTGCACATGTACAAGAAGTGCCTTTACATGCATGGAACTTAGCAAGCTACTGTACTTGAAAAAAAACATGTAAATTCAAATCCTGTTTCTGCAGAGACTGACTTCCACTGCTCCAAATAAAAATCTCAGCTAGTTCTGACTCTTCCCTCATGGTTATCTACCCTGTTGTTTTAAACTTGACATGACAACTTTTAAGGTTTTCTGTTAAAACCAGCATGTTTTAATCCTTTTTTGATCATTGTGAACAGCACCATCCTTCTATCTGACCCTCAAGCCCATATATGTGTCCTTTTCAGATAAAAGTTATTGGAAGTATGTATGCCTCTTCTACTTGTAATTGCGTGAAAACACCCTTAAAACTACTGTTTGAACATGAACTTTGGGTGATTTTTTTTCTATTGAGAAGAAAAACTTTTAGTCAAACTGGCCTACAACCAAGAAACAGGGCTGAAATTGCAGTGCCCTCTGGATGTCATTATGCCATTGTTGACTTGGCTAGTATCGTTGTGAATATAGGTACTGTTAGCCAGCCCTTCCCATAAGATCCCAATTACATTGTTGAGAAGTTTGCTAAGCTTATTTTCCTTGTCCTGAAATTGTTCTTTGTAGAGTGTCCATCTCAATTTTTTTTTAACTTTAGCTAAAGCAACATAATTATTTCGGAGACTCTTGTTGAGGTGTCTGATGGGTGTTTGTTTGCTACTTTTTTAAAAAAACCTTACCCAACTTTTAATAGTCATAATATATGATATTATATGTGTCTTATAGCCAACTGTCATGTTTTAGCATCGTTTGGGTTTTTGGTTAAGGAGGGCTCCATCAGCCCCAGAAGTGATTCTTTTGCAAAGAGGTGCTTACAGCTTCCTTTAGACCTGACAGAACCAATCAACTGGTTAGTTTGAATATTGACAACCTTTTAAAGCCACTTAAGAAGCTTGACACGCCTCTGTGATCCACATTTAAGAGCAAACAAACCCCAGGAAGCCCTCTCTTGCTTCTGGCTTTTGGACAGGTAACTGGGGGGCTTGCGGCGCAGCTTGGCTGAGATCTGAGCCACTGCTGCTCTCTGGACACCAGGTGCAGCCCCCTCAGTGCAGGCCAGGCTCGCCAGGAGACAGCCACCCTGCTCCACCCGCAGCCCTGCTCTGTGCAGGCAGCCTCGTGGCGCAGCCTGGCCAGGCCCCACCTCATGACCCCCCTCAGTGCAGCCAAAATTCATCTGAGGCCGCTGTCCGGCAAAGTTCATGTGACCCACAGCGAGAGGCAAATTCCAGCTGCAAGGTCTGGGTGAGATTAACTCTCTTAATGCTCTGAGATTCCTCCAGAGCAGATGAAGCCTGCAGACAGCTCTCCCAAGTCAAAGGAAACGGAAAGGGGAAGGCACACGAAGAAAACACCATAAAGACACCAAAGTCAGTGAAGAAGGAAAAGCTGAAACCCCAAGAGAGGAGAAAGAGGAGATGCTTCAAACCTAGAAGCTGAAATTCTGTTGTAAGGCTATGGTGATGGACTATGATACATCAGAGTACCCGTTGTAATTTCATGAAAGCATGGGGAGTGGAGTGTTCAAACTGCAATCATGAGCAAAAGTACCTGTGCTGCAATAAGCAATTGTTGAAGTAGCTGTGATCTAATGAGAAGCTTGAACAGAGATAAAAGTGCTGAAGACCGTTTGCTCCCAGGGAAGACGACCTCTGTTCCTAGGGATGAAGATGCTCCCAGAGATAGCCGAAGAGAACCTTTGCTTCTGAACAGCTCATCCTTAAAATGGTATCCTATTAGCTAAAGATTGAACCCTCAAAAGCAGTTTTGGGGAAAGCTGTGAACCGAGGGAAGGGACTTTGATGTGCAAGCAGAGAACCATCCCGGGCGACTGTCTTGCTGTGACATTGAAGCCACGAGAGACTGTTTCTTGTGGAGATGTCTCCAGAGCATGAGCTGAAGAGACTCCTCTCCCTAAGTGAACTGGGAAAAGATTATTATAGAGGTGGTAAATGGACTGAAAATCTCAAGGGTTGTCTTTTTACATTTTCAGTGAGAGAAGGGAGAAAGGTGGGGGGAAGTGTTCTGAAGGTTTAGTCTGATTCTGACTTCTTTTTTTCTCTTTTAGGTCTGTTAACAAACTTCTTTATATTCTTTTAAGTTTTGCGCCTGCTTTGCTTTATCCTAATTCTTACCTCACAGAAGAAAACTAAGTAAGTAATGGATATTTCAAACCAAACCATTACACTAAATTGGTGTTTCTGCCCAGCTTACGAACTGAAACCGCTACAAATGGTGGAGAATGTGGGCAATAGATGAGAGCTGTGAGATAAAAGATTAATTCAGAGAAAATAGCAGGCAAAGCAAGTATTAAGTCATAAAGTTAAGTAGAATGATAGTGGGAAGTTTATGTTGTAATTGAAGTGAAATGTCTAGGGCTGGAATTTAGTGTAGGGAATTTTCTGTTTGGTTTAATAGTTTTTATTGTTGTCAGTAGAAGTTGTATTTGAATTTAATTTTTATAATAATTCTTAAATGTGTATTCACAGAGGAGAGGGGTGGAGAAGAAGGGACAATCAATTCCAGGTGTACTGCACACCTGTCCAGGTGAAGGCAAACTGAGGCCTGCACTCTGCTGCTGAAGAAATGGAGAAAAATGCATTGGCAATGTCAGTGGTGGTGTACCCCTTTGCTGCTTTGGACTCTAGCTCGTACTGGAGCTCCAACATGTCTGGCACAGCAGCACTCAATGGTGGAGTCACTTCAAGGCATGATAATTCACTGTCAATCTCCATTCTTCTCCAAATTTGTGCACAGACCAGATGGGACTGGAAAGGGTGAGTGGGTTTTGCTGATCACCCCTTGGCTCTCCAGCTCATGGATCATCTTGTGGGTGGGAATCACAGCATCTCAAGTTGTCCAGTATTGTTGGCGTTGCACTGTTGAGGTAGCAATTCGTATTCTTTGTTCTTCCTTCAGAAGGCCTACTGCAGATAAGTTCTCTGATAATCCAGGCAAGGTGTTCAATTGCTTAATGCCCTCTGTCTCCTCAGCAGCTATTCCAAAAGCCCACCTGAGTCCCTTTGGGTCTGAAATACCCACTTTGGAGGAAGTCTGTGCCTTAAATGCACGGGGCCTTTGGGCCAGTCACAATGAGATGTTTCTTCGGCTTATTTCCAGTCAGGCTCACCTCAGCTTTCACCAAGATCAAATTCTATGATCCACCTGCCACACCAGCAGTAGAAACAGATTCTGCCCCCACATGTTGTGATGGAATTACTGTACACTGTGCACCAGTGTCAACCAAGGCATCATATTTTTGTGTTTCTGATGTACCAGACCAACAAATCCCCACAGTCCAAAAAACATGGTGTTCCCTGGCCTCTACCTGGCTGGAGGCAGGGCCCCTCTGGTTCTGGTTAGCCTTCTTTTCCTGGGCATGCATCTTAGAGGTTCCTTCAAGGGGATCGGAAAGTGGAAAGCAGCAGTATGGAGTCCCACACGACAGGTAGCAGAAGCTACTGAAGGACAAGGTGAATCAAGCCAATTTGCTGAACTCAAAGCCATTCAACTGGCCCTGGACATTGCTGAGACAGAGAAGTGGCCGAAGCTCTACCTCTTCACTGATTCATGGATGGTAGCCATACTCAGTGGGGATGGCTGGAAAAGTGGGAAAAGGCTAATTGGCAGTGTAGAGGAAAACCAGTCTGGGCTGCTGAAGAGTGGAAAGACATCAGTGCCCGAGTAAGAAAGCTACTTGTGAAAGTCTGCCATGTAGATGCCCATGTCCCCAAGAGTAGGATTAATGAGGAGCACTGAAAAAACAAGCAAGTAGATCAGGCTGCAAAGATAGAGGTGTCACAGATAGATTGGAAACACAAGGGAGAGTTGTTCCTAGCTCAATGGGCCCAGGATGCCTTGGGTCAGCAAGGCAGAGATGCCACCTATAGGTGGGGATGAGACCGAGGGATGGTTCTAATAATGGACAGCATCTCCCAAGTTATCCATGATTGTGAGAGGTGCTGCAGTCAAGCAGACCAAGTGGGTAAAACCCCTATGGTATGGTGGGCGTTGGTCTAAATACAAGCTTGAGAGGCCTGGCAGATTGATTACATCACACTGCCTCAAACATGCCAAGGCAAGCACTATGTGCTCACCTGTGCCTCATGCTACAGCCTGGAACACCATCTTGGTCTTGAAAAGCAAGTCCTTTGGGGGTATGGTATCCCCGAGAAAATTGAATCTGACAATGGGACTCATTTCAAGAACAACCTTATTAACTCCTGGTCTAGAGAACATGGCATTGAGCGCGTGAACGATATCCCTTACCATGCACCAGCAGCAGGCAAACTGGAATGGTGCAATGGATTGTCGAAAACCACCTTGAAGGCACTGGGTGGGGGAACTTTCAAAAAGTGGGAACAGAATCTAGCAAAGGCCACCTGGTTAATTAACACCCGAGGTTAAACCAATAGAGCTGGTCCAGCCCAATCTGAACCCCTGCATACAGTAAATGGAGATAAGGTCCCTACGTAGTGCATGCCAGAGATCTGTTAGGATCAATTCAGCCTTGAGTACAGACAAACCCATCTGTGGAGTTGTCTTTGCTCAGGGGCCTAGTTGCACATGGTGAGTAATGCAGAGAGACGGAACAACAGGTTGTGTACCACAGGGAGATCTGACTGTTGGGTGAAAACCATCTGTAATGTGGAATTCCTGTATGCCACTGCTTGCTGAGTGTCACTGTCACTGTTTGTACATAGCTCTATAAATGGACATATATGTGTGTGTATTAATGTCTGTGTGAAGTGTTAGAATGTACTAGTTTGGACATTGAGCTGATGATATGGGATAAGAGGTGGAATGTCTTGGAGTGACTTTATGATGTGTATCCCCTATCGCAGTCTGTGCCCAGAAAAATTAATTTTTGTGCCTTTCTGTGCCTTTAAACTGAGCTTGAGAGGGGGAGAGAGAAAAAAACCCAAGCATATTTCTCAAAGCAGTTGTTCAAGAACACGGATACTCACTCCTCTGCATTCGGCTTCTGTGGTAGCAGCAGCAGCGGAGGAAGCACCCTTGCTTTTAAGACAGCTTTTGGCTCTTTTTCTCCAGAGTGAGACAGAGAGTTGAACTTTGTTTTCCTGTGACTTTGGGGTTTTTTTTTTTCCCTTCTGAGGAGGAGGAGAGAAACCACACCTACAAGAGGAGGACACTGAAATATTCCCCAGTTTCTCTCCACAGTGAGACATTTTTTTATTTAGCAATATTATCCATTTCTGTGTGTTTCTTAAAAACATAGATTTTATCTCTTTAACTTCCTCCAAAAGAAAATTCTTTTTATCCCGAACCTGGAGGAGTAGGAATGGTGTAAATTTGCCTTCACTCAGACAATATACTCCTCATAATTTGGCCAAACCTCCAAACACTTTTGCATGTTCAGTGGCCCTGGAGCAGGGCGCTTTGTGCTTTTCTGAAACCTAGCCCTAGGTGTAACCTTAACCCTAACCCTAGGAGGAGCCTAAGGAGCAGCACTGGGCTGAGACAAATGCCAATCAGGCAGAAAAAAAGCAGCAAGGTTGGAGTAGTATCATGTATCCCTTGTCATACCTTTTGTGTGGCCAGTGTCCCTGGAGCTCTGGAATTTGTGGTTTTCTGAACCCTAACCATAGGTGCAGATGGAAATCTGGCAGTGGCCTGTGGCAAGTTCCAAGCAGAAAAGAGGAGGGAGCAAGGTTTGGGCAGGGTTGCGCATCCCTTGGCAAGGTTTTCACATGGTAGATGTCCCTGGAGCTCCGGGCTTTGTAGTTTTCTGCACATAAACCAAGGTGTAACTCTAACCCTAACAATAACCCTAGAAGGAGCCTCAGAATTTGGCTGAGGTGAATACCAATCAGACAGAAAATAGGCCTGTGAATTTTGGTCACTATAGCGCATCCCTTGACATGGCATTTGCTTGGTAAGTGTCTGTGGACCTCGCGGATTTGTGGTTTTCTGAACACTAACCCTAGGCGTAACGCTAACTAACCCTAACCCTAGGCAGGGCCGGAAATCTGGCAGTGGCCTGACGTGAGTTCCAAGGGGAAAGAAGAGGGAGCAAGCTTGCTGCAGTGTGCACACATCCCTTGGCATGGCTTTTGCATGGTCAGTGTTTCTGGAGTTTGGTGCTTTGTGGTTTTCTGAACCCTAAATCAAACCCTAACACCAAGCAGCGCCAGAAATCTGGCAATGGCCTTTGGCGAGTTCCAAGCAGATTGACGAGGAGGGAGCAAGGTTTGGGCAGGGTTGCACATCCCTTGACAAGGCTTTCACACGGTCACTGTCCCTGGAGTTCTAGGCTTTCTCATGTTCTGAACCCTCATCCGAGGCGTAACCCTAACTCTAACCCTAACCCTAGGCAGAGCCATCTGGCTACAGCCCAGTTCTCTTGCTTAGGCTCCGCCTAGGGTTATTGTTAGGGTTAGGGTTCAGAAAACCACAAAGTCCAGAGCTCCAGGGACATTGGCCATGCGAAAGCCTTGCCAAGGGAAGCAAAACCCTGCCCAAACCTTGCTCCCTCCTCTTCTTTCTGCTTGGAACTCGCCATGCACCACTGCCAGATTTCCAGCTCCCCTAGGACTAGGGTTAGAGTTTGGGTTACGCCTAGGGTTAGGGTTCAGAAAACCCCAAAGTCTAGCGCTCCAAAGACATTGACCATGCAAAAGCCATGCCAAGAGATGCACAACACTGCTGCAAGCTTGCTCCCTTTTCTTCTTTCTACTTTAAACTCACGTCAGACCACTGCCAGATTAATGGCTCTGCCGAGGTTTAGGTTTATATTTAGGGTTATGCCAAGGGTTAGGGTTCAGATAACCATAAATCAGAGCTCCAATGGCACTGATCATTCAAAAGGCATTTCAAAGGATGTGCAACTCCCCCCAAACATTGCTCCCTCGTCTTCTTTTTGCTTGGCACTCGCCACAAGCCACTGCCAGATGTCCGTCTGCGCTAAGAGTTAGTGTTCAAAAACGCCAAGGCTCATAATTCCAGCAACAGTGGACATGTGAAAACTATGCCAAGGTGTGTGCAGCACGGCCCCAAACTGAGTCCTAAAACTTAGGCCTAAGCCTTACTCTTACCTGAAATCTATGCTGAGCTGGAAATCCAGAAGTAGTCTGCAGTGAGTTCCAAGCAGAAGGAAGAGGAGGGAGAAAGGTTAGGTCAGGGCTGCTCATACCTTGTCATGTTTTTTGCATAGACAGTTTCTCTGGTGATGAGAGCTTTGTGGTTTCTGATCTCTAACCCTAGGTGTAACCCTAACTTTTACCCTAACCCTAGGTGGAGCCTAAGAAATAGCATTGGGCTGTGGCGAGTTCCAATCAGTGGTACAAATATACTGCTAGTTTTTCACGGTGATGCGAATTCTTTAGCATGACTTTCATATTGTCAGTGTCCCTGGAGCTCTGGGCTTTGTGGTTTTCTGAACTCTAACCCTCGATGTAACCCTAACCCTAACCCTAGGCAGAGTTGGAAATCTGGCATTGGCCTGATGGGAGTTCCAAGCAAAAAGTGGTGGAGGGAGGAAGGTTTCGCAGTATTGCTCTCCCCTTGGCATGGGTTTGCATGGTCAGTATTCCTGGTGGTGTGGTCATTGGGGTTTTATGGGCCCTACCCCTAAGCATAACCCTAAACTAGAGAAGGAACTTAAGTAGGTAATAGATATTTGAAACCAAATTGCTACTCTGGATTGGTGTTTCTGCCCGGTTTACAAACTGAACCTCCTACAGCTACTTGTCGTTTTCATTGGGAAGTTTGTGTTTTCGTTCTTGGACTTGTGATGTAATGGGAATGTGGTGGAAGAGAAGGAGCTCTTCCAGATGGTGGGTGAAATGAGGGGATTGGATGTGTGGGAAAGATCAGACACCCTGGTAAAAATGTTTAATAGCAGGTGGAGACAGAGAAACAATTGCACCAGGCTGAGTCAATGAGACTGAGACAATCTGGTAGAGAGCCTTTAGATGACCCTCTATCACCCTTGATTTCTTGCTGATAATTCATAGAATGAGTGGCAAAGTATAGAGAGATCAACTGTCAAGGGAGAGGAGTGGAAGAAAGAGGATACATAGATGCTTACACTTGCATATGTCATTTTAAAGGTAGATCAGAAAGCTCAAGGTAGTATTAGGGGGAAAAGAAAGTTGCATATGACATCCTGTTCAAGTCTCTTGACAAGTATGTTTTATTTAAACATGCAGTCGTGCTGTTGTTTCTGCAGTTGTCTTAGGAAATTCAAAGGCAAACCAGCAGAACCTAAGAATGATCTACAGAATGTTCTACTGGGCTGAAGCCTGCTGTGTATAAAACAAGCCAGAAGGAAGACTGTGGTTTTATAGTTAAAAGTGGTGATGAAGATTTGTCTGTGCCACCAAGTTCCTGTGTGGAGGTTGGTAAGCCACTTGGAAATGTTCATTGACAGTTTGTTTTCATTCCCTGGATGCACTAGCTTGCTGGTGCTTTGTTCTTTGGGAATGACTAATGCTCACACAAATGGACATTTTGGTTTAGTCATAGAAAGATACCAAGTGTGCTGTATTCCTGAAAAATAGTGTTTAGAAGGGTCTCAGATTGTCAGGTCTATACAGACGTGTGCCTGCAGCTTATGAGTTGTAGTTTCCCGAAGTGTAGAACGGTGAAATAGTCCCGGTTCGGAGTTCGGGGACCCCAAACTCCTTTCTGCTTGTCCCGGGTACCCGTGCTGGGGCTGGCTGGCGTGCCAGTGTCGGGCACATTCCCCGGGAGCCGGCGGCGCTTCCCCGGCGAGGCAGGAGGTGGCAGCCGAGCCCCGGCCGGGAGCCCCCGCCGGCGGGAGCAGGTGCCGCGCTGATCCCGGCGGGCTCGCAGCGCAGGAAGCAAACGGGGAATGTTAATGCCTTTGAATGCTTTCGGTTTCTATGCGCACTTTCCAGCGTTGCAGCCTTGTAAAACCCCAGCACGTCAGATGTTGGGGCTTTTACGGCGTGTAGAAATGTGTTTGCTAAACCCATGGACTTTGTTGTACAGCTGCGACACTTTTAAGCTGTTTCTTTTCTGGGAGCTGTACCACACAGGGCAAGCATTTTTGACTGCTTTCCTTCACAGAGATACTAATGAACAAGGTAACGGGTTTGGGGGATGTGGTCAAGGATTCAGTCGTTTGGAAGTTCACTTCATAGCTCCGTCCATCAGACCAAAGAACACCATTGTCAAACATTCAAAGGACCGCACAGACTTGAGATAAGAGCCAAGATAGGTGAAGGCTTTTTTTTTTCCCTCGCTGACTCAAGTGTCTGATGTATTACAGTGTTCAAAGCATTTCAGTATGCTTATATTGTATTCACACATATGCAATGTATTTGAAACATTCCTACCAAGGAGATTGTGGTAAAAACTGTAATGTGCAGCTTGCTGGGTTTCATTGTAAAGTAATATAATCTCCACATGTGCAAAGGCCAATGCAATATTTTATTTTTTGCTTACCCCAGGGAATGTGATATTAAATTTATCAGCTGAAGTATTTGAATGAGAACTCATAAATATTTTCTGAGGTGCATCAGTGGCATACATAGGGAGGGAGAAGACATGCAGCACTGGGTGAAGAGGAAGTGGTTCATACTTTCCATCCTCTGCTGTCACATAACAGCTATGCCTTGCCCTTCAGACGGGACACTGGTAAATTTTCTTGGTGACTGAAAACAAATCTTAAATTGTGGAGAAATTTTTAGTCACTGATTTTTTTTCCTGGTAATTATTAGCTCTGTAGTACATGAGCTGCAGATGTTTTTCACATTGGATACAGAGCTTGGGGAGAGAGGAGAGGGGTCCCAAAAAGAGAGGTGCTGTTCTGAAGACATTTCAAATGCACAGGAGGGCTGTTGACCCACCTGCTTTATCTGACACACTGTGATTGTAGGTATCCCAGATGGATAAGCTGCTACCAAATTTAGAAGGAGTTTGCACACTGCTTTCCTGTAGTCATAAATCCTCCAGGGCTTAAGCAAGCATCTCTGCATGGCATTATCCTGTGTTGTTGTGTGATCTAGCCTCTTGTTTGGAGTTAATTTAAGCATCTCCAAAACAATTCTGTGGTGCTTTAGAATAGCCCAATCCATGCTGAGTTAGCAGTTCTTTATCAGCATTGACTGTGTGTGTACCTGCAGCTAAAATTGCCTATATCTGGAATGATACTGAAAACCAAAGATGGTATTTTGCTACTGTAGAAAATCTTTGGGCCTCCACAGCTTGAATATCACGTACAATTTGTCTCTGCATCTCAGGAAGACCATATTTTTTTTCTAAAAATAATATATGTATGGAAAAGGGCATCTAAATTTGCTAAAATAAAGTAAGACCAGGCTTATGGTTTCACTTCAGTTTGGAGAGAAAGCTGAAGAAGGATAAAGTTGATTTATGGCATCAAGAAGGCAGTGCAGAAGATGAGTGCTAAACTTGTTTACCAAATGCTACAGTACTGGATCAGAGAACATGTATTGAAACTGATTAGATGTAATTTAAAACAGGTTTTTAAAAATGTCTTTCTTCAAAACCTGTAATAAACTTCTACAACTGGCTGTTGCAAGAAAGCATGAAATCAGAACACATCAAGAGTTTCAAAATGGATTAGACAAATTAATGGGTAAAAGGTGTAAACCAGATCCTATTGAGAGGGCAGTTGTATTCCCTCTAACATCTGAAATCTAACAGCAGGATGCAGGAGGAGCATGAGAATTAGATTTCAGATAGTGGCTTGTTTCATGTGCTCTCCCTAAGCCACTTCTGCAACAGCCACTGTGGGAGACAGAAGCCTGGGGGATGGACATTGGTCTCTCCACATGGGCCATTTCTGATAGCCAAAGATTAGATGGGCATGCTCTCAGAAGTGCTAAAATTGAATTGCTGCCTAAAGCCTCTTGCTCAAGGTCACAGACTTAAAAAGGTGCAAAAGAAATCAGCACTTGAAGAGAAAGCAAGTCAAGAGGAGGTAGCTGCTTCAATCCTTTGGAAGTCAGGAAGTTAGACTCTTTTAGGAATGTGGTTGATTAGCAGCCAGCTTAAAAATGAAGAGTAGCAGAGACTGAGGATGGCTCAGAAGTGAAAGAAGCAAAAAACCTTTTTATATTATCATTTGACTTGACAATATGAGAACCCTCAAGATACCTATCCAGTTAGCTTTCTGGATACTCATAGGAAATTGTACTAAAGTGTTGAGATTTTTTCTTTCTGACGTTGCTCTGGTTTTGCAGTGGATGTACCTTCTGTGCCATTGTCATCCTGGGAGTTACACTGCTCTTCTCTTGGATCTACTTATCTACTACTGGCTGAAGTTGGTGCAGGGCTGAAGCTGTCACATGCCATCTATTGCCCTGCAAGTATATCACCTTTGTGTGCCAGGATGGGCTATTTCCAAAGGGAGTTGAAAGTTGTGTTTGTCCAGTCCATAAGGTCTTTAATCACCCAGCTCTGCATTTATTAGACACACCCTCTGTCCATAATATTTAATCCATCAGAAAAGATGAGCTGGCATATTTTTGGTATAATAGTGAGGAAGCTCTTGGCACTTCAGAAGGCATTTCTCCCTTTGATCTAAAATAACCAATGTGCATTGACTTCTCTGGCACACTGCAATATTCACCAGTTCTCTTAAGTTTATTTGAGAGGAACAGAACTATAAAGGTGGTGAAAGGGTGAATGGGGCAAGGATTTATTTGCCTTTTTTTTTTCCCTTTTAGCTGGTATTGGCCTGAGATCTGAGGAGTGAAGCTTAATTTGTAAGGACCATATTTTAAAATATTTGCCAGTTGTCCCAGATAATAAAATAGGGATTTTTGTCCAGAGGAGAAGAAATGAAAATAAATAAACATGGATCTTTTTCACTTAATTTATGACCTGCAAATATGGTTCCTCTTCAACCTGCATGATTAAATCTCTCCAGTCAAAAGGGACCATTTTGATTACATCTTCTATCAATAAAAAGTCATGAAAACTTTCCTTTTTTATAAGAGAAAAGAAATCCAACAATATCAGGTGTCTGCGGTTTAGATTGTTTTGCCATTTCTACCAGGAATTTGACCATATTACAGGCAATACATAAATTATACTTCCTCACCTTTAACATATTTGTCAAATTTAGTTTAATGAACATTGCCTTTACTCATACCAATTTTAAACATGGTAGTGCTGCAAAGCCTTTTTGTATAGGCTTGATGTTACTTATTCCAATGGATGCTGCATATGGCACAGCTTTGGTTTTTGGCCATGTAGATGTGTCAAGAGGGATTAGAAAGATTTGTTTAAAATTTTGCATTTGATTAACATTTTTGAAGCCAAATCATCTTTTTGAAATGCTTTGTGACATAAGTGCTTTTGGAGGATAGTTGATTCCCAAAGAAAAAGGTGCAGCAGTTCTGTGTTAAGATCTCTGTTCAAACTTATTGTCCCAGCCTCAGAAATGTGTTTTCACTAACCTAAGAGTGTGATAAGCTGAAGGAGAAGGTGCACAGCTTAGGCATTTGGCAGTGCTTCCACTGAAGGTGCTGTGTAAGGGTAGTGATGGAGGATCATGCAGTGAGGTGTTCTTTCAAGTCTTATCATGTCTCAGCTCCTTTACAATCTCTGGAGGGTCCCAGACAGAGTTTCTACAAGCTGCGCCTTAGTGTTCACCAAATAGAACGTGTGCTGCAGATGTTTTAGGCTATCACCTGAAGTTTGTGATAACTACAACACATGCTGTTTTGGATGATCTCAACAGGGCATCTAGTATCTTATTTCTGAGGCATGTTTGCTACAAGAAGCAATAAATTCAGTTCTGTCATCATTAGGCAGGTGTTTATAAGTACTGCAAGATTTTAATCTGTCTCCAGGGAGAAAAATACTTCAGGGGCCCATTCTACAACTTGGCATTTGCTTTGCATCTCTGGCATGTTCCCATTTCTCTCTATGCCAGGAGAGCAAGCATGGTTTTATGGCTAGGACACAGGTCTTGAATAATTTCCCAGCTTTGCCAGGGACTCCTGTGAAGTGTAGAGCAAATCTCTTCTTCAAATTGCCAGCTGCAAAGAGTGAGGGTAGTGTGGCTTTTTATTTCTGTGGTGTGTTTCTTCTACACAACTTTAGGACATAGACTACATTGTGTTAGATTTATGTATCATGGATCCAAAATTTGTACACAAACTCACCATCTACCGGTAATAATATAGCAGAATTTTAATCTGTTTTAATCAGAATATTTGATAAATCAACCTTCAAATGACTTTGCCATCATCCTGTACTTTGATAGTCATATGATTTGCCAAAAGAGATTCATGGTTGTGATGTGACTATTGCAATTTTTGGGTTTGGGAGTGTCATTGTATACCAACTCTGGTTTCCTAAAACAGGTTTATGTAGATGGTGAGCTAATTTATAACTGAATCATGAATTAATTTTCTTCAGCCCTACCAAAGTTTATCCATGCAGTGTCTCCCTGGTTCCTGTATAGGAAACCTTGTGATCTTGCACATTCTCCATCTCTGAGGAGCCAGCTTTTTATTGCTGCAGTGGTTTCTGGATCTGAAGGCAGTTTGGACCATTTGAAAGGCCTGGAAAACCTGGAGTCCACTCACTGATAGTTGTTGAGCAACCACTAGTGAAACTTGGTGCTGAAACTTGTTGAAAATTATTTGGGTGGCTATGAAAAAACTCAACATGGTGAAAGAAAATGCCTTGAAGAAGCTTTGAATAGATTGCGTAGAAGCCCAGTAGCTCTCATTGCTGGAAAATTATGTCAGGGAAGAAAATAACATCATTTTTAAAGTTTTGGGTCCTGGGAGAAAAGTAACCAAAAAAATTCAGCAAGTTCTCTCAAGATAATTTTGATGTGCCACATTGACTTGGAACAGCCCACCCATAAATGTTAAAGCAATTACCTCAAGAAATTGTGGTGAACTGAAAAAAATAAATAGACATTCCCAAGTAAACTTCCCATATTTACAAGTTAATATGGTAGGATAATGTTAAGGCAAACAGGAAGACTATGAGAAATATGAACAAATCCTTAAAGCTTTAAATATGAGCTAATTTGCTGTATGTGTAAAGTCATGACAACAGCTGCCATTTGCATCAAGCAGTTAATGTTTGCTTTTAGCTGTATTTAAAAAAAATTCCTTTAGATTAAGATAATATTCTTTGTTTTATTTGTGAAAGCCTTTAAGTTTCATCATGTTATAAAATATATTACAACCTATTACTTCAGAAATCTGTGCTGATAACAAAGAAGAAATTTCTATGTTGCTATTTTGCAACTTTTAATTTGATTATTTCAGGAAAAATACACCATGACCTATTTTTCTTTTTTCCTGGTGAGTTTAAGAAAATAAAATTGTTTCCTTTCCTAACTCTTCCACTGTATGTTTTTGCCCACATGTAAGTGCACATGTGCATATCCATGTTTCCCTCCCACAAGAAGGTAATGTACTTGCAAACATTTATGTTATCTCTACCCATTTCTTTTTTGACTTTAATAATAATGATGTCAGAGTTTCATACTCCCTTGCACTTAAAAATCTGAACTCCTTAACAGGTTTTAACTGTGCAGTGCCTTAATTCAGTATATTCTTATTCCAGCAAAGAAATATCAATACTATTAGATTTTTACTGTGTTGGGAAGTTTCTGTAATAGTGATTTTAACCTGGTTTATCTTCTGAACTAATCTAGCCTTTTCTGTTCATCTGTGTAGGCAGTGTTTTCCCAATTCTACTGAAATTGGACCTGTGTGTAAATATTGAAATATTGAAGCAAGAAGGAGGAGAGGCATGAAGATCTGTAGTTCAGTGTGTACAAACCTGAACTGGGAATGGGGAGAAAGAAGTTTGGTCCTTTGTGTCCAAGTAATTTCTTGAGACTTTGTTTGAATTTTTTTTTCAATGACTCTCTAAAGTAAAATGCAGAAGCAGTCCATGGGGCAAAATACCAGGAAAGCTCTTGAGTTTCTTCTGATAAGGTCTCTCATCTTTCCCTTGGTGTCTCTGTTT
This sequence comes from Rhipidura dahli, assembly GCA_013399225.1. Lineage (NCBI taxonomy): Eukaryota > Metazoa > Chordata > Aves > Passeriformes > Rhipiduridae > Rhipidura > Rhipidura dahli. Next base: position 583,181 of record VXAC01008078.1, read on the forward strand.
ATGACTTCAAGACAGGTTTACCAACCCTATTTATCTACAAGGTACAGTAAGCACTCCTGACTCTCCTTATGGTCAATGGAAAACACAAATGAGGTCACTTAATCTCATCTTAAAGCAGATATTTAAATGATGAGTGAAATGAAGCACCTACTCCTCCAGAACTACAAGGGGAGCTTTTGATGACTGGTCCAGGTGCCACCATACGTGTGGTGTATGGATCCTCATGGTACTGTGAGCAAAGACACCTCAGGCCAGTGCTAAGTCAGAGTACCCCAGTTAAGTAGGCCTGACTTAACATTTTACAGGAAAAGCCTGAGTTGAAAAACTTTTTGTTTCCTTGCTCCGTGGTTTTGTCTGCTGGAATCTGACTAGAAGCCACCAGTGTTTGTCTGTTCTCCAAATTTGGTAAGAATAGAGAGAATCTCCCTTCCAAAAAAACTCCCAAAACCCAACAAACCAACAACAAAACCTCAGGAACTGCCACACAGAAAGAAGTGGATTGTGCTTGGTTAGTGAGCTGTATGTGGGGGAAGGCATTGGAAGGAAATCAAAGGCAAGGTCAGTGCTTAAAAATAGTGTGTACACAGTACCAAATGGCAGCTTTAGCCTTAGCACGGCCACCTAAAAACTCTTCAAAGCTGCAGTTTTGCTCTCAGTTTGCAAGCTGAATATATCCCAAAGCTCAAATTGCAACCCATGAGACTGCAGTTCCACATGGCCAGTAGGTAATGCTGAAAGTCAGTTAAATAAATGTCAGTGAGGGCGAGCACACTGTAGCTGCCCCTACTTTTAAAGAAAGAACTAACAAGTAGATGTGCACAGTTGGGCCCTTTGTTCTTATTGGCTTCAGAGGAAGGTGATATGGAAACTCTTAAATCAAGTCTGGACATTATTTAGTCCTAGAAATAAAATTATTTGGAATGGCAACATCTAATACAGCAGAAGATCCTTGCCATCCCTTGACAGCATGTCTATTCAGAATAGTATATTTTTAAATAGTTATTATTAAGGTGCTTCCTTACCTCTGAATAACTCTGAAAGACAGAGAGACACTTATTTCTTCCCTCCTTCGTAAAAAAGAATCAGAATCATATACCCAGCTTTTGTACAAACCAGCTGCTGGGAACTGGCACTGTATCTAGCCATAGAAATCTATATTATGGGCAAACCCACAAATGTTTCTAGCCCAAAGAAAGATACACAGTTTTGCTTTCACTAAATGTAGGAAACAAAGTGATTCTACAAAATGTGTAACAGATAAGCTCTAAACTCTTTTCACTCCAGCTCAGTGCCAAGATCAGCATGGTATGGGGAAGATGCAGCTCTGATCATGAAGGAAAGAAGGAGTAAGGAGCTAAAGGGGGTTTGCTGTACCTCTTACAGTACAACACCTTCTAGTTGTTCTTGGCAGCTCCAGCTGCAAATTGCTCAATAGTTCTCTTAGATGTACTGTGCCTGCCCTGCCATCTGAATTACCCAGTCTTAACTTTCTGCCTCCTGAATAATTTTTTCAGAATTATTTAATTTGTGAGTCCTGAATTAAAGAAATTATTAGTAGCTGCATTACCCATAGTGATGCCACCAATAAAGTTTGCAGCATTCCTGGCTCAGCTATTGTAAAAATGCTTAGGCTTCCTCATCCTAGGATAAAACTAACCTTAAAAAACAAATACCAAAAATCCTCTCTATGGCCTTTTTTCTAAATCCAGTGAAATTAACTGCAGGGCCATGTTTCCCCTTGGAACAGGAGATCACTCATCTGACAGTATTATGAAACATTACATAGTAATTAAGTGTTTTTCCAGGAATTTTTCAGTACTCATCAGAAAACAGTATCATAACTTATATACACTAATTTTCACTGTTTTATGTGTGTATGTAGGGTAACTTCCATTAATGTGTGTCATGGTTTAACCCCAGCTGGCAGCTAAGTACCCCAATGCCACTCACTGCTCTCTGACTTACAGTGAGTACTGCTCAGCAACAACTAAAATATCAGTGTGTTATCAACATTGTTCTCATCCTAAATCGAAAACACAGCACTGCACCAACTACTGAGAAAAAATTAACTCTATCCCATCCTAACCCAGGGCAAAGTGCCATTACATTTACAAAAGGGATTCTGTAAAAATGACCTGGTGGTCTCCCAGATTTATTCTTTCAATGGCTTCAGATCAAATTTGCCTACTTTAAACGTTATTTTTAAAAATTGATGGTGTTGTCCACTGATCCCACCATGAATCAGATTGTGTTCTTTCTTTGTTGCATTTGTAATGAGGATGACTTTATTATTTCACTGACAAGGTTATTAATGATGTGCAAGAGGGGATAGAAACTGGCCTTTCAAACATTCCTCCCTTTCTGTCTTGCCCTCACAGGAATTGTTGTAATTGTAGAGTGTTAACTGAGGAAAAATCTGTATTGTTTAATCAAATGAGGAGGTGTACATGGATGAGAAATACAGAGTCTGGTGGGAAGATACCAAATATTGAAGCTTTTCTGACCATTACATTATTTTAAGGCTAATGAGAATTTAGTACACATGTTGAGTGAAAGGATTTAGGCATCTTAAATCACTACAAAACTAGATTCATTAGCGGCTGTCTTCTGTTTCCTTCCACCTTGGCTCCAGAGAACTTCTGTAGGAGCAACCTGCAACCCTAAATCCCACCCCAGATACTTGTATGTGGCTGTTGGATGTTGCCCAGGATCCATGAGAATGGATCAGCGTGTCACGGCTGTATTGCTTCGGCACCCTCCACTCCCCCACCAATGATGGAGCCATTTGCTGGCCACTGTGTGGCTTCCCCAGGAGTAGTAGGTTTGTCTGCATTCAAACATTTTGCATATGCAGCTTTGTCAGCGAGGAGCATCAGAAGAAAAGAAAAACTACCACTAAATAATCCATCATTTCTGGTCAATATCCTCAGTGCAGCAAAAAGCTCTGTTGACAGGTACAACTTCTGTCATGTGGGGAGCTGATATAAACACTGCTAGCAAACATCTCTTGCCAGTATGCACCACATCTCCACCTGGAGAATTTGTTGTGAAAGCTATGCCTGCAAATATTTTGTACTATGGAGAAGGTCCTAGCCACAGGGTGGAAGTGCCATTATGTTGAAAGTGAAACTTCAGTTTTCCTAGTCTGTAGTGGAGTCTGAAACTGCATGAAATGGGGATAAACAGGCAAATGTAGCCCAGTATCTCCTAACAATTTAAATGATACCTTGGTCTTTAGAGCAGATGCTTTGTGAATATTGCCTCTGCCTGGAAGCTTCTCATCACCTGCGGAGCCTCCAGACAACAATGCAGCATGTAGGTTTCAGTAGAATAACTTCCACTGACTCTTTGGGCAGCTTTATCCTCTAGTTTCTTTCCCTAATTTTGCTGACTGAAGATGGTGTGAGTGACCCTGCTCTCTCACAGTTTTCAAGAGTTCCTCCTGTATGTGAACAGAACAAACATCCGGGAGCAGCAGCAAGGCACCTGAGGCTGATGTGTGGGGGGGCTGGAGGAGCAGCAGCAGCTCTGTAAAGCCAGCAGAGGAAAGGGGAAGAATTATAGAATAGTTTGTGTTGGAAGGGACCTCTAAAGTTCATCTAGTCCAATAAATGTAGCTGCATTCTGTCCCATGTGCCCTGTGCCTGTGGGTTACTGTGACCCATCCCTGTGATTTTCCTGCTGGTGATGCTTGGTGTAAACAGCGAAATCTGAAAATCCAGTACCAGAGGTGTTACAGATAATGACATTTCCACAGAGAACAGCAGGCAGAGCCAAACAGCAGGACGTCAGATGTGACAGTGCCTTCAGTCATCTGTCAGGCAGTGTTGGCCATTCCAGTGGTTTGTGTAAGTGGAAGAGTTCATATCAGAAATATTTCCCTTCCATGCAACCTAGAATATCTGGGCTTTGCTGAAGTCATTAAGTGCAGTTATTCCATTGTGAACTAAATGCAATTAACAGAGTGAAGCCATGCTAGAAACAGGCTGCATGACTGAAATTTTTAAAACCCATGGTGATCTAGACAAACTGGGAGTAAAGTGCAGGAGAATGAAAGCTCCTGTTCACACAAGTTTCACACATTTACTTGTGGACAAGAGGGAAATGTGTCTTAACATAAGCTTCATTTTCAGGGAAATGCATACATGGATTGGCTGATCTATTAATTACAATTGACTTGAAGGAAAATGTTACTACAGAATTTAAACTACCCTTAGCACTGCCACTGCTATCACTGCTAGAGACTGGATATTATAGAAAAAAAAGTAAACCTGCAGTTTTCTCTATTTGTATCTGTTTGACTTGGTTTAGACTATGAAATTACTAGACTTGTCTGGTTCACTTTTCTTCTTGGGCAGTGCAGTGTTCTGGCTTTCATATAGTATAAAAGTAGTGATGCCACAAAATTACAAGGGAAATGCTTTGGTTCCGCAGCATAGATATAATTAAATCCAAATAAAGTATTTTTGTTGCCTGAGATGAGGAATCTTAAAAAAAAAAAAACCTAAACCAGCCACTCAGGGAATAATATGAATATAATTTTTAATGCCATATTATCAGACCATTGATGAGAATTTTCAATTGCATTTTTAAATACTTTCTTTATAAAACATATAATCATTATCATATGGTATAATGCCTATAACCAGCTATATCTAACAGGATTGTAATCCTGTTGAGCTGCTGTAATGGCATGAACCACAAAAGCAAAACCCAAGTGGTTTATCAATGTCAACAAACTCCCAGATGGAATTACAGTCTTATACGCACCATTTAGCTGTATGCTATTCATTACAACATATGACAAAAATTATGCTGCTATTAAAAATGCACAGATGAGAATATGTGTTGTTGAGGAGGGATTGTTTAAAGAGCAGAAGGCATCTTTTGCTGCAAAGCAGTCTCATTTTCCGTGCAATGCCTTTTCAGGCATATTTGCAGAGTGATGGGGAATTAGGTTCAAATCTGGAAAGAAATACAGTGCCTTAGGCTCAGCAGAATATTTCTGGTTTTGTCTTTTCATCTGCACTTTTCTTGTGCTGTCCTCATTTGGGGAAATCTGGCCACCTTCAGAGAAAGCATGAGCTGGATGGAGCATGGGAATGAGAATCTTTGAGAAACAAAATACAAGGTTCTGGCCTTGGAAGTCCTTTGGAACCCACTGGGACTTTGTAACAGAGCGGGGGCAGTCCTTGGACATTGTACGGATCATTATTTTGTAAAATTTCAAAACTAGTCAAACAGTAGGGTTCCAAAGTTCAATGTGCGGTTTTGTGCAGTAATGTTTGTCATTTTTTTTAGACATGCCCCAGTATTTAAAAAAAATAAAAAATTCCCTGCTTAACATGAAATTGCAACTGGAAAGCAGTGCAATGAGACAAAAATGAAGCTAAATTATACCAATTAAAAGTGTTTTCTGACTTGGAGCTCTGCAAAGTATTTGAAGAGATCCCCAATGCTTCAAGCAACACAAGGTTCTCTCGTCTATAATTGAAGTAGATGGACTCTCCAGTATTTACCATGATAATGGCTGCATGGACAATGAGGAGAGGTAGAAGCAGAAAAGGCTGAACTGAGGCAGTGGTTTTCTACGTCCCAGGACCCTCCACAGAGATGTTAACACTGTGGATGACCAATCCACCAAGAGAGATGGCAGCTCTGGGGCTGATCAGGAGAGTTCAGCAGGTCACTCCAGGGAAGCAGTAAGGCAGACTCTGTGAGACCAGTGTGCTCTTGTAGGTTTAATTCCCTGCTGCAATACCAGAAATAGGATGATAGCACTGTAGGACAGTTTTCCAGAGTTTTCTGTAGCTCTGAGTTATTTAATTCCCCCATCTGAGGGAACTGAGACACTTGTGCCTGCATGCAGCTGGCTTTTCCAGGTGTGCTTTATGAAGGAACAACAATGGTGAAAAAACAGGATACACATGTAGGCTGAAGAAGGAAAACACGCCTTTAAATTCCATGCCTCAGCTAGCAGATGCTCGGTGCAGATTTCTGCGGCATGCTTAGTGTGGAAGACGTGTGTCTGGGGACATAAATCCTGTCCCCATGGCCTGTGTGACACATGCATGTTGTGGTTTAAACCCTGACAACAACTAGACACCACCCAGCTGCTCACTCGATCCCCTGCCAGCAGAATGGGGGAGAGTAAAAAGGAGAAAACTTGTGGGTTGAGATAAAGACAGTTTAAGAAGAGAAAAAAGGAAGAAAATAATAAAAATAACAGTAGTAAAAAAATACAAAGCAAGTGATGCACAATGCAATTGCTTACCACTCACTAATAGATGCCCAGCCAGTTCCTAAGCAGCAGCCCCTGCCTGATTCCCCCCACTTTAGGTACCTAGCATGATGCCATACAGTATGGAATATCCCTTTGGTCTGTCAGGGTCAGCTGTCCTGTCTGTATCCCCTCACACCTTCTTGTGCCCCTCCAGCATTCCTGCTGGCAGAGCATGGGAAGCTGGAAAGTCCTTAACTTAGCATAAACAGTACTTAGAAACAAGTAAAAATATTAGTTTATTATCAACATTATTCTCATGCTAAATCCAAAACACATCACTGTACCAGCCACAAGGAAAAAAATATCTCTATCCCAGCCAAAACCAGGATAATGCACATCCCCAGCTGGCCATGAACCTATGCCCACAAATGCAAGGAGTTGGCATCATTGGCCAGGGCAGCCTCTCTGAATTGCTGTCAGAGCAACAGTCTCATAATTCACTTTTCTTCTGAGCCAGGCATGCATGGAGATTTCTTTCAAACATATTGAAGCTGGCTTAGCAGAGGGAAAGCAGCAAATGCCTTGGGTTGTCACTGATGGGTAACAGGAGCTGGGTAGCATCAACTGCATGGAGGCCAAGCTCCAGTTTCCTGCAAATGGACAGGGTGGAAATTAAGATCATTTGCAAGACAGCAAGAGATTTTAAGGGCAAAAAAATTAGCTTGAGCTGGGCAGAAATATTTTCTTTAGTTTAATCTTGGGTTTTCTTTGTTTTAATAAAGCAGATTCATCCCAATGTCTCCTCAGGCCTAGACCCATATATCTTTCATGTTTTCCTCATGTAAAAATCCAAATTTAAAGCTTTTTTTCAGAAAAAAAATTTAGAAATGAGAGAGTTTTCCTGTAAGGTTTATATTTTGTATTTTTCATTGTTGTTTGCATTCTGTAATTCCATGAGGTGTCAGTAGAAACATGTTTCATGATTGTAGAAATACCACCATAACATGTAATTGTTGAAGTATTTCACATTCTGTTTTTATAATGGAAAGAGACCGCTTTGTACTGACTGTCGTAACAAATCTGCTTTTTCATAACAAAATATCTCCTCTTCATCTTCTAATGAAACCATTCCATACCCTTTCATAACAGGTATGCTTATGGCTAACAGGGACAAGCATGAAAATGTAAACTCACATATTAAATTAGGAATGAAATCTCAATTTGCTGAACAACATTACCTGCTTTTCAAGACAAATGCCTGAAGAAGCTGAGCATTTTTAGAAAATTGTTGTTATTAAATGCAGAAACCAATTGGTAGAAAAGAGAGAACTTTAAAATCTTTGTGCAGACTTCATTTTTCTATCCTTAACAATTTTCACAAGGGGACTAAAAGCAGGAAAAACTGGGCATGACACAACCCCCTGACGCCTTCAAAACTCTTGATACTGCAACTCCTGCAATCTCCTCTCTCTGCAACTGGGTGATAGGGATTCCTGAGTGAGCTAGAGGTAGCAGGTGAGAGGGTTAAATAAGCTCCTTAAATGATTTCCATCCTGCCAATGCCCTGTCTTAAAATCCCTGAATTACTCACCAGCACAACTGTTTATTTCATTATTAAAATGAGGCTGCAGGGCTCCCCCTTCTCCCACCCACGCATGATGTTCACGGAAGGAGAACTACTCCCACACGATTACAAGGTCTACTATTAAGTGTGAACTTCATATTTAATTGTAATTGCTAGCAAAATATAATTTAACAGAAAAGTATGCTGAATTTGTAACAAAGTAACCCTTTTATTTGAGCAGGAGTATGGATGCTGCCCAAATGTGTCCGCATGGTTCCAATTAAGTTGAGGAATGTTTAATGTAATACTCAACTTGATGAAAATAACCAAAGTTTCTGACAAACCAATAAATTTGAGTCTAGAAAGCTCTGCATATACAGTACAGTCAGGGAGGGGCAACACCCACTGGGTCATCAATTTTGGTGCAGTCTTCCTGTTTGTTTATACTAAAATAATACTATGTAGTTAATTCAATTTCTTCCCAGCTGTAAACATAGAGAGGAATGCTGGATGCAGATCTAGCTGAGGTTGGAGGGGGACCTGGGCTGATTCATTAGCCTCTGTGCAATTTCCAGACTGAAATGTTAAGAAACTTTAAACCCAGCATTGCTTTTCTTCTTTTCCTTCTTTTCCTTCTTTTCCTTCTTTTCCTTCTTTTTCTCCCTTCCTTCTGTTATTTTCCTTCCTTTTTTTCTGTTATCTTCTTCTTCTTTCTTCTTCTTCTTCTTCTTCTTCTTCTTCTTCTTCTTCTTCTTCTTCTTCTTCTTCTTCTTCTTCTTCTTCTTCTTCTTCTTCTCCTTCTACTTCCTCTCCCTTTTCCTCTTCTTCCTTTTCTTTCCTTTGGTGGCTAGCACACCAACAATTCAGAAAATCTAAGTGTTTGTTGATGGAGATCTGAACACACCTGTAGGAGCTACCAAGCATGCTGGCCATGCTGCAGGGAGATTTTCAGCAGATCTCTCAGTGACTTCTGTTCTTCTCAGCCCTCTTGTTACTGGCAGGTCCCACCTCAAGGTTTTTTGAGGCTCGTGTGTTGAAATCACAGGTTGATATTGGACACAGCTATGTAAAACAAGCTGAGATCAGAGTGTGACCTACCTAATACAGGTTTTGGGTTGGGTTGTCGGGTTTTGGGTTTTTTTTTTTTGTTTTTTTTTTTTCCAGCAGAATTTCTGAATTTTAAAAATAAAGCTGTTATGGTTTATGAGCTTGCATACATGCAGGAGGAAATTGGTGGTGGACTGGTTTATCAGTGTTGATGTTGGGTATAAAACATGCAGGTTTTGAGAGTCCTGCCTTCTGCAAGAGGAAAGCTTTAGGGCTCTGAAACAGCACAAATCCTGAGAGAACTGGAGTCAAGAGATGCTATATCCCTGCAATGAGAGCTGCTGTGTGTGGTAAACAAAATAATCATAAGTTCTTTAGCTATCACATATAAATCTTCCTCAAGAACCAGGGAAGATCACTTAGCTGGGGTGAGTTCAAAAATAAGGTAATAGATAGGAAATGTTTACCTTTTCACTGCTGCTGTCACCAGGCTGTACCTCATTTTCTCCACAGCTGCCTCTGCAGACAGCAGGGGCTCAGGTTCCCAGAGGTGGCTGCATGCCCAAAGGGTTTCACCAGTGCCTGGAACAGGGTCTGGAGAAGGGACCAGCTCTTGGCTACCCCAGGTGATCCCATTGTGCCCAAGCAATGCAAGAGGAGAATGTGCTGGGAAACCACCTGTGCCAGTGGGGGTTTCCTCATCATCCTCTGGACCACCCATCTCTGTTCTGCCTAATCCTCTATTTTTCACTGCAAAATTTCATCTTATATACTCATTTCCTTCCTCATGCTCTGTCTTTCTACTGAAACTCTGACCTCCTCAGCAGTGTTTTCAATACCTACCAGGATAATGCCTGTTCTATATTCTAAGCCAGGCCATGACATGCTCCTCTGAAATGCTTTAAAAATTGTCTCAGTTAACATAAATTGCTCTCTAATTCTGCTCAGTGTTTGTGTGCAGATTACTCCTTTGAATTAATCTGACATCCTTTCTTATTCAGGTGTATTTCTAAAGGATTTTATGCAAGGGAAATTTTGTTTCTCCAGCCCCTTCCTCCTCACCACCAACTTTGTAAGACAAAAAAAAAAAAAAAAAGCTAATTAACTAGTTTGCCCTTTCCTCTCTAGGTACTGAGAGATCTGTTTACATTTTTGATGGGGTGGGCCAAGTTGCTCCTGCCCTCCCAAGGCCAAAATAAGAGCAGACTTTAAAACAAGACTTTGTATGTACCTGTGTTTGCTAGAAATATTTACCTTTTGAGTCCTGTGACCAAAGCAAATCGTTCATTTGAGCAGAATACAATGGACTTTTATTTCCCATTATGGGAAATACAATCTCTGAGATCCTGAGAGCATCATTTGGTAGCTGAGGCTTGAGGGTCAGTTCAATGTTATCACTAGCTGTCTCCTCCTGCTCCTGCTTTCCCCTTTTCTGCTTGGTCTCCTGATGAGAGACTGCTTCAGTTAGCATTTAGGTACTCTTTTAAAGGCTAAGAAAGTTATTTTTGCCATTTTTTCTCCTAACTTTACAAATTCAGAATGCTCCCTCTGAGGTAATTTTGAAGTACAGAGACAGAAATATGGGCTAAATAATCAGCAGCGACTCAGAGGATCTAATATGTATTTAAAACTATCAAGATATATTGTTCTATTTTCCCAGAAGTATAATAATGAATAACCATAAACCTGGCATGCTTATATTAATCTCTGTAGGATATTACAGTTTGCACTCGAGACCTGAAGTATTTTTTCAGTGACAGCACAGTTGGTTTGCATATTTTCCATTTCTTCTATGCTAGACAGGTCCATGCATAAGCCATGTGCTATTTTCTTATTGTACAAAGACAACAGCTAGAAGATAATGCAGAGAGAGAATAAACCACATTTTTATTTTCTACTTTTCAAATACTACCAAAAAATTTGGTTTCCATATGATATTCCTACACTTTGAGAGATACTTTTCATTAATATAGAAGAACTTTACATTGGTACCTAAGGAATAGCTTGATATTTTTGTGTGTTTGTCTTTATCTCAGAATATAAACTTGCTCATGACACTGGGAAAAAACAACTTTGATAACCAGGAGCAACTTCAGACTTCGACATCTGTGCTTAGACACATCATTAAAGATACTGGAGTGGAATGGTTGTGTTTGGGACTTGTGGGTCTTTAACTTGTGGGACAGGGACTTTAACTCCCTGTGGGTGTCCTTCATGGTGGGTACCTGATCCAGGTTATGACTTTATCATTTATGTTTCTGCGACAAATAGGCAGTGCTTTGTTCTCTTCAGGATTTCCAAATGTCTGGAATATTGGAGCAAGAGAAACCATATTTTTCTAGAGCTTATTTTTATGGAATACATTATGAAAAGGGATCCTTAGGAAATAGCAAGTCACCAGTATGCTTATTAAAACGACCTTAAGGTCAGATACTGCCACTCTTAATCAGAAGAGTTGTACCTTACTCCTTGAGCTTTCCTATTGGATTCAGTGGGATTACATAAGGAATTCAGGTATTACCTGATGGGACCAAAGTGACAGAGAGGCCAGCTCCTAATAAGCAAACAGCTGTAATGCAACAGGTCTTCATTTTTGCCTTCATTTTTACCTCTAGGTAAAAATATTTCATACACAAGTTATTTTCTTTTGAAAATCCCCTCTTCACAGAGATGAAATTTTACGTAGCAATTATTAATATATTTTTGATCAATATTTTAATATCTTTATTGTTGTAATGTGAAGTCATCTTTGTTGAGAATGTACTTCTAGATTAGAAGCTCTCCAGTTTTTTATTTTCAAAAAATCTACAATAGAAAGAAAATAATTTTGTTATGACATCTTCTTGAAATTCTGCAATTTTCACAAAGATATTTTCTGGGGTTTGTTTGTATTTCTTTTTTATTTAATTTTATCAAGCCAAATAGTTTGATCTTAGAAGAACTGGGCAGTATTTTCTGGTCTTTCTGAAACAACGAGTAGTGAACAATGACTTGATTCAATATTGTAACAGTGGCATGAAACAGAATGGAGCCATGTTGTGGTTTAGGAATGGTGCTCCCCAATTTAGTGCTTCCACTGATTCTCCCCATATCGTGTGCACCCTCCTTCCCCTGCAGCTGGATGGAGAGAAGAACTGAAGGTACAAAACCTGAAGATCACTGGCTGAGATAAGAACAATTTACTGGAAACAGCAATGAGATAAGAAAACGAAAACTAACAGCAGCAATACTAATGGCAGAGAGTACAAGAAAGAGAAGAATGATTCACACAGGAAACACCCAACAATACCTGACTGCTCCCTCCACCATGCTATGCCAACTTGGAAGGGAGCTCTTCTCCCATCCTCAGAAAATGATGTGACATAATAAAGAAAAACTTCTGGGTCCTGGCCATGTACCCTCCTGCCTAGTGCAAAAATTGTCCCTGTTCTGGCCAGAACCTGGACAGGCTTCTATACAAAGCTGAACATAAATGGGAAACTCACCCATGAAGAATTATTTGTACTTCTGCAAAATTAAGTGATGAGAACTTATTTACACACTTTTATACAGTAGGAGAAAGGAATGCCAGAATTATTTTTTTCTTCTCCTTGATGGAGAAGAGAACAAACTTGGCTTAGGTTTCACTCTAATAAATAGGTTCTTTTCAGCCAGACACAAACCATTTCTTTGGGTATTTGCAAGAACATTCTTAGCTTTGAGTGTTAGTTCAGGTTGTTGGACTTGAACTCCAGGACTCAAGCACCACAAGAAGGTATTTTACTAATAAAAGCTTTCATTTTCCAAAGTAATAACAGGTTGTTGTTTGTGGGGCTTCGGGGTTTTTTTGTTGTGGGTATTTTTTTGTTGCATTTTTAAAAGTAAGCCTTCAAATTAAAAAACGCTCAGATACAGGGAAATTCTGTGATACACAGCTTGCTGTGCAGATGTGTAGCCCTTTCAGAGTATTTCAGAGCCTGGAAAGGATTTATGCTCTGTGCTAGTCCTGTGCTTATAGGCAAACTTAATGCTGTCTAATCTAATGGTGAAATTGTTCACATGAAACACCAAAACTAGATCTTAAAAAGAATTTAATAATGACTTAAGTGCATTGAGGTGTGCACTATGCAGATTTAATTCAGAAGGATCAAATATTGCTATTCAAGTCAGAAAATACATTACTTAAAGTATTTTCCAGTGTCCTGTTTTCCTGTGTTCTGCTGCTGTGACTGCAGATACTGAGATGTTTCTTTTTAACTTTTCCATGATGAAAGCAATCATGATTATAGAAAATAGAACTTAAAATAAATGTAGGTCTGAATGATTCATAAGAAAAGACAGGACTTTTTGCTTCTCTCCTTGAACCAAACTGTGCCTTAAAAGTATGAATGTAAATGTCACTGATTCTTGCAAGTTTCCTGGATGTAAGGGTAAAACATCTGGTGAACTGTTTAGATAACTAAGAATAATTATTTCTCATTAAAGAATAAATATTATTTGTTTTTTTTCCTTAGTGCAAAATACTCCCCTCAAATAGAAGTAGAGACAAAGAAATTTCTTGTTATGCTTTTGAGCACAGTCAATGTGAGCCATTAACAGGTGACTTTAATGCTGAAAATATATCTGTATTTTTTAGACAATATTTCTGAATAATTAGTACATTCAAAGGAGGGTGAGATTCATATCATGTTATATGTAAAAGGAAAAAAGATATAGCTGTTTACATTTATCAAATCCTGAAGTGGAAAATTCTGCATCATCTATTATTTTTTTTGACAGTACAAAATTGTTTGTTATTGTGTATCTAGAAACAGTTTTGTCCAACAAAATTTGAACATAGTGCTGAAGGCAATATTATTTCCCTAGAAAATAATTTTTTACACTACTACCTCAACCTCTTGAGATGTATTTTTTCTCCAGTTTTAACTCTTGGTGCTTCCCTTTCTGATCCACTGGAATAATGTTGTGTATCCTTTTGTATAATTTCTCTCTGCTGGAGACATGGCAGATCTTTTAAATGCTTGTAATTTATGTTTTCCTCTGAAGTAGCCAGTATTTGAGTTATACTGATGTTGTTCCCTATGTTCCCTGCCTACACATAGTGGTAGCAGTACTACACCTGCAGAATTTACTTTCCAACCTTATGACAGCATCTGGAGAGCGGGCTCACAGGCTGTGGTCCTGAAGCACCGGTGTGATGCCAACATGAACCAAGGTGCCGTGGAGACTTTGCAGACAGAGCACAAAATGGTGAGACAGACACTAATAGGGGGAATATCAGAAGAGCAGGGGAAATAATGGTCACGCCTCAGGGCTTTAAAACTAAGGGCTTAGGAAAGGCCCCCTGTGGGCCAAGTGTTGAGCAGCAGTCTTCTAGGTTGTCTGAGGGTGTGCTTTCCTTCCCTTGGGTCACCTGTGATGGGCTTCAGAACAAGGGTCAAAAGAATGATTGCTTTGAACCAATAGCAAAAAGCTTTTCCTGGTGTAAGGGGTTAAGCCTCAAAACATTCCCCAGGGTGGAGAAATCCCTTGCCTTCCATTTTGTATGAGTGTATATAATCTTTTTTTCCTCAGGCAGGCTGTTCCCAAGTTTCTCATTTCATAGTTTGTATTGGCTGGAAGCAAGAGGAGTCTGTTATATTTAAATTTATTTACATTATACTTGTGACTATTGTATTTCTTAATATTTTAAAATGTCATAAACATTTCCAGTGCGGAGGGCACATGAGCACATAAGCCCAGGTTAGCCTACAGTTCTGGTGAGACATGGTCACAGTTTGGGACTGTCTTCTGCTCCCGATGCCCTTGTGCCTCCTGCTTTGGTGGCTTCACACTCTCATTTGCTTTTCCAATTGCCATGTTATACTTCACCCCCATATTCACTCCTTTTGCTATAAAATCAGCCTGAGGGCTCGTGCTGTGTCTCCAAGGGCCACACAGAGCTATGTTTGGCATTGTCAATTGCACTGGAAAGAGTCACATCTTTTTAAAATACAGAAGAAAATTATTTATTTTGCTTTTGCAGCATTGTTTTTGCATATTCTAAGCTCTGCCGTCTCATTCTACATTATGTTTCCTTTTGTGCTTATTATGACTTTTTTTTTTTATTGCTAACCAAATCAGGTAAATATCTTTGGCTTTCTCTATCAATTTTCCATGCTTTGTAGTGTGCATTTTTTCTTGTATCTCTGTCTTGGATTTGTTATCTGTGACTCTGTTTCTGTGGTTTTTCTCTTCTCTTTACTATGAAGTCAAATATGCATTTGCAGCCTTGTTGTTGTTGTCCTTGGTTGTACAATAGGGCTCTTGAGCCTTTCTCTTATAATATAATAAATTATTTTCAAGAAGCACTTCCAGGTTTTATGTCTAATCTTTTCCTCACAATTATTCTTACAGCATTCTTTCTTTGTGAAAACTATTTTTTTCTGGTTGATCAACCCTATTTGTGAAATGTAAATTTATTCTGACACAACTTCTCACTTTTACCTTGGTAAACAATTTAATTTTATTCACCAGAACACAACTTAAAACTGAGATTTACACTACTGTTGAGCTTTAAGGTTGTAGAAAAACTCTAAAATAATCCTACTGCTTCACAGAAAAAATTTCTTACATGGGAAAGAAAGAAAAGTTTTGCACTTTGGGATTCCAGTACAATTTAGATAAATAATGATTTTTGGCTTTAGGTAGCACTGCTAGCAGGTGTAATGGTCCTTTCTCCTCACCAGCCAAGAGAGTGATGCATCTGGAGAGGGATTCAAACTCCTAGTTCATTGACATTAAAGAGGCTTTGGTGTGGGTTTGGATGAGTCCATATTTCAAAGAGTGTGTGTGAAGTTTGATGAGCCCATCATCTGTCACTGAAATCCATTGTTTTGCTCACATTTCTTCTACCCATTGCTAAAAGAATGAATACAAGGGTGATGCTATGCTCATGTCAAATCCCACCTGTAGATATCCTGCCTAGGGCTTCTACTCTCCTAATATTTAATACCAATCAAATATGTTTTTTTCAGGATGTGAATGGCTGTACAGCATTAAATAGTACAACACTATGATGATTATAACTTTATTAAACCAGGAACAGAAGAGGTTATGAATTTGTTTTCCTGTCTGGTAACTGGGTCCTTAAGCTCAAATTCAGGAAAGCATTTCTATGGAAAAGCAAGCTTACAGTGTGCTTAATATCAGTCACAGGTCTGCACCACATTAAGGCACATTTCAAAGAAAAGAAAATTACATATGGACATAGGTGTTTTTAAAAATGGGGACTTCAGACATAAATGTGAGAAGGGGATTTCGCAAGAAATCAGGAAAAGATCTGTGTGCTGGTATAGGAATGTACCCAGGATACATCTTTGGTGAAGGGCAGCTCCCTTGTTTTCCTGGGATTTTCACTGAACAGTGCCATAGATACCACTCAGGCAGCATTATCATGAGAAAGTCTACTAGGAATATGGCAAGCAAAAGGGAAGAAACATAAAGAAAAAAGTTTTCTTACCAGTCAGCTAGAGTCTGCTTAACAGAATGTAACGCAGTTGTTCAACTAACCGGGCAGAGAAGCTAGAGAGACAGACTGTGATACCTTAATTTCTAACAGTGTTTTTTTCTTTTTTTTTTTTTTCAGTTGAGTTGTATTTGAGAAGATTTTGATTAGTTAGTCATCAAACTTATTTACAGTATTCTATGTCTGCAGTTAGTTTATGAGTAGTTCTTGGCACACTTCAAACAGCTGTAATGGCTGTGCAGTGTATATGGTGTATTTCTGTTTCCTGACTGAAGGAGAGGAATGAGATTTCCACTGCAAATATTTTTTGGTAGGGCTTCAAAATTTGCTTTTCCTGAGTATTTAAAAATATTTTTAATACTGTTTCCATGAGCATGGCTGTTTCTGTGAACACAAAGTCAACACAGTTGAAATGAAGAGTTTAAAATTTTAAAGGAAAAATAAAGCACTTCTTTTTTAGCACAATCATCCAGCTTGACCTGAAAGTCACTTTAATCCTAGTTCTAAGGTTTCATAGGGAAGTACACAGCCACAGGCACGTTCACACATTACTTGTGTTCATGGAAGCATTAATTTAACTTCCAAAGTCCTGTCTCAGCACATGCTACATGCAGTGGGAAGAATTCTTTAAAATCTCTCTTGCTGTTGGGTCCCTGATCCTTGTGGTTTCATGTCAAGACTCATGAAAGAAGAAGGGAGTACCAGAAGTTCAGGTGGATAAACAGTTATGGCAATGACACGGTAATGCAAGAATAATTTCATCAGCTCTGAGGAAACAAAGCAGTGTTGGAGCTGACTACAAAATTACAGTTTTTCAAATTGTGGGAAGTTGAAATGCAGTGTCTGTCAAACTTCTGAAAGTGGAAACACCTTCCCTATACCATAAATAATGCTACCAGCAAGAGATAGCCCCTAAACATTTCTGAACGACACAAAAAGTGGACCAGCAACTTCACCTTTGGCACAGGAATCTCTTAAAAATATGCAGGAAAACACCACCCTACAGCTCTTTCATTAAAGATAATTTTTCTAAAATGCCTCTGACTGCCGCCGCAATGAAACGGGACAGGGGAGCCAAGGCAGATGCTCTGTGAGCTTATATTATTTTATTCACCTCATAAACTATCTGGAGACCTCATAGATAATACAAGCTCGTGCTGCAGGCAAAACCCCCCAGTTTCCTGGTTACAGAATATTCTTAAAAGCTTCTCAGCCAATAGCTATTTCTCTAAAGGTTACAACCTTTAGAGCTGTTTCAACCAATCTTCTATATTGCACGTACACTTGTTAGAACAATACTTGCTTGTGTTATACCTTATACAATAGTGCATAATATTCTATTATTAAGCTTAACTTTATCATCTCTTGCTAAGCATAAATTTTGCAACTTCTAAAAGTTCTCTCAGCTAGGCCTAAAACCATGGCTCTTTGTTCTCCTGTCCTTGTGCTAATGTTCTAATTGTATCTTCTTTAATATTTTCTCAGGTGAAGCTGTTCCCTAAAATCTTTCTGCTTGATTATTAAAGCCTGCTCTTTGTTTCTCACTCTTAAAAATCCCTTTACCTTTTTCTGGGTTTCCTACACTGACATGGCTATCCCCACCCAGCTAAACACAGACTGCCCCTGCAGCAGAGTGGGGTGGGTATGCTGGATGGAGATCAGATTAGATCAACTCTCTGTCATGCTCCTGTCAGCCCCTGTGTGTCCTGAAACTGAAAGAAAGCTGTAGCAGGGGAGTCCAGCATTTCAGTGAACTAAAGCAGCATCTCCCCTGGCTGCTTGCTAGCAGTGGTCAAGATTGCCTTTCTCTCGGGCCAGTTTATTTGGGTGTTGGCATTTGTCCGACTATGTAAGTGATGAACTAGACCAAAAGGATCTAAAGTTCAGGCTCAGCTTGGCTAGATTTTTAGGGATTTTACAGCTGAATTTTTTTTTTTTTTTTTTACTTGTGCAACATTTCCAAGAAATATTTTACTGTATATGTATATTTAGCATAGCTGTCTGTCAATTTTCATGGCAAAAAAGTATTTGGAAACTGGAGAACAGTAATAGTAGTGTTGTTTTTAAAGGAATCACCCTACACCATTCTAGGCCAAACCCTTTTATTAAAGTTTTATGAAAATCCTCCCTGTTTTTTACATTCCAGTTGAGTCTATTAGCTTTTCAGGTTTTGATGATCTAGCAGGTATAACCACTTCTCACATTAAATGCAGTGTTGACAAAGGAAATTCACTAGCAAAGGTTTCATTAACTGGGGATTATACTGAAACCTTTTCCCAGAATTGCCAATAAATGAAGCCCTAATCAAAAATTTGGCTTTAAATTGAAGTGCAACTAATATAATTTTGTGATTGGTTTAAAACTACCTGTGGTTATTTTCTAATTTTTGCAATATTCAGCATTATGTCATCTGAACTCTCAAACAGCATTGTTCCTATGGTGAAAAAGCAAACTTTAATCTCATGTGTGAATGAAGCTTGAATTTAACTTCTGCTTCCAAAGTGTGCTGTGGAAAAAGAGCCCATTCCTGCAAAGTAGGAGAATTAGCAAGTTCCCTGAAGTGAGGCTGTAGGTATTGGACACACTGCTCAGCCAGGGCACGCTCCTGGAGTGAGGGTCCTGAGTTGGCACATCTGCAGTGTGTCAGCACAGCTCAAGGCAAGGAGGTGCCTCCCCTGTGCTGGTCAGAGTTTGTGGTGGGTCACAGCCTGGGGGTTTGCAGTTCCCAGCAACACTCAGACACGCTGGCCTGGGACAATCCAGCACCATGGCAGGCAACAGGAGATTTGCCATTGATGCAAGCAGTTTGGCAGTCTTGCTGACCTCAGTATAAAATAGTGCAATACCCTCTCCTGGGTCTCTTTTCCAGCATTGAAGTTATCTGGCAAAATCTGCTTTTTTTCTCTCTCTCCAGGTATGTGAAGAGTCTGCAGCATCTGCTGGCTTCATCAATCAAGAAAATCTGCAAAATTACACACCCTTTAGGCAGCTGCTGGAGTCTTTCCAAGCTTGCTTGTGCACTACAGTGGCCTTTTTCACTGTTTCTAGGAAGAAAAAGTTCCAATGACTGATTAGGGGATTGAAGGGAGGCATCAGGGGCCCTGTCACTGTGCTGCAGACCCTGGTGCCTGCCCAAGGAGGAGAACCATATTCTGGAAAGGCAATAGGAGCATGATCTAACTCTCCTAAACTCAGTGGGAATCTCTCCAAGGATCTAATAGGTTTAGGGTTTATAACACAGTCTGTTAAGATGTAGTTTTTGAAACTACCTGAGGGAGCTGAGTATGGTTTTCTACTAAAATTAATAGAAATTAATTCCTTAGATGTCTTTGAAAGCCTTACCTCTAAGTAGCATATTAAGATCTACTGTAACTTCCATTGCACCTAATTTACAATTTATAGTTAAGATGATGTAAACTCTGCAGTTTGTTTCAAAATGCAGTTCATTTCTTTACAGCTCCCTAAGCTAAGCCACTGTTTAGTGTTCTATGAGAAGAAACCAAATATTTTGTAGTAGTCACAACTGGTGCTTAATCTGAGTTAAGAAGAATATCATATCTCATGGGGAGAACTGAGACAGAATCATAAATCTGGAGTAGTTTCACTTTTGTTTTTGAAATATAGTTTGAACTCATATCACCCCCAGCCTCCTTAATGGTTTTACATAAACAATGAAGTGCCTCAGGAAAATCACCAGTGGCTCTTCTGTCAACAGAGAGCTTCATTTTCTCTCCCAGATTAGGGTGGTCTGGAGCTATCAGCAGTTGATCTGACAGAGTAAATCTGAAACAAATTGCTGTTGCTATAATCTTTCCTTGACATGACTTGCTGCAGAGGAGAGAAACCAAGTATTGTTGCATAACTAAACTGGCTTGAATGGTGGTTCCTTAGAGTGTAGTGAAAAGTGTTAGGTTCTCTGAAAATCCTATCTTATCTATCTATCTATCTATCTATCTATCTATCTATCTATCTATTTATCTGTAAAAATTTGGTTGGTGTATATTTCTTCACCCCAGAATAATGAGAGAGAAACCATCTCTCAGTGCCTTCTGATTTTAAAGTTGATCCACAGGTGTAAAATGAAGTCATCTGGAGATGACGTCTTTGTTTAGGTTTGAGAAATGTGACAAACTCTGTGGGGTTGGCTGCTTGGTTGGTTGGTTGGTTTTTTTTCCTAAGACTACTATTTTGATTGAGCTTAAAATACTGTTGGAAAACGTTGTTAGTCATACTGCGGCTTAGTAGCATGGTGAGGGTGATACTCAAATATTTGAATTCCTGGAAAGGCTGTAGCTGAGGTGACTGGCAGAGAACAGCTTATTTCCATGGTATTGGTGGAGACTCTTGGTTTGGTAAGCAGGAAGCAGCTCTGCATTACTCCCAGACTTCACTGGGGAGTTGTGGTTCAGATGCTGTGGCTGTTGCTGTATCTGGGACTGGACATTGAAGACTGACTGGCTCCATTTCAGGAAATCCCCAAACACTGCTGGGTTTTAATTTTCTTTTCTTAAGGAAAGAGTGTTGTTCCTCTCAGTTCGAGGAAGGCATCACTTTGTCTTAAATTTAAGCTGCCGAGGGAAGTGCCACCAAGGCAGATCCCAGCACCCTGGCAGCACCAAGCTCTGGCTGGGGGCAGGAGAAGGAGTGGTGGGAGGGGTGGTGGGTCTCTGCCCTCTCCACAAAAATACCCTGCAGAAAGTGTCATCCCTGAGGGTCCTTTTCTCCTCTTCTTGGTACCTGTCCTCTTCTCTTTCTCCTTTGTGTGCACATTTACCTACTTGGCTGATAAACTAGTTGAATTGGTTTGGATTTTTTTCATTCTTTTGGAGTAAATGCCACCAGAGTGGGAGAGAGGGTTCCCCTCTTACATCTTGTGTGATATCAAAAGGAGCTGTGTCAATTAGATTGGTGTTTTCTCCTAGTAAAACAAAATAGTTGAAATAGTTAAAAGCCTAATTGCATCAAAGGATGAAAATTAATATATCCTTTCAGGAATTCAGGTTGCTGAAAAAGTCAGGTCCAGCTCAGACACAAGTATGTTTAATATTAAAACCTAAGCAATCAGCCAGTCTAATATTTCCTGAAGTTTCACCCATCATGCTACTGGTTTCTGTAGAGAGGGAAACATAACCTTCCCTTGCTATGTCTCAGGGAAAGTAAATAGTATTGTTAAGAAGCTTGTCATATCACCAGTTCCTAATTAGAGAGGAATTAGAGAATTGGGGAGATGGCAAGTTTGCAAACGTCATTAAACATCCTGCAATGCCCCAAGGAAGAAAAATGTTGAGGGAGACCCGCAAATTATATGGATTATATAGATTATTATATGGATGCAGACTGTCTTGTGTCCTTGGACCACTGGACTGTAGAATGGTATCTCAAGGGGAGCAGAGAAGGTAGCACACAGCTGCATAGACTGAGACCCAGAGCTGTCAGGAGTGTGGCTGAAGGAGCTGCAGCACGGCACTAGGTTCACTCTCCTGCTCACCAAAGGGGGTGAAAAGCAGGAGAATTGTTTATCAGTAGATAACCTGCTGGATCTGGGGAAATGGAGTGGTGGTGGGTGGTGAGAGCAGCCTCCCCACACAGTGAGTGGGGCTGGGGCTCCACCAGGAGAGAGTGAGTGAAATGTGGTCTTTCTGAAGATACTTCCCCTCTCAAGGGCTTTTGTCTTCTCTGCTGTGTGTGGATCACATGTCTGCCTTTCTCCTGGCTTGAGGGTATCAGCTGGTCACTAGGACATAATGACAACAATGGGAAGGAGAATCCCCTCCATCCTAGCCCTCAGCTGGCACAGGAGAACATGTAAACATGAATTCCTCTCCACCATGACAAATTCTCCAAATGCTATAATGCCATTTTGACTGGGATGTCTTTTAATTGCTCCTGTTGAAGCTGTTTTGTTTGTAATGCAATAATTACAGCATCTAATGGTGGTGATAATCAGTCAGGTCGAGTCACTAGAGGTCTCCCCTTTCCCAACTCTTTGTCCCAACAACTGACCTTGAAGCTGGGGCTTTGATGGTTCCTTTCTTCAATGGCCAATTAATTACTTCATGCAATGAAAATGCCAAGTGCAGCTTGGGGAGGACAGACAGGAGGACCGTAACCCTGGGTAATGTAGAGCCTGGTAGAAACAGAGCTAGAACAACTTTCCCATATCACACACTTTTTAACCAGAAATAATGAGAGGTGAGGCAGCAGCTGCACCAGGTTATCTGTGCTGTGCAGGTACTAACCTGAGGTGTGCTCTGAGACCTTCTAGTTGGTCTGATCCTGCAGAGCAGTCCAGCTGGGGATTTGTTCAGGAGTGAAACTACCCAGATTTTGATTAGGAGCTGACTGTAATTTTGACTCTAACAAGACAATTCAGAAGTTTTGCTATTAGACAAACTATTGCTTTATATTACCTTTATTTTGTTAAAGTACTAGAGAGGACTACATTTTCAGTTGAAAAACATGACCTGAAACTGAGCTAATCCAGTTAACACCTATTTCACAGAATTGCCACCCACCAAGAGTTTTACTGAACAAGATCAAGAATCAATTTTTCAGTGCACACATTAACTGTAATGGCAGGTTCTTAGCAATTTTATTCTCTTTCAATGATTACTTAACTTTGATCGCATACTGAATGCCCTGAAAATCTCAGATGTGGCTCAACCATCTGGCATTATATTATACATTTTAAAAGGTGTATTTAAGACCTTCTGTGGCTGGAATAACACTTCTGTGAAGCTAGTGCTCTCATCTGTGTTCCAAATCCATCACATTATTTTCTTATGAGGCCAGAGCTACCATCACTAATTAGGCCTTTTATTTTGTTTTACTAGATTATCTGGTTTTTAACTTTAAGATCGCCTTGGCCAAAAAACAACTTGGATGAAGTTATCTGAGTAAATCCATGCCAGCTCTCAGACAAAACTAGCAGAGTTGATTTAAAATTATCTCCTTTCCAAAATGTCAAAAGCAAAGTTTTCCTTCTTTCCCAAGAACACCAGTTTGAATGCTGAAAACCAGACCTCATCATAGCTGTGTTTCACTCTTTTGCCAGTTCTTTTGTGTTAGTGTAAAAGGAAACTGTTACACTATGAATGCTTGATTACATGCAATTTCCAGACTTTGACATTGTGTTAGCATGGTGTGATCTTGCAGGGAGCACAAGGAGAACATGATGATCAGTTTCCTCCTTTTGTATATGAGTGAAAAGATGGATATTAAGTCTGAATCAATGCTTTTGCATTCTCATATCCTTACATTTTAGAGAAATATATATGTTTCTTGGTGTACTCTCTGAAGAAAGCAAGTGAAAGTACAAATGTAAATTTGAAAATAATGAGTTAGAAAAACACATACACAGGAGGAAGATAATAGGGTGAAAACAATTTACTGTACATAATGAGTTAAAAGACATTTCTCTTCTATCCTGGATATTATTAACAGCAGCAGGTGATGTTCAACAGGTTTGAGAATTGCATTTGGCTCAGCTTGTTCTGACTTCCCTGCAATCTCCTTAAAACAATGAAGAGAATCTTTATGTCAAGTTTCTTGAAAAATTTCTTCATCACTATCTGCTTAGGCCTGAACTGATGGTCACCCCATGCTCACTCCTAAAGTCTCTCAACCAAAATCTCACCACAAGAATTTCATTTATACTTCCACACCAAAGTGTATGAAAGTTTCTTTGAAGAGATATCTCAAATGCTAGAATATAAACATTAGAATTTTTATATCATAGCTGCATATTTGCTAATATTCTCACCACTGGAGGTGCCTGTGGAGGTCACTTCCACCCTTCTGGTAGAATATCCATCATACACATGGTGTGGAAGATGGGGCATCCACTGAGCTTTCCCATTTTGCTTTGGAACACTTCTGGAGGCAACAGAGAAGGTAGAGATTGAGATATTCTTTCTGAGTGTCCTGCTTTTGAGAATCATTTTTTTGCCAGTGTTTATCTTGGCACGACATTTTCCACTGATGTTGAGCACTGACTGGGTCCTAAGGGTGCTTTGAAATCACAATTTCTACAATATTTTAAAATTCTAGGCATGGATTAGCAGTGTTTACTTTTTCTTTTGTGTTTTTGAACAAAAGCAACAATACCTGCTTTGCTTTGTCCTGTGCTTCTTGCTGTTCAAGTGCACGAGTTCTGCCACCTTCCAAGTAGTCAGGACAAGGCTGAGTTGAGACCCCAGCTCAGACTCAAGAACAGATGATGCTTGCACAGAAGCCAAGTTTTCTATATTGTCCACTGAAAAGTGCTTTTGTGCATGCCTGGGACCTTGACTGCAGCCACCAGGAACTGTGGGTTCCCAAATGAGCTGAATTTTCTGAGTGTTTGTACCACCTGTCCTGGAGGGTTGTTGGAGCCTATTGAACCTTTACCTCAAGTTTTGGAAAGATTAAAATTTTTTGGTCCTGATTTGCACACTGTAGGAAACAGCCTGAATCCTCTTCACCCTTTCCTCAAACTCTAGTTTTTGAATTTACAAACTTGTGCATGGCAGAGAGATAAAAAGAAATTCTTTGAAAGATTTTTTCCATGCGCAGTGTAGCTGAACAGTATCATGAACCACAGCTCAACCACCACATCTCCAAAACAATAGTGTAGTTCACATTCCTTTGCAGCAGTGGTTTGGCCTTCAAATTTTGGATGACCTTTGAGATATTATTGAAATCTCACATTTTTTACTACTGAAGCAAACAGGAGAGAATGCAGGTCTGTGAACACCACTAACTCTGTGCTGAGATAAAAATACTACTCTGACAATGTGTTTTTTTCCTTCATCAGATGCATGATATCAGTTTCATTTTGCTTAAAGCAGCATGGGGTCTTATGCTGCATTTTTATAGAAAGAAAATTCTCTTTTTTTTACAGCATAGGGTACCTCCTAGTAAATAATACATTTGTCGTTCCAGCTCAGCATTACATAATTATCTTCTTAAATAAAAACCTGTCTTGGCTGAACTTTTAAATATCCTTAAAAAAAGAAAAAGTTGCTTTTCAGAATGACATTTGCTTCAGCATCCAAATGTACCCTAGAGAAAGACCGGTGTTCTTAAAAAAAATAAAAAGAAAGAAAGCCGACTTCTGCCAAATACTTCTTTACCATGCAAAAAGCCTCCAAGAGAAAGATAGAGAGAGGTCAGGATGTTACACTTGCCCCAGTAAGAAACCTGAAAAAACCAAACAAACCTGCAATTATAGCACAGTTTTCAGCAACAAAGATTCCTTGTATGAAGTACAGGCAAGATTTCTTTTCCATATAAACCTGTCCAGGTCTGAAGCAGCTCTATTGATTTCAGTAGTCTCCACAGAACTGTATCAGTTCTTTGTCCCACAGGAGTTACAGGTATTGGACAAATTATTAGTTCATGTCAATGCAAAAGTTTAGAAAAGGAGTAAATAGTAGTGGCTAAATGTGCTCCCATTAAAGTGAAACTGCTGACTGCAAAAAGATTCATGCTGTGAGACAGGTCTGCTTTTACATTGCTATGGAAGGCCTAGCTTTTAACATACTTAATAATTTTGTGCATCTTGGTTCTTGATTTTCTGGTGTTTGGAACCCAATAGGCTAGGCCTGAAGCCCATCTCACACAGGGACTTTGAGCCACTTTGGATATGGAGCATGAGTTACCTGGGAGCTGAGGCTGTGAGGGACTGAGCCCTGCTTCTCCACCATGGGCATGTCCAGCAGAAACTGGTAGTGGGAAGGAGTGATCATGCCATAAAATACCACTACAAATTGCCTCTGAAGCTGCTGGACTCTTTGGATGCAAATCTCAAGGAAAATCCATTTGGAACTATATCGGAGGATTTATGTTTTTCTGTCATAGGTAATTTATGCATCATCTTCAACATTTGCACAATATGTTTGTAATTTTCTAAGCTAACAATCTGACAAACATTTTTAACAAGTCTCTAGAACTTCCCTAATCTTTTCTTTTCTTTTTTTGTTTCCAAGTTCTCTCAGAGATCAATAAATAAGCAGAGTAGCTTAAAAATGAAATAAAACTCATACCCATACCTTAAGTACTACAAAACACAGAATTAAAACCACATAGCAAATTATAACCATAAAGCTATGTCAAATGCAAAGTAAAAACCTCTTTAAAAATGCCCATGTCACAGAAGACTGCGGTCTTTTAGAAAAGGCTCCTTTCCTGTCAATTTTTGCAATTTTAGTATTCTTAAGGGTTTATGTTAAGGTTCGTTTGATTCTATTTCTCTGATTAGCCCAAGTGTCTATTAAAGTTATGAATAAAAGAACTTTCAGTTGGGAAATTTAAATCACCATATCTTGTTGCTTAGACTTTTTGTTATTTTAATATACAGTTAAGAAAACATAGCAAGTATTTGTTTCTAGAGAATATTATATTGCATTGCAGCAGGCATAGTTTCCCCTATTTTGAGAGTAAAATGGCCATGAATGTATTTCTTCTTCAAAGCAAAACCTATCAAACATGCTTTCTTTACCCTCTTAAACATGTGTGCCTATACATATGGGGTCCTACTGAATACTTTGGGGGAACATCTTCAGCTACTTTGAGTTGCCATAATTCCCTGACATATTTTTGTCAAAAGAAGTCAAATTATTTCACTGAAAAAAAATAATCACAACAAAATATTTAGGGTTTTTTAGTGTAAATGTAACAGCAAAGGGGACATGCCAGCAAGCTACTCCTCTAACTAGTCTTAATTAGAAGTTAGGAAAAAGGAAACAGGAGCTGTACAAGGACTGAGCTAGTAGTGGCACTGATTACTAAATCTGATGGACTCAATACAAAAACTTCTTTAGTTTTTTGTGTCATGCTGTCCCAACTCCTGACAATATTTGAGCTGATGGATATTTTTTCCCACTGATTTTTACCTTAGAGGGTACAAGTGTACTTACAAAATAACTGACAAAAGACATTTGAAGCTCTGTGGTCAGGCTTGTTATCCTGACTATACAGTCTCAGCTTCATACTTTTACATTTCTAACACAGATTTCAACAAAAAAGGGGAAGAAATATTTAATGTGGTTTTGGAGAGCCATTAAATGTGGAATTATGGGAATGGCATCCACTGACTGCAGAAAGTTTGGAAAGCAGAATAAGGAGAGGTCACACTTCAGTAAAACATCACTGAGGAAAGGGGCTCCTAGGTAAGACAAGCTTAGCAGGCCTAAATCACAAAATATCATGAAGTTAATGACCTGCATTTGTTAGCTTCTATATGGAAATTTTGGAGGCCTGTTTTCTGTTGTTAGCTCTATTATGGTTTAGTTTTGGTTTATTTTTCTTTTTTTTTTTTTTTTTTTCATGCAAAGAACATTCTAAAAAGTTTAGAAAGAGGCAACTGCAGCATTATGGAAACAGTCTCATGGCAGATTATCACAGATTGACATGCAATGATTTTTGTCTTCTGCCCTTTTCTTCCCACCTACTTTTTCTTCCTCAGATGAGGAACTGCAATGGAGCTATTGCCTAACCAGCATGGAAATAGGTAGATTTGAGATTAATGAATAAAACCCCTCATCTTTAAATAGGGTTATTATGGGCTAACTCTGAGATTTAGTCACTGAATAATCAGTCTTCACCAACACACACCATTTCATGCTCATGGCAAAGCAATCTAAGAGCCTTGCTTCAGCAAAGAGAGAGAGAACTGTACTCATAGCTGCCTTTGCAGCTAAAAATACTGTGCTGCCACACGACATTTTCTGGCAGGAAGCTGGAAAATTTTCATTTTGCAAGGCAAGCTGGTGGCACTCTATTTGCATGGCTCAAA
This sequence comes from Rhipidura dahli, assembly GCA_013399225.1. Classification (NCBI taxonomy): domain Eukaryota; kingdom Metazoa; phylum Chordata; class Aves; order Passeriformes; family Rhipiduridae; genus Rhipidura; species Rhipidura dahli. The sequence goes on from VXAC01008078.1 coordinate 611,277, forward strand.
ACAACTTTTCAGAGACCACCCTCTCTTTCTCTTCACAGAGTCCCTCTCTGCACCAGACTTTGCCAAGGCATCTGGATTTCTTCCCCAGAGAGTCTTTGAGCAGAGATTTCTTCTAGTGGAACCACTGGCCCTTCCCATAAGGATAAGCTAGCTGAAATTTTCCTCAAAGGGTGGCTTCCAATGGAGGAAGCCTTTCCAAGAACAGTAAACACATCAAGTTCTTGCCCATTGCATCAAGAATCCTGTGTCAGAAAGCACTGTGACAGTGAGGCTGATTTCAGTGTGTCTCATGTGATTGCACAACGTAACACAGTGCAAAGATGTGAGACAACCAAACAACAAAATGCTGGCTCTGAATCAAACATGTAAAGCGCTTATTTTCAGCTCCACCATCTGCTATCGGTTTGCACAGTGTCTTTCCCAGCTGAAAACACAAGGCAGATTGGCAAAAAAGGAGAATTCCTCTGGCTGGTCACAAGCTGCAAGATACAAATTTTTTTCCCCCTTGTGACTAGCCCATCTCTCTCTTTTTTTCTTTTTTACTTGTTTTTGTTTTTTGTTTTTTTTTTTTTTCATAATGAAATAGGCTGGTTTGTTCAAGTAAATAATGATATGTTAAAAACCAATACTCTAGGAAAAATATTCTATAGCATCCTATCAGGAAAATGATGGCATTGCACTCCCTCCTTCAAAATAGGCATGCAAAAATTAACAACTGAATAACATAGATTGGCTGAGACTTTGAAACTTTTTTGCTGAAATTTTTTCGGTGGTGTCCCTTCTTCAATTGCTGGATAATCTCCGAGCCCATTAACTCTACTGTCGTTAACTGATACACAGCGAAATGTCAGAATAAGTAAGAAATTATTTTAGTTAGCAAATAACTATGAAAAAAATAGTCACTTTGGGGTTTTTAATGTGGAAAACAGCAAAGGAAAACAAAACAAACCAAATAACCCTTAAGTTTTTCTGTGGAGGCAATGTGCCCCCTAACCATTTTTTAGTTGAGGTTCATATCACTCTTTAGAATAAACTGATTATTCCTTTAGAGCCCTGATTTGGAGAGAGGAAACTGATCTGAAATTCTTTCATTTTTAATAAAGATCAAAACCACTTGGACATTTGTTGCTTTCTTGCCTGGATAAGATGCTTTTGAGTTAAAATCCTATCTCTGTTGACTTCACTGGGGCCATGATTTCACCCCAGCAATTATTCTAAAAGCATTACTCATTTAATAAGCATACCACTCTAATTCTCTACTGTTTCCATATGAGCATCTCCCAATGCCAATGTAAACCCACTGCACAAAGCTACATTAAAGCAATATTTATGGTTGAGATCTTAACACAAAAGTCAGGAAACTCAGAGTTATGGTTCCCCCAGCCAACCATAACCAGAGGTAGCTTAAGTGTTTTGCATTACTGTGTCTATACTCCACAATGTATGTACAAACACTGTGACTGAGTTATAGCTGCTGTGGGAATTATAGCTTTGGATTGCAGTATATTTTTGCATTTAAATTCTCAACCCAGGTTATGAACAATTGTGAGAATTATGGTTGCAGCACAGGTTAGTGCCTCCAGTTTGCTGTTCTTGGTTACTGCTGATACTGCCCCGGGAGAATGGTAAGCTCTCCCTGTGGTGTGGATGATGGGAAGCCTGAAGGTCTCTTTTACTTTGACAAACAAAACACTTTGGCTGCACTCATAAGGTATATAAGGATTAGCTTTTCTGAAAGCTTTGTATCATTCAGCAGATACTCTGGAAGAGAGCAAGGGAGCTAATAGGATTTGACAGAGATTACTTAACATGATTCTAATGCTAATATCCAATTAACTCAGTCAGAGACAGAATAATAAGATGCTTTTCTGTACATTTTATACTGTGCTAGGAAAATGCTGTATCATCACTTCAAGGGAAATGGGACATTTTTCACCAAGTGTCCTCAGCAACAAACAGCCTGAGATGGGGAAAAGAGAAAGTTTGTACAGCAGGCAGCCCTAACCAAAATTACTCACAGTGGTATGAGATATTCTGCCCTGTGTAACAAAACCTCTCTAGCTCACTTCTGCTGCTGTTCTGGGACAACTTTCCCTGTAAACTACTGCGTAGTTAGTGTGCAGATTATTTAAATAATTCCTTTAGACATAAATTTTCTGCAGTGAGGACTAAAAATAGATTTAATAGGTTGACAATAATTGAAATTTGATGGAGAGGTTTACAGTAAATTGCAGATAATTTTTATAATGTTTCTCAAGTATCATGGAATTGAACTCGGTTCACTAAGCTAGCTGACTCAGGAGTGGGTCATGGCTTGAATGCCAAAGAGGAGCAGCAGAGGCCAAAAGCACTCTCCCTTCAGACTATGCCAATGATGAGCTGGCACTGACTAGTCCAGACATATGGAGAACCGAATAGCTAAAGGATGCTGGCATTTGTCTGTCATAAACCCAGGAGGAAAAGAAATTACTTAGGCATGTATTTCCTCAGGTTAGGAGTCCACAAACAGAGCCATACTAGGCTGTATTTCTTGGGGTGTTGTAGCCTCATCTTCATTTGGACTGTGATCACAATTTGCAATCCTTAGTGGACACGGCCCCTTTTCTAAAGCAAGTTATAATCTTGTCTGTTGGGAAACATCCAAGCAAAGCAGAGCATGATAAGTGGAAAGAGAACTGCATGCCTACTAGCAGCCACTCCAAATCATCACCTTTGTTTGCTTTCAGATGCTATCAGCATCCAACTGCAAGGATAAATGAAGTGATACATCTGGCTCACTGACCAAAACATGAGGAGTGTTTTCCCGTGCTCTTAACAGATGCCAGCAGCAGCATACAGCTGAACTGGCCCTTCCATAACCTAATCCCTTTTGAACATGGCTGCTGATATGTTCATACCTCATGCTTATATGTCTTGGCTTTTCATTTTATGTATTGAATTGTTTGGATAAGGTCAGTATATGCAGCAACAACATTCCTTCTGACTACACAAGCCCAGCTGCTTCTGGCCCATATTTCAACCAGCTTCCCACTCTGTCTGAATATAGCAATGATATAATTGCATTGTACAGGGGCAAAACTGACCATTTTGAGGTCAGACAGTAGAAATCATTTGCTTTGTGAACTGAAATATTCCTTCAGTGTATTTTGCAGCAATTCTAAACAGGTCTCAGGCCAAATCTCCTTGCAGAGGGCTTTTGCACAACCAGAAGAGCTGTACATGACTGCAGGTGAGCTTACCATTGTTGTTCCCCTGTAATCCTCAGTGGGTGTGTGTGGTGAAAGGTCTCAATGAGCATGCACGGGGACAAATCTTTTTTTTGCCTGTAGTCAATAGCTTGGAAAAAACCCCAAAAGTAAACAAAGCTTATCAAAAACCTGGAGAAAGGAAAAAACCCAAAGCAAGGTATTTTTAGCTCTGTATAAGCAATGTTTCAATTGTTCTAAAAAAATATTTATTGGAAAGGGCTTGAAATATAAACATATGGACATTATAGTACTTTGCAAAATGTCTGCCTGTGCTCTGCTGGACTGTTGGATAAGCTGAGAAACAGTTATTTTATACTTTTAAGAAAAATGAAAATGAATTAAAATTGCCTACAAAGCAATACATTAATTCAGGGGTACAGTATAGCTCTTGCAAACTGCTTGTTATCCCGTTCTTACCACTTCACAGGTATGGTAGTTTGCAAAGCCAAAACACTAGTGTGTATTACAGAACTTTCAAAGCAAGTTGGAATTCGGCATAAACATACTTTTCAATGTTAGTTCTGTTGTTGAAAAGAGATGTTTTTTGTTGCTATGGGAGCATATTATTGGGCTTTGGGATAAAACTGATTTATCTAGCAGACTGCTTATTTAGATTACAGTTTTTAAGTAATTTCCTACAGATCCTTTGAATTCTGGGTATCTCCTGATGCTAGTTTATGTGAGCCAGTGATTTTGGGTTTGGATTTTTAAGGAGAAGGAACTGGTTTTGGTCGTATCTGTCATGAAGTGGGGTTAGGTAATGGGGACTAAAAACAGGATTAAGAAAGGCATGGATCAGCTAGTACATAAAGCTTAGCTTGACATAACCAAGAGCAAGACTCAAGTCTCTGCCCCATCATTTTCCATGATTTTCATTTACATGTATGGAGTGTTTTGCATATTGTGACCTCTCAATTAACGTTATTTATATCTCAGTAAAATACCATGCTACTTTTCCATATGTCCTAACCCTTTATGTAAATGCACTTATTAAACCCAGCCACCAGGCTCGGTGAGACCTGCCAAATCCACTGTGTCAGGACTCACACACTCCACAGACTAAGCTTTATTTACATAAACTTGTTCTGTAAGTGTAATCTTACTTATCATCTGAAGAGTTAAAGTTTCACTAATGTAAATCCCTGACAAATCAAGCACAGATGTAACTGTTTGCCCCCAGGCTCAGCCTGTCGATTCACTGCCACCCTTGTATCTTTTCCCTGCTCCTTCCTCCAACTCCTCCACCACCCTTCCCACCCTATAAGTTGGTTTTTTTAGTACTAGTAATCGTTTAGAACAGTTTATGTAGATACTTTGCAGGTACTAAATAGGACACTGGAAATTAGTCATTTGGGCTTTTCCCTTTAGATGAAACTGTCTCACAACATAGTGTTGGCCTGTAATTCTGGGTGTCTGTTTGTACCACCTGGAAAAATTTGCCCCATCAATGCCCAGGTGCCAGACAGATTGTTGCAGTTTACCAGGCGATGTTCAAGATAAGGAGCTGAGCTCAATGAATGCTTAATGTAAGCTGGCAAATTCCACAAAGCAGCCAAGGAAAATTCAATCAGACAGCAGCAGGGAGGTGGTGGTGGTGGTGTGGTAACTCCCAAAAAACACCAGAAGGAAGTAGACAATGGTGTGAGATGATTCTTCTTATTCCACTGTCTGTGAGAAATGAAAGTTCCCTCCCAGTCATCAAAACAGTAAAAATCAAAATAAAATCTGCCAGCCCTTGAACCTTTTATGAAAAGGAGGAAAATGTTACTTTTGAATTCAGAGGGTGTTGGCATACGTTGGGTTTGTTTCTGACTACTTTAAGTTCTAAATATGTTTCCTTTGCTGGTACCCAGTTGCTATTTATTTGGCTTTAGTCTTTGATCTCTCTTATGCTGGCACATCATAAAAAATATATTCCTGTTGGAATTCTATATTATGCAGTTAGTCTTTGCTCGTTATGTTCTCCTGGCTGGTTGTACATATAGAATAAGACTCTCTTTGTTTTTGATAGACTCCAGGTGTTTATCACTCTAACTTACTAATGGATTTGACCACAGAATATGCATTCAAGAAGCAAACTGAAAAACTAATGGCAAAATTACTGGTTTGATAATTCAATGGCCTCCTATACCATAACCACTAGAACCACACACATGCACGCGTGTGTGCACACAGGGTTTGTCTTGTAAAAGCAAGGATCTTTCTCTTACTTGGTTTTCTTGAGGTGAACTTTTTGTTCTGGAAATTAAGTTTTGTTTCAGATTCATTTGCCACTCTGACTTTTCTTTGAAAGTGTTTTGAATTTAGGCCCTGCTTATTCAATTCCACATGATAGTGCATTTGAGGAGTGTCCTGTGTCTAGCTGATGTGCTGCAGTTCCTACAACTTTCCTACTCCTCCTTTGCAATTCCAAGGAAAGGGAGAATTTCTATCAGCCTGTCAGGCACTGACAGCTCCAGCTAACATGTTTAATCTGCATTACAATAGCTTGGGAACTGCCAATATTAACTTAGTATCTCAGGTGAGGAACCAAAATTTTATATCCCTTGTTAACTGCACCGTTTTGCAGTAGCCAAAGATGACTCTTTTCCCCCCCACCATTTCTAGTTAATCCAAACTTTTGTAGTGGGAAATGATAAAAATTCCACTTAAAACAAAAAATCCTTATTCCTGTCCATACCACCAAATGATGATTACTCATTTAAGTGCAAAGCTCTGTGAAGGAACTTGGCTTTAACTCTTACCTGAGGTCTGTTACAACTGCTGCAGAATACACTGCAGAGAAAGCTGATTTGAACTTATCCTTCAAAGAGGCTGCACACAAGTGCAACCCTCCCTTTAGCACTCAGAATCTTTCCCCTTGTATGAATTATTTGATTATTTTGAAATTTTAAAAGTGAATCTCAGATTAGATCATTGATTAAGTTTAATGAGTGAGCTACTTAAGACATGTAAAATTTATCTTGGTTTCACTTAAACACAGTTAGTTAAAAAAAATGAAGCTGCATAGACATATTCTGTATGTTCCTGTACACACAGGTGAAATCACATACATGTGAACCTTTTTTTAGTTAGAAATATCAATATTTAGTTAGATCATATCAATAATAAGTGATTTCACTGTGACAGCAGAGGTAACCCAAGCATTCCTCACAGCTGAATTTTTATATTTTGTTGTATTGTTTACTGATTTCCATACTTCAAAAAGTAGGGATGCCTTTTCAGTCTAAATGTGATGCTGTAGTTACCAGCTTCATAAAAAAAGTTAAACTTTTAATTCCAGTATATACCTACGTACTTTGAATTTTGCATTGAGCTTAGCGTAGTTTTCCAAGAAGCATCACAGTGCTGAAGCTTAAAAGCATATAGAGAATAATATGAGGACAGATTTATCTCACTGAGGTTCAGAATTACCCCATTTACACCTGCTAATTATTAAACACTGATGTTTTGTTGATTTTATCTTTGGCTGCAGGAGAGGTTTCTCTCAGAGGTCAAACATGCTTGCTGTGTTGGTTACTTGCTCTGTCACCATGCTAATGCAGGGGTTTGGCTAACATCCCTGGGCTTGTCAAGCTTTGTCCATTGGGAGAAGGAACTGTTGCGGCAATTCAGCAAATTAACAAGGAATGCGTGCAAACCCTGTTTTGAGGAGTGTAAGGAAAATAATGGCAGCAGTTTTCTTGCAAACAGTTTGTAGGACTCTCTCCACTGGATCCCAAGTATTTGACTGTCACAAATGATCTTCTGCATCCCAAAGCAGCCATTTTGTTGAAAAGTAGACTCCTGGTTCTCAAATTATGATCTGGTTCCAAGTCTGAGCCCAAGTTTGAGTCCAAGCCCCTTCTGGGGTATTGCTTTGGTTTTGGAGAGGTTCAAGTGATCTTGTCTCAAATAGTGACTGCCATTATTTCCAGCAACTCGTATAGAAAATGAGTTTAATTCCCTAGACACGAAAGAAGTTAGATTACCCTTTGGCACTTCTGCTCTCTGTAGATCAGGTATAGCTGAAGGCAGCTACTGTCATTTGCAAGAGTGGAAAAGGGAGGGACAAGAACCAGGGCACTGAAAGAAAAGGCAGTGAGAAGATAAAGCAGCTCGAGGGAATGGAAAAGTGACAACAGCTCTTAGGACCATGTGATCCAAAACCAAATAATGCATAGAAGAAGACAGAGCTATGAGGCACAAAAGGAAAATTAAAAGGAGTACTTACCTGTCTGGTTTTACATTGCTTTGAAATACTTTTTTTTGTTGCTCTTGGGAAGGTAAAGTTCTACCCAGAAATGAAAAAACAACAGCTTTTATACAATATACTTTCTTTTATACAATATACTGCAGAGCACTATCAATTCCTGTTTATGTTCCTTCCCACCATGACAGTTTAATTTAAAGGGGAAAATCTAATTTCCTGTGACGATTATATATGCAGTTAATTCCAAATTCTCATGTAATGGTTAAAATTCCTGACAATTAATAGAGGAGGCACAGCTCTGCTGATATAACTCAGACATATTCTCACTGAATCTCTGATTAATTTAGGTTGGAAGAGATTTCAGAGATCTCCTGGTCCAGATTCCCATCTCAAAGCAAGGTCAACCTAGACTGTGTTGCTCAGAACTTTATCCAGCCAAGCTTTGGTATCACCAGGATCAGAAATCCCATATCTTCTCTGGGCCCCTGTTTCAGTGTTTAATCACCCTCAAGGCAAAACTGATTTCCTACTATCTAATTAGATTTTTTTTTTCATATTACAACAAGTGCTGTTTTTCCCCTGCCCTACTGATGACCATCTCTGGGGATGGACTAGCTCTGTCCCCTCTACACCTGGTCCCATTAGGCAGCTGAAGCCAGCAGTAAATGCCCCATGGCCATCTCCAGGCTGAACAAGCCCCTCTCCCTGCACTTCTGCTGTAGGGGCTCCAGCCCTGGCCATCCCACCAGCCCTTCACTGGCCTTACTGCAGTATGTCACTGTCTTTCTTGTTCATGGGAGCCCAGGGATGGACACAGGAATTCACTGCAGGCTATAATGGTGTGAACTTTTCAGTGGAAGGACTACTGCTGATATCTAAATTTCCTTGCTCAGAGATAGGCTGTGAACACTCAGTTGTACCCCTCAAGTGGACATAAGGTATTACACTGTGCACCAATTTCCCCAGGAAGGAAACTCAGAGCTTATAGGTTTTATGGATTTGTGGATCATTCCTGTAGATATATCATCTGCTGGTGTTTAACCTGGACAGTTCTTCCTCACATCAGAGTGTGCCAGCAAAGAGCTCAGTCTCTGCTAATCAGTAGTGTGCACACCCTATCCTCTGAAATTATAAAACAAATGCCCCCAAAATTCTGAAGTTTAATCCAGACTCCAGAAAATATGATTTATTTTTGAGGGGCAGCATCATAAGTGACAGAGAAACCTAAGTAAAGTAAATAGCTTCCCCTTTATTTAACAGCCCAGAACAAATATCTTTTTTCTAAACAGATATGGGAAAATCAACAATATTCCCAGATATGGGAAAATCAACAAAATGTGTCCCCCAAGCTCATTATCATTATCATCATACCTGTATTTAAAGGATATCATCAACTGAGTGGGATATGAAGATAATATTTCTTTGCATTAATTGGTGGCAAATTTTGTAAACCTATCCAAAATACCCTATCCAAAGGGGTCTTCTCTGATATTATAGGTTTGAATTGATGAAAAAGTGCTATTTATTTGCCAAATATACATCTGCTTTTTGAACCTCTAGTTGAATTGCAGATGCAAATGAATGCCTGGTATTTGATTGCTGCTGAAAATTTTAAATACCTGTGACTGAATTTTCCTTATGGGTGTGCATTTTATAAAAAACAATGTGGACAGTTTTTGAAAATGCACTGCTAAGTCTGATTCAGGTAGACATTAGCTAGTCTGTTAAAGACTTAATAGGTATTTCCCTGAACCAATTCTCATTTTTAAGTTTTTTTTTAGTTGCTCTGTTCTCTTCACTATGAGGGTGGTGAGTCATTGGAACAGGTTGCCCGAAGAAGTGGTGGTTCCCCATTACTGGAGGTGTTCAAGGCCAGGCTGGAGGGCTTTGAACAATCTGGTCTAGTGGAAGGTGTCCCTATCTGTGGCAGGGAAGTTTGAACTAGATGGTCTTTAAGCCCTTTCCAACCCAAACCACTCCATGACTCTTTAGAGGTAGAGCAGAGAAAGCATCAGCCCTAAGAATTATTGCAATAACTACTTAAATGAAGAAAAAGCCTTCTGCTCAGTTTGCAAGGAAGAAAAAAAAGCTGTATATATCCAGTTTTACATACAATAGGCATAATTTACAAGGAAGTATTTACTGCTAGCTACATTTAGTTACTTCTCCAAAGCTGTGTGACCCTGGGTAATGTCTGTATTTACACTGCTAAGTGGGGTGTGCCCTGTGTGATCTGACACCTACCAGGGCTTCCAACAGTGTCAGGTGCTTATCATTCTTGCTTCTCCTGTCATTTGGAGAGGTGGTTATGGGGAACCTGGGGGCAAATTAGAAAATAACAGATTAACACTTGCATCAGTGATGCAATCAAAGTGAATGATTCACCTGTCCTGAGCAAGTAGAACCCACCCAACCCTCTAAACAGCACTGATAGAAAAATGTATTTTAGTTATGAACTTTAAGACAAAAAAGTTTTTGGATAGTCTTTTCAAGAGTAAAGTCTCAGGAACTCAAGAAGTCTCAGGAGTTCAAGACTGTGTGAAAAGTCATATAATCAAACATATTGTTGCTTTTTAAATTCCAGTAGTTATGCAGCTTTGCACCTTGCCTTTCTTCAGAGTCAACTCTTTTAGGTGTTGTTGAAGATGGGACTTCAGAGAAGGAAGTCCATATGATAAAATTTTAGCTGCGAGACCTCAAATAGTAGAAATCCCAACCTTGGAATAAAAGTATGGTCTTTATAAACTCTGGTGGCCTGTTTTGGCTAAACACTGATTTTTGGGTAGCCTTTTAACTTGTGACCCTAGGAATGCACCCCTTGCATCCCCCCCGCTGGTGGGTAGCTCAGGAGCTGAACTAGGATTGACAACAGGCAGACTTTGCTCACATTTCATAGAGAGGTCACCCACAGTTTGGTTTAATGTTTACTCTTTCTATAATTAGCCTTCACACTTCAAAGCACTTTTAAGACTGATAATTAAATGGACACGTGAGCAACGCAGTTCTTGGGCTGCAAATGGCAACTTGGTGTGGATGGCAGTTTTGACATACAAACCTGAAATACCTCAAGAAGCATAAAAGCCAAGGGAATAGTTTTGATGAGTGTAACTAGTGTACTGGCTGATGCTCTTGCTTGCTGAGCTAGACAAAAGGGTGTGAAGACCTTGTTTCACAGAAATAGAAGCTTGTGTGGTCATGGAAAGTAAACAGCAGAAAACCAAGACATTTTCAAGGGGAGCAGGAAGCTCATTAGTTAGTTGTGAGCCTAACCCTGGTGACCTAGACTGCCTATCCACAGCCTGGTGGCTGTCAGTCCTGTCTGTCTCACCCCTTCCCAGCAGAAACTGCTACTGGCTGAAGCATCAAAAGACCCTTGGAATTGCTGTCCTTCCCCACTGCCCACTGCTCCTCTTATGGCTGGCATGAAGAGTGCTTGAGAGCTCTGGGGTCTCTGGTCCCAGGAGACCCTACCCCCAAGGGTGGCCCTTGGGACTGTTGGCAGCCCCATCCTGCGAGGTACTCCAGTGTCAAGCACATTTCAGCCTTCTATAGGTTCTCCTCTGAAAATAAACATGCCCCTGCCATGCTGGCTGTCAAATATCTGCAAAGTATCCTGGCCTCTTCTGTAAGGTCTTCTGAGAAGCAAGAGGGGAGCAGAGAGAGGATGTTTGTTTTGAAAAGGGAAGGGGAAGCAATATTTGGCTGTAAGCATATCTGGGGGTGGGGAGACTGGTAAAGCATGCAGGTTGTATTTCTCAGGGTTGAATGGTAAAAAGACAGCAGTGAAAACAAAGCATTCTTTAAGGAAATAAAAAGAGAAGTAAAACTGAAAGAGTCCTTAGTGTAGCATTTTGAGTTTATGAGGCATTTTCTCTTGCTGATGAATATGGATAGCTTAACTTTTCTGCACGTTGTTGTTAAAAATGACTAGAGTACTACTACAAATAGATGTCTGTTCCCCTGTCTGCAAATTCTAAACACAAAAATGCAAAATTTATCATTGGGTTCAGTGTCACATCCCCTGTGATGCCAATGGAAATTATATAGTTTACATAGACATAAAATGTTACCCACAGTCTGAATTGCTAAACCACTAGGGTAAGCAGTGAGAAAATTTATTTATAGACATTTCAATAACATCTAGAAACCTTTTCCAGTGGCTGCATTTGCAGCATCTTCATTTGCTTAATGTGCCCTTTTCTGCAAGTGTATGTTGTGGTTGCACAAATCTTTTGGAAGGTCAGTTCTAACAGAGTTGCAAACCAGTTTCTTTTGCATAGCAACATGCATTTGTCAACTGAATGAAAGTATTTCATGGAAAAAAGTTTAAGGATGATTAAATCACCTAATCCAAGAACTGGGGCAGCACAGTGGAACTGGAGTGACCAGTTGTTCTCCTGAAACCACAAGTTCATGATCATTGAATAAACCTTTGGATATGTGCCAAAGAATAAATCTTAATTAATTTGTTTGCCATGCTGTTCAATACCAACCACCCAAATAAGCTTGGAAATAGTAACATCTTGTCTGTACAAAGTCAGGATTAATTTGAGTGGTAATTTGATTCAGGAGAAGTATCACAGAAAAGTCACAGAATATTCTGAGTTGGAAAGGACTCACAAGGATCACTGAGTCTAAGTCCTAAGTAAATGGCCCATATGGGGGGTTGAACCCACAACCTTGGCATTATTTGCACCAAGCCATCACCAACTGAGCTAATTGTAGGGCTGCCAGGCAAGGTCATCTAAAAATCTATTCTGTCTTCAACCCCCCACATCAGTGTATCAACTTACAAGAATCACCCTTAATATTCTTTTTGATGACAATAGAATCTGTTATCTGTGTATCTTATTTTAAAGCATATTTTTTAGCCTTTCTGTTGTTTATATGGTTCCTTTCCTAAACTGCTTAGGAAAGGCAGATCTTAGGATGAGGTGCAGCGGCTGTTTCAGTGCTGCTGCAGAGAATCTGAGGAGCCAAGCTGCCAGGGTGGGCTCTTCCCACCTCTGTTAGGCCCTAGTGGATCTATGCAGATATTGCAGAGGAAAAAGCCCACGAGCATCTCATGCTTGGAGGGCTCCCCAGGCAGACTTTCCTGCTTTTAGAATAGGCCCCAGTTTAGGATCAACCATTCTTGTTCAGCTGAGGGGAAAATACTTTTTAAACTTAAAATACATTTTAAAATATGAACATGTGTTCAGAAGGCCAAGGGAGTGGAGGCAAGACTGAGCTAACGCAAGCTGGAAATACCAAACAAAGTGTGCATTAGGCTGCACTGTTGGATCACTTGGCTATTTAATCTCCAGTTATGGGGCAAGAAATCCCTGCACAACATGCAGGAGCGTTTGACAGGAAGGGAGACAGGAGTAAATGAATTGTTGTGTCTTGTGATATGCTGTATGCAGAAATGAGCCAGGGGTGAAAGGGTATGATGACAAAGCTGTTGGCAATTTAAATCTTGGCTCAGGCATAAAATAAATATATTATTCCTGATGGTGAAATTGGATGGTGCTGTCACGGATTCATTTTGTCTTCCTGATGTTTTTCTAGCCCCTTCTCTTTCATCTGACCTATGGCATTCATATCTGCACGCCAGTGTGTCAAAATATTCTTTGAGTGTGGCAGGTTTGAGTTCACTTAATTGCAACCCAGGCTTCATGCGTTTTATCTGAACTTCACATCCAGATACCATTGAAATCTACACTTTTTGGAGGGTTGTAGCAGGCCTTCTAAAGATGGCATTGACTGGGGCAGTACCACTCTTGCTCCAGCTTTCACACTGCCTTTGGGTGTGCAGGGCTGACCAGTGTTGGCAGAGGGGTGGTACAGGATTTTCATACAGCTAGGAACAGGGTCCTTAAACTTCACAAGAGGTAATATGAGCTCATAGAATTAAAACTAAGCCAAGCCAAAGCAAAACAGAAATATTGTGGCAGTAACTGGGTGTGTTGGGAACATGACCTTTCCATTTGTATCACCTATATTTTTTCACTTTCATGATTTTCTTTTTCATGTGGTTTGCTTTCTCTTCTTTAAAAACCCTTATGGTTTTTACATCTTCTAAAAATGACACCTCTTGCCATGCTGTAGATATTAGTGGAGGGGGTCTCTAACTGCTGGCCTGGCTGCTACTGCAGTGATGAAGATGGGGATTTCCTCTGGGTACAGGTGGTGTAACCTCTGTTTGCATGTGACTGACTCCACTTGCTCCTAGCAACCCCCCTGCTTTTTCCAATACGTTTCCTTTTCAGTTTGCACCAGTGGATGGGGATAGAATAAAAGGAGCAGGTTGATACTTTTGTTTGGATATCTTCCTCCTGCCTCCCCCATTTACTTATCTAAGGCTTATCTGAAACTTTATGGGCTGGAAAGTCACAAAATCAGATGTTCTTGGGAGTGCTTTACTGCTTTCTAGGCTTGGTGTGGCTGGACATACCACAGGCACAGCTTGTCAGTGTTTTGGTAGCTCTAGCTCCTCACAGCTGCCTGAAGCTCAGCTACATATGAAAAATTAAACAAATGAAATATTGGTGGAGTTTGGTAAGCACTCAAGCACCACCTGCAGCTTTGTGCTTGGCTTACTGCTGCTTTTCCAGGGGAAGGTGAGCCACCCCTTGCCAGCCACCTGGGCCCTCACGGCTGCTCACAGGACCTCTGCTCTGACCCCACCATTTTGAAGCCCAAGTGTAAAACAATTTCAACCCCACGCCTTATTTGTATTTAAATTCCTTATAGAATGTTAGGTGCCAAGATTGTGGCTGTGTCTTGGTTTTCTATGGAACTTAATGGAGAGAAAAAAACCTTTTCAGTCATTTAACTAAAAATATGTGAAATAAGATTAGCCTGTACCTTGTAAAATTTTATTTTAAGAAACTAAGGCCCTGATCCAATCACAATGAGGTCAGTGGGACACTTTCCACTGATTCAGTGGGGCTTGGATATGGTCCTAAGACATTATTTTCAGAAACAAGGACTGTGAGAAATATATCTAATATTAGAAATTTATTGTTTATATTCTTTCTATAATTAAAATGGCCAGCTGCTGTTAAAAGGTTTCCTCTGAGCTGAATGTCTGCATACTAAACTTGAGTCTGAAGCAAAATGAGAGATGTTGGCTCTTGACAACAAAGGCTTTCTGCACAGGGATCCAAGTGGGCTGGTGTCTCAGCTATCCTGTTCCACCAGGCACTGCTGCAAGACATTTGTCCAAGTTCTTCACGGCCTCCTCCACAAACATGACAGCAGACTGCATTCAATGAGTAGATTTGAACAAGCTGTTTACTTATGACACCATCATGACAGGAATGTATGTAGCTGATCAGATCCACACCTCATTCGTGTTGTTCTTGGACAGACAAAACTGAGCCTGCCCTGAAAGTAGTTTCTACTTCTTTGGAGTCCTTAATGCCCTAAAACCTTGAAAGACTGAGACACTTGCTGTCAACACTCAGTGTGTGGACAGCCCAGACCTCCAGATGGATGGAGACTTGCTGGAAGGGGAAGCAGCTCTTTGCCAATATCTTTAGTAAATAAAAGGAACTGTGTGGGTAAGCTGGGGCCATTTGTGTGCAGGCAATTGGCTGAAGTAATTTTTCCTTTTACAGCTGCTAAATAATGGCGTGAAATTACCATCTGTGTCCACCATCTTTTTCACCCATGCATGGGATGGATGGTGCCTCTAGGCAGGAAGTGCAGCTTTTGGGACAGAAGTACAAGATCCAAACTGAAAAACATAGAAGAAATGGAAAAACACAGAAAAAAGGAAAAAGGAACTGGTGAGGAAGGATGACCTTCCTTTTGGGATATGAATATTATCTGTGAGTGCTCAGGGTCAACCACTCCTCTACAGGGAGCCAAAGCACACCCAGGGCAGTTCTCAACATGGCTGAGCATCCAAACACACTGAAATGCTGAGCACTGGTGATGAGGAGTCATGTCTGGGCCATCTCAGAGCTGCCTGGGCAGGGCATGGCCCCATCTTTCATGCAGGCTGACAGGTACTGTCCTGAGAAGCTGAGTGAGGTTTCCCTTCCCAGCCACGGTCACCCATGGCTTTGTCTGGGACATCAGCCAGGGCAAGAAAAGGCTCTGATGGTGACCTCACCAGCCAGCCATGGGAGCACTGAGCCAAGAGCAGCGCCAGGAGGTGGTGATCTCCTCTCCTACTGAGGGTTCACCCCTTCCAAACTGCTATTTGATTGTGTCCCCCATCTCCCCTTTCCCTCCTGTAGAATCATGTCTCTTGTAGACCCCTTTGTTTAAATCCTGGAAATTTCCTGGTGAGGTTATTATGTTTGGGTGCTCCTGGAGAGTTGTGTACCTTCCTGAGCTCCTTCATGGGAGGCCCCCACAAGTACCATTTAAGCAATTTTCACAGGAATGCTGGGAAGCTGAATCACTCCTTCCTGCTGCTCAAGAGAGACAAAACACTTCAAACACCAACCTTTTTAAAAAGTTACATTTCCTCCCATCTCAGAGCAGTCTGGCTAATGTTGGGCAGGAATCAGATGTGCTTTATTCCATGTGTTCCCTGTATCCAACTGCACGCTACAGTCAATACTTCTGTTACCACTCCCACTAACATACTGGCTGAAGCCAAATTTTGATCTCACTGCAGCTTCACACCTGAATGACTGCAGTTTTATTGAAAGATATGGGATCTGTTGGACACACATTGGAATTGGTGAGCAGTCACTCACACACAACCAGCCCTGCTGGAGTTAGTAATGGCTCACAGATTTGAATGAACTTCAACTTTTGGCCATTAAGCATGGCTTTATTCTCTTTACCTTTTGAACTTATGTCAATTAAGTAATGCTTTGGATATTTTAGAGAGCTGGCTTCAGTTTTAATAGAATTTCATATAAAATGGGCCATCTCCTATATTTGCTTGCTTTGGATGATATTTTATTGCAAATACTTGATATTTAGAGGTTTTTTAAAACTGAATTATTATTACTGTGGTGGTATCCAATACTTTCTCAGTGCTCCAGCATGACATCAAAACCCACAATTATAGTGAAGTAGACTCCCGGATAACTATGTCTATTTTACTCCAATAAAATGAACAAATGCAAAAATTTACACTAGAAAAAAGAGAAAATTTAATTTGACATCATCAAATTGGTCTTTCCCAAGAGATATGCTAAGCCATGTTGCACATAACTGATCCAACATCACATGCACCAATAAATAGGAATATATTTCCACTTAAGTTTCCCCTTATTTATCATGCAGCAGTGTGTGTGGTTGATACTTCAGATGTAGAAATGGAATATTTAAATGTATTTTTTTAAAATCAGGATCTTGTTTATATTCAAGGAAGACCTGCTGAGTGTTTAAACCCCACTCATCTTAGAACAGTTCTTGAGTGAGACTGATACTAACCTACTATCCTTAGATTTAGGCCAAAGTTTTACGGTTGCTTCAGCAAGTGTTATGTAGAGGGGCTGTGAGGAAAATGCCAGCTCCTTTTTTCTGTTCATCTGGTCACATATCCACATCTTTTCAGTGTGCTCACATTACTGCTCATCCAGAAGTGCTGGAGGAGCAAGGCACAATGGAGGGCTGGGTGAGAGAAAGCTGATTTTTAGCTGGATCTATTTTCTGGTCTAGCTCCCTGCAGAACCGAATAAATTATTCACATCTGCAAGGGCACAAGTAGCTTTGGGTAGATGAAAAAGAGGGAAGAGACCACCCCACCCACCCCCTTTCAACATGGCTCAGACTGGAATAAAATACTCATGGAACTTCAGCCACAGTCAAGCAAGCAAAATTACCTGCTGAGGCTTGGTTTGTGGGAGAACAGAAACAATAAAAGTTGAAAGGAAGCTATAGGGTTTGATGAGGTTTGTCTCTGTTTGGCAAAGACTTTTTCCTTTCTTAGAGGTTCTTGGAAATGCCTTCAAAACATTCCAGGCTTGGTTTTGCTCCTTAAACACTCTTCAGTATTTTATTTTAACTGTGAAGAGCCAAATTCTTCCCCCAGATATGCATGCAAATACTCCCACAATAATCAGAAGAATTGTCTGCACATACCCTAAGCACAGGAGGTTTCTCATTTGATATGTGATTTGCGTCCTAAGGAGAAGTAAATTCTGCGCACAAACTTCCTCCGATTCACACAAATTGATGCAAATTTTGTGTTTTTCCAGCATGGATTGAGGACCAGCTGCTCTCACCCTACAGGGAGCACTAACATGTTTCACGAGAAGCCCCAGTGACTACAGAAAGATTGCCCACAAAGCACAGGATGTATCAGGACAGTTCAAATGGGGAATCTTACTCTCTGATTTATGAGAAATCATGAAGAGGTAGGAAGAGCTGCACGTAAGAATGGGATAAGACATTAATTCATGGAAAAGAAATTGGTGCATCATATTTGATTTAAAATACAAGGACTGAAACAGTAATGTAGGTCTTTATACTCCTTGATAAAACATTACTGGACTTAAAAATAGGTTCTAAAAACTGAGCTGCTGTTTTGATTTGTAAAACAAGTTAAACCAAACTTGACAATAAGGCATGTGCTTTAGATTTCCCTGGTTTGAGGCACTGTTTACTCTGGCAGATGTATCCTTAAGTGAAGCTTTTTTTCCCCCCTCAAAGCTGTTACATGGTAGACTGATGTTGGCTGACCCTGAAGCAAAAATTTGAAAACAGCACATTTATTTTCCTGCTAATGCTAAACACACATGCCATGCAACATTTTTTTGGTCTAGATGGAAAATCTTCAAATCTGGACTATTTGTCCCTTTTACCCTGACTTTAATGTTTTCATGAACATAAAAATAACATAACAAACCTGGGGGATGGGAGCATGTGTGTTTTGCAGTGGGAGAGCAGCCTGTAATTTGCAGGCTGCAGGCTGGAAGGGGCAGATGGGAAGAGCCAAAGGGTCAGCCTGGTCCCAAGCTGTGCCAGCCCGCAATGGGCTTTCCCACGTGCCTCAGCACCCAGCAAAGCTCACAGAGTGCTGCTGCCCAACCAGGCAGAACATTAGCACACCTATAAATACCCTTCTCTTTCTTTCCCTATAACACAGGCAAAATACCAGGCTAACAGTCATCTTTGCTACTACTTGAACAACTGATTGGGAAAAAAATCGCAATAAAATCCTGCAATGTTGGTGATAATTATGGACAGCTCTGAAGGAAGATGACTTTTTGGAATGGTGGTATTGCTGTGCTGTGTAGGCCCTATGCTACAGAGATTTTGTGGAGGCCACATGTGACTGCCTCTGTTTTGACAGCTTTCATGAAGGTATAAATAAAGCCAGCATACCTGCAGAGCTACAGTCAGCCTCTGAGACACTCTGAGTTTTCTCTCAGTGTAAACCAACTTAAAAGACCCCCTAAGTCATTCCAGAGTCAGCTGAGGGTGTCAGGGTGTGTTACCAGCAAAAGGAGCAACATGAGCTCGTTGCCTGAAGTTGCTAATGGAGCAGTGGTTTGGGTAAAACACTGAGGGTCTGTTCCATGCAATTCTTGAAAGGATTTGACTGGATTGGACTTCAGCTAAATGGATTAAATTGTTAAACCAATTTAAGGAAGTCCATGTTCAGAGATGAAAGAAGTTGCTTAAATTGGTGCCAATCCTCACATCAGTAGAGAGGGAAAAAAGATTTAAGAAAGAAGGACTTATAAGAGATCATTCCTCTTGATGAAATTTCTAAATCTTTGCCAATGCTAACTGAAAGGAATGAAAAAAAATCCTCTGGAGAGCTTTTAGCAATTAGTTCCGGTTTGCAAAGAATCTGGGTCTGTCTTGCTCCAGGGCGCTCAGCCCAACAATTTTTAAATTTTTTTTTAATAAACTGGACTGCACCTCATTAGAGATGCCCAGCTGTATTTTCTCTCTCTTTCACAACCATACACATCACTTTTCATCCTGCCCTTTTCATCACCTACTGCTTCTATAGCAAGTAAAGCAAGTGAAAATAGAGCACAAAGAAATCTCATTCACACTTATCAGTTTTCTCCTGCTGCTCAGCAGCTGCACACACAGACTTAAAGCAGCACCTTTTGATGCAATACTGTGGCCATCACCCTTGCAGACATTCTGCAGCCACCAGTGGTGTGTGGACCACAGAGCCAGCAGAAGTTGCAAGGTACCCAGGGACTGTGGATCTCGTACACACAATATATTATTGTGCGGTAGAGGGCCAGGTTGACCTTGTCTCCCTCCAAGCTGTGGAATAAGCTTCCTCTAGCCTACAAATGAAATGGCTGTTTCATTGCAGGCAGCTAAATTACAGTGAATCACACAGCACCATGCTGCTACAGCTTCTGGACTGAGCCGGTGCTACCGTGTCAGAGTGAGATCCACTAATCCTCATCCCTGCAGGCATATTCCCTGTAGGCTAGGGGTGAAACCTGGAAGAACCCTGTGCATTGTTGTGGCTCTGTATGATGTGGGCACTAAAACCTATAGCTCTGGTCACATAACCCTTCTGTAAGGACTGTAGCTGAGCTTTACTTTTAAAACCACAGGTATGTCATGTATTCCTGCTATGGGGCTGGCTAATAGAGATGCTAACACGATAGAAGTGCACTTCTGCTTCACCTTAGAAGATGTATCAGGAGTTAAAGCCACAGTTCACTGGGTCAGCCATTCCCTAGGAGTGAACCATTGCAGAAATGCTCGAGGGAAGTGAAAAGAGCAGGACCAATGTGGCAGAACCAGGGTGCCAGACTGTGTAGGAAAAAAAAAAAAAACCCTGCAAAAGACACTTCTGTTTTTCTACTGTTGCATTTTGGAATGAAAAAATTAAGTTACAGTCAATATACAATATAGATTGTGAATAAAATATTTCTTCTTTTTTTTTAATTTTTATTTTTTAACAGCAAAATTCCCCCTACTTGACTAGAATTTCAAGCGCTTCGGTAAAAAACTGGCTCTCAGTGGTAAAAACTGAACCAATATGGTTCCTGGTGTCCTTCAATAAGAGGTGTGGCCTTTGAAAACAAGGTGTGCATAACAGTACCCTTCTGTTCTGTAACTTAGCAACTTGGGGTGTAAATGGATACTCTTCAAAAGAAGATTTCCCATTTTAATTGGCAAAAACAGAGATCCATGTTAGAAAGTAGATTTTGTATTCAAAGCTGTCCAGTGTAGATGCAATTGTATTTGTATTAAAATGCATTTGTTAAGGTTCAGTAAGAATTCACTGCCTTTTCAATTTTTCATATATTTCTGCAGTCATGTGTATGTATGTATGNATACATCCTTTGGATGTGTTTGTGCATATATACCTATTCATATAAAAGGTACGTTGCTATATAAAACTTCTTTTGTATTTTACTGTATTATGGGAAGTATTTCCACACTGGATTTAACTCCTGTCCAAATAAAATAACTTGAATTATTTTAGTATTGAGTTTACTTTGTTTTTTCATTCACTACATTTAAAAATCAAATGTGCCACACTGAAGGTATTTTACATCCATATAATCAAAATGGAGCCACTGTTTCATTTGGGGCCAATATAAAATAAGCTTTTTCTACTGTCTAGTTGACTGATCCCTACACAGCACAAGCAACAATTCTACTGACTTTGCTCTTAATAAGTCTTTCAGTGAGACCAATTCAAAGAACAAATTTAAGTTGCTTTCGTGCTGTATTATCGTCATGATGCCTGGAAAACAGCACCAAAATAAAATCTCCCACTCTGTGCTGGCTTTTTAAAATACTCTTCTCGTGTCACACTAACACTGTAAGAGGGGCAGAGCAGATGGAAAAGAGGGGAAGCCTGGAGAGCAGGGGCCGGTTGGCAAAAGCACAGAGGAGAGTGTGGGTGTACCAGCCTGCTGCTAGGTGAGTCACGCTGTGTGTGCCTCAGCAGCTGCCTTCAAAAATGACTCCTTGGCCCTTCCAGGATGCACTGAACACACTGGAGTTAGTATCACTTTTAACAGATGTGTAACAAATACAGCTCAGACAATGGTTTGTACTTGCTGGGATCCACTTGAAGAAATTACTCACAATGCCTTTGGACATGCTGCTGTCTTGGGCAGGGTCTCCTTTTGCTGGCAACAAACCAGAAAAGGGTGCTTGTCACTCTGCTGCTGTTAATCTGAGTTTGCTGAACAGCTTTGTTTGAACAAGTTCATTGGTATCCAGCTTCATGGCACCAATATTTGGAAAAGTGGTGATTTTTGGAGCAGTTTCCCTTGGTTATGGAGAGTTGCACCACACTGTGCCTATACACATCAGGGAAATGCTGATGTTCCTGTTCCTGCAGTGAAGGGCAGGAATTGAGTCTGAGATGCTCAGAATGAGTGCCTTGGAGAGAAGGGCACCCATATTTTTCCCTTGGGATGCCAACCTCAACAATAAATTTTCCTAATATACTTCAGGATGGAAGCTGCTCCCTAAATTTCTATGGAACTAAGCAGAAAAAACAGAGCATTTTTACATGGTGCCAAAACATTGCCTTTTATTTCAAATGCCCTGTTTCTGTTCAAAAGACCCAAACTCTAATGGAAATATTTTCAGTTTTTCAGTTTAGCAGGAATCTCCTAAAATTCAATTTCATTTGGAGCAAAATATTGTTTTTTCTCACTCTCCTCCCCTTTTTGGCAGTGCTTTATTTAGGAGTTCAGACAAACAAAAATTCAGTTATTCACTCAGCTGTTGCATAGCAGGAGAACTCTTCTACCACACAGCACACCTCTGTCAGTCCTTTGGCTGGTTATCTAAGGTAAGTGTCACTGTATTACCAGTACTTCGTATTTAGTGCTGGTATTGCTTATTTTATTCCAGAGGATTTTCTTTTCCAAAATAAATGACCAAATTTAGTTATGCTAAAAATGTTACATTAAAAAAATTTGGTTATCCTAAAAAATCAGTGCTCAGGCTGGCTCTGAAGTGGAGCCTGGCAGGCCTGAAGGATCAAGACCAGCACGGCAGCTTAGGGGGAAAGACAGGTTGTGCCCTGGGCTGCTGGCAGCCCTGAGCACTGATCCATGTTTAGCATCCTGACTGGGAGCCTGGCTTCTTCCCTCCTGAGGGAGGGGAAGGCAGAGTGTGCCTGTGCATGTGTGTGTGCATGTGCCCATGTGTGTAAGGAGATAACATCAATTTTGTCCCTACCTATCTGTTTTGATAGGATCGTGTTTGACAGTGATGATTCCCCCTTAGCTGCTCCACTTTTTCAGGCAGCTTATGGATTTGGGAGGATTTTAGTCACATCTTTCCTGTCTCTGTTATTAACAGTGGAACAGCTTGAAACAGCCCCTTTCATTCTCCTTTTCTACACAGAGAAGAGTGATCCTGCCTTGTTTACTGAGGAGTGTGTTTGCAGGGGACCAGACCATTTCTTTCCCTCTCCTGCTTGAGAGTGGTTCACTTATTTATTGTGTTTTTTATAATGTGTTCCTGGCTTCTACCTTCCTTCTTCTGTAAAAATACCCTCAAAACACTGTGCTAAAATCTTGCACATCATACATCTTAGCAAGACATAATCACATCTGGTTTAGAGCCATGACTGGAGTCAGCTATTCTTCTTACTCACTTTAGAAGTTAAACATTCATCAGGGATTAAGACACTGTGAAGGGGGAACCAGCAGCTCTCTAGTACCTGGAAATTTCTAGAAAGCCTCCTGACACAGGTGCAGTAAGGTTTGGGACAGAGCAGTATCTTGGCTGCTTTACACTGCAAAGCTGTAACAGGAGTCATTGCATCTCCTTGCAGTGTGAAGTAGGGGATCTTTAGGGCCACAAATTTATGAGGACTGACTTCATCTTATCAAGGGAAAAACCTTGGTATTAAGAAGTACAACCTAGAATTAGAGAACAATATTCTTATTTCTCAGGAGAGTTATGGACTCATCCAATGATATTAGAATAAAAGTAATACAATGTATTTAGTATAAAGTAAAACAATGTTGTTGATGATACTCCCTGACTTGTTTATAGGAGTAAGCCTCTCATCAATGTGTGGTAATAAAACATTACTTTTGATTGTTAAAGTGTATTTTGCTGGAATGGATAAGAGAAAAAGGGGATTTGTGCACAATTACTTAGCACACAGTTTTCTGGGAAAAGAGCCTGAGCCACAATCTTCATCCATATCCAAAAACTTCCCAAGTAGTTGTTGTTCAGCAGCTTTGATTCAGTCAGGGGAACAGATCCTAAGTTCAGACTTTAGTTTCCCCAATAGTCAAGAAAAGGAAAAATAGGTCAGCTCTTGAATCCAGCCTCTCTTCTAATATCGAGTTGTAGAAGACAAATGTTTACAAAGTGGAACTTTTGCCTGCAGCTTCCCTGGCAATGAAACCAACTTTGAAGATTATCATTTGGAGGCTATCCAAGGTTATGACAGACAACAGATCAGTCTTGCCTTGGCCTGCTAATGAAACTTTTGTGGACCCACACTGGAATTAAAATTGTCTCTCTGAGCTAGGTTAACACAATGAAAAACTATGAAAAAAAACCATGTGAGAGAGTTACTTGCTATTATTTCTTGTCCCAAGTTTTTATATGTGTGATCAAGTCACTTTTGCATAGCAAGAGCTCACAGGGAATCATTTGCCATTTCCAGCTGTGTTTTGTGCTGTAACAATAAAACTACCTTGGATCATGTGCCCTCTCAGTATCTTCAGTCACAGCAGGTTAAGATCCTATCAGAAGTCCATTTGCAGTAGACAAATCTTTGGTCTCCTTCATGCAAAATAAAATCCATCTAAGTGGAAAATTAACTGGATTCTGATAGCATTAATTAATAGTACAATAGTTTTTTTTGTTTGTCTACAGTTTCTGTTAGTCTCTTCTGAAAATAAAGAAGCATTTTGATACATTCTGTCAGAGAACTTCAGTGTTAGAGATTTCCTTTGTCTATTCCACAGATTGTGTCAGATAACAATCAAGTGAAAAGTGTCATACTGACAGTGAGACCAACAGAGATAATTCTGGCAGTGCCTTTAGTTACACTTAACTTTCTCTAAGCCTGTCCTAAATTGGACAGCTGGAGGAGGTTCATAAAATAGAAATAAAATAAGAAACAACAACAAATAAGAACCTCAGAGAACTAAAGCTTCTCAGTTCTGATTTCATCAGGAAAGGAGAGCTGCAGTATCTTATTTTTATCAGCATGATAAAAAAACCTTTTGCTTTTACTACAGAATAAAGACCACAAAAGTGCAATTCATATGTTCTTGATATGAATGCTTGATTATTGGTAGTGATTTTCCTTTGCTTTACATAAGATATTTTTCCTAAGGTACGTAAGATCATAATGATCAATCTTCTTACTGTGGTACTGGCTACTGTGGCACCAATCTTAAATATACTTATGACTGAAAATAATTAAGTGCACTGGACTTAGAAGCATGTGGCAAGCTCCTTGCGAGCATATGATTTGCAGCATTGTCTATGGTGGGCAAGATTTTCAAAAGCACTTCTGAAAGTCTGACTTTTCCCATGTTGAACCCATCAGCCTTCTGCCCATCAAGCCCTCCCAAATCCTCCCTTTCTGTGTTGTCTCCATTGCTTTGGTCATGATCCCGAGGCTGCCGTAGGAGAAACAGAGACAGAGTAAGCATTCTAACCGTAATCCTACACCGGCGTGCTGCACGAGAGATGCCTGTAGCAGCATGGCACATCAGCTCTTCAGCAGCCTGCCCTGCCAGCTATTCCCCCTGCAAACAACTCTGCTTGGATGTGGCTGTGCCACTGGGAGACAAAGGTGGAATGCGTTTGAAAGGCGTGTGGTTGCGTTTGTTTGACACGATGACAAACCCCAGCTGCACAGCTGGCTGTGGCCTCGCACCGAAGGTAGAGGCTTTCCTTGTCTCTGGCTGCTGGGGAGGGCTGCAGTAACATAAACTCTACTTTGCTCCATATTTTTCCCATATTTAAAAGAAAATAAACCATATGAAAAAGTGCCCTTCCCACATGCATAAGGACTTCTGAACTCCTCCTGTGCTCTGGATAATTGTCCTCAACTTGTATTTAATTTTAAAGTTTGCTGCTTCTATTTCAGACCAAAGAGAGGCTTGTCAGCCATTTCCAATTACAGCAGTTTGCCTAAGGAAAGACACATTTTGACTCACAAACCTTGTACTGCCTAAGTGTCTGTACCCATCCAAGCACACCTAGAGCTGAGAACACGCTGATAAGGCACTGTAGGATTATAAAAAATAACCTTAGCAGGGCTTGCTGTGATAGTATAAGAGGCAACAGTTTTAAAGTAAAAGAAGGTAGGAACAAGAGGGGATTTTTAAGGAAGGTAGGGATTGACGACTGAAATAAGCTATTAAGGGAAGGAAGCGTTTGTTTCTTGCCAACTTCAGATTAAGCATGGATTTTTACTTTTTGGAAAATGTATAATAGTCATATTCATTTTACTGAGTTCAAGCCAGACGTAGGCAGTAAAATAATCAGGTATTCTATAGTCAAGAAGCCAAGTAGACACCTAATGACCCCTTTTAGTCCTAAGTTCAAGAGATCAGTGAGGAAATATCAAAGTGCTTGGACAGAAACTGCAAAAGTTTCACAGTGTGAGAGAACTGAGACAAGAAACAGGCCCTGTCAACACCAGTTTGTGAGCATGAATATCTATCTCCAGAATTGATGGTGATCTCTGCAGTGGATTTACAATCTCTGCTTAACTCAGGGAGTCATAAAAAGAAATTATCAGAGGAACAGGTGTTTTGTTATCAAGAAGCAGTTTTTTTAACAAAGCCCTGCTCTTTATCATGGGATCTTTGAAAAATTGACGATATATTTCCATGAGTAAGACTCTTTAAGTCTTACAATCTTTCTGTCCACTACTGGGACATATTTTTTTCCCTCTTTGAGCTTCAGTTTTGCCTTTGCCAGTAACTTATGGTTCCAAGATGGTAGGGACTACCACTGGGGAAGATTAAAATAGTTTTCATTTGTAAAACAAAGCTCCTGGGTAATCACCTTGTGCCCGAGCAAATTCTTTGTCCAACTGTTCATCCCTGAGAGGGACAGAATGATACAGCCTCTTTCTCCTCATCCTGAGCTTCTTCAGAAATCCTGCCATAGCTGAAAGAGCCAAGACACCTGGGTAGGCTGTGAAATGACCTCCAGCACCACGTGCCCATTCCTGTGCTGGACACCCTTTGATGCTGGCACTGCCTGTGCTGCTCCAGATGGGCAGTGGGAGCTGTCCAGGCACGCTGCAGCCTGCAGTGGCACAGCAGGGTGACACGGGTGGGCATGTCACCCTGCAGCCATATTGCATCACAAGCGAGGCTAGGCTTGGCTTTAGAAAACCATGACTAAATACTGCCAAGTAGTTGATCATTTTCCAGATCTGCCCATGGGTGTCTGGATTGAAAGGGCTGCTTTTTGGACTGCTGTAGTGGCCGGCAGGGGGGACCTGCCCTACAATGCAAACATTTGTTTAAGCAGTGCATTTAGTGGTAGATTACATCTCAGCAGAGCCATGAGTACGGATTCTGGCTGCATGAAGGCCTCCCTTGTAGCAATATATCTATTCTGACTGTAGACAAATCTCAGCCACACTAATAAATTGGCACTGAGGGGTTTCTATAATATCTCAGTTTCCCACAGCCAGTTCAGCTTCAGACCGGGCTCTTCGAGTTTTTAAAGGGGCAGACTGGATAAAAATCAAAAGGAGGCAGAAGAGGAGCAGGGCTTAGTGTAGACACGACAGGGAAAGGAAGGGTGTCTTTTTGATGTCTCAGCCTCATTTTCCACTTTTTAGATAAACACATGACTCTTTCTGAGTGCCTGGGTGACATTACCCTGCCTCTCTGTAGCTATGTGTGTAACAGGTGGAAAGGGGAAGGATGTTCAGGGGCTGCTCATTGCTGCTTGTATCCCCCCAGTTTCCTCTCATCTATCCTAGAGGTGCCCCTGCCTGTAGCACATCTCTGGCTCTCACACTAGGTAACTCTGCTCCTGCTCCTCACCTCCATTGCATGCAGCTCCCTTCACTCCCTGAGTTTGCTCTGGTTCCTCTTTTAAGGGCTCACATGCTTATTCCCACTCCTCTAGAGTTCCCTTTGTTTACCCAGTAACAGAGAACCTTTCATTTTTTTTTCACAGCATGGCTGTGATCTTAAATTGTCCCACCCTTCTTTTTTTCTTTCACCATTCAAACAACTCTTGACCTTTCCCTTAAATGCCCAAGATTCTAAACTCCTGCAACTCACTCTTACTGCATGATATGGTAATCCCTCTCAAGTTCTGTAGTAGGGATTTGAAAATCCTGCCCGTGTTTATGCAGTAACAAGACAGCCTTATGCTTTTGGTCAAGCTAAAATGGAATGGCATATCTCTGACAGTCCTTTCTTAACAGGGTAAGCTGTGCAAATCAGATGGGTGGTGCACCCTTTCCCAAGTTAGAAAAGATGAGATGCATTAGTTCCATCCATATCAGCACTTCCGTCCCTCATCGTTTGGAGCTGCATCTGATCCTAAATATAATACTCATCTTGGGTGGGAAAAGGAAAAAGAAAACCCTGCAATTTCTCATTTTCTCTGGCTACTGATATCATACCTTATACTTCTGATAGTAATAATTTTTAAACTTACCCAGTTGCAGGACAGTGTTCTGACAAAATTCCTGTTGCTGCTCTTCACAGTGTCATTCAAGCACCTGGGCAATAGCCAGCCTAAAAAATTTTCTCTTTGGGGCTCAGTCCAGATTAGCAGCCCAGATTAGCACAGAGGCTGAGTAAAGCAATAAGGAATAAACCACACCAAGATCTGTATTTGGAGTGGAAAACTAGTTAGGCTAACCAGCTGGAAGTGTCAAGCAGGGGACTTTTGGGAACTAAGTGCACTTCTCCACTCAGTTTGCATGGAAAGGAACCTTCTTCTGTAAATAACACCAAAACACCTCCTCTTTCACAGAAAGAATGGAGGTACAACAGATGGGAAACCCTTTCACAAAAGAACATTACACTGAAGGTGAAGGGGATCTTGACATCTGGAGATGGGATTTGAATCCAGGTCCTTCCTATGTCAGGAGAGCAGTTCAGCCACTGGCTTTGACACTTGTGGTGTTGGGTGGATGTCCTTGTGGTTTGGTTAAGCCATTGTATTAGCCAATTGGGCAGCAGAGAACATAAAGATAACCCTGGGCACTAGGGATGAAGGGCAGAGTATTTGTCTACCGGTAGCAGTGCAGGCATCAAAGGGTTTAAAATTTGAGACATCCTTCCAGCATGAGAAGGCAGCTGAGTGTGACTTAAAGGTGCTCCGCCATGAATTTAGTTGCTTTAAAATTCATGGGGATTTTGAAACACAACATAAATAGTTTAGAAGGATTAAAAAAAAAAAAAAGAAATCATATTTGTAGAGTTAATGGGAACATTCAGTTTGAATAGAAAATATTAATGAAGGAAATTTGGAAGTTTTATATATGCTTTGAAGTTTCATCTGTGCAGCCAGCTCCTGGAACTGGAGGAAATTTCTCCATTAGGTGGGTCACCCCAGATGCCCACCCAAGCTGGTACTGGTCAGTATCATGGGAAAGACAGGAGACAGGATTTGTAACAATTTGAATAACACCAAAAAAGTAATATATTTTCTGCCAGTTTTTTCCTCTATCCAAAGTAGAAACCAACTAGGAAAATATGTTTAACATCAGACATACTTTTTTCCTTCATATGAAGAAATCCTGAAGATGAGTGTTTCATTATAAAAATATTTCATACTTAAGAGATACTGTCGCTATGTCCTTGGTTGGGTAGCAGAGTAAACAGTAGCATGAAAGTGAAAGGATTTAAGATGTGTTAAAAGGGAGTTCATTTTAGCTGCACTGTAACTGCAATAACATGCCTATTTTTTTTCATAGCCGTGCCAATCTTGTATGAACACTATCCATTCCTGTTACTCTTTCACATTGCCTGGATAGGAAATCAAATGCAAGGGAGATGGGTGAGACCAGAAAAGTTTCAGATTTTATTGAGCTTTGAGGGGTTTTGGAGCTAGAGGTAGCACTCTGTGGAGGGTTTCATCTGTAGCTCGGTGATGGGCAATTGAAGGATGAACCATGTGAACAGACATGAATGAAAAAGAGCAACTACATTTGACCCCAGTTTTGTCTGTTGCAATGCAGGAATAATTTTCAGCTTGAACCATATTTGTTTGATTTGTGTGTAGAGAAAATGGCATTTTTTGAAAGAAACTCAGCTTTGCTGACTCCCGTGTTTGGAAATTACCTTTTCAGTTACTCAAACAGGAAAGGATAAACGCTGGAAACGTTATTAATAAAACATTAAGCCCCCTCTCTCTCTCTCCCTCCCCCAAACCCCAGCTCCTAATTCAGCAGAGGTCAAACAATAAAGTTTACAATCACGCACTCCACGCTGCTCAGCACTCCGAGCCAGCACACCAGTGACTGGCCAGATTAGTTAATCTTCCTCAGCTTCGTCTTGGGCCCTATAACTACTGCGGCAGGTCATTAAGCAGCTGGTGAAGCCCCGGCACATCGTACATTTATTCCCAAACCTTAGCAGCCGTTGTTGAGTCTAGGAGCCTTAAAGAGGTACTTCTGATGTTAGCTGACAGAATGTTAATTTATGCTCGCTGTAATTCAAAGGGATTCCAAGGCAACTGTAAACTAATGAAACCTGAATAACTTTCCTGGAGAAGGTTCCTTATTTAATCAGTTGAACTAAAATGGAAATATGTAAAATGAGCAGTCATTCTTTCTTTTAAAATATAAGGCCTTTTTGTGAAAAGGGAGATAAATGAGAACATGCTGTGTTAGAGGAATGAGATGCAGAAAAATGTTTGATTAATGCAAAATATTTATTCTCCCCAAGTTCCTTGACTTTTTTTTAAACTCTGCTGTTCATCACTGCCAAAAGTAAAAAGCAAAGAACGCAATGTCTTCTAAGTTTGGTAACCCAGCAGAGGTATTGCTTTCAGCCAGGATTTTCTTTTTCTTTCATTTTTCTTTTTCCCCCCCTCTCTTTCTTTTTTTCCCCTTCTTTTCTTTTTAATCTCAAATGAAAGGCTCTCTTTAATCAGATAATTGACCGGCTGGTAATTTTAGCCGTTTGTGACACACCAGTTGGCAGGTACAGTGGTACATAACCATGAGTCTTTTCCTATTAGCCTTCCCTCCCTCTGGGACACTCAC
The DNA here is from genome assembly GCA_013399225.1 of Rhipidura dahli. Lineage (NCBI taxonomy): Eukaryota > Metazoa > Chordata > Aves > Passeriformes > Rhipiduridae > Rhipidura > Rhipidura dahli. The sequence goes on from VXAC01008078.1 coordinate 641,809, forward strand.
AGACGTGTCTCTGTCTTATCAGTCCCAGGGGACCATTCCCAAACATTTTGCAATGAAAATGCAAAGAAGGGGCCTTTTCCCTCCCGAAAAGGAGGGCCAGCTGTCAGAGGTAACAACTGCCAGTGGATGCGCAGATGGCACTGGAGGCGTTCCCTCAGCCCACTGAGCACCTGGACAAAGGGGGTGTCCCGTAGGGGCCACACTCCATGCTCCTGGGGCTCAGGGCCCTTGCCAGGTTGGTGGGGAGCTCGATAGCAGCAGATACAGATGTCTCCAGAGTGTGCCCCACTGGCAAGGAAGGCACAGTCCTGAGGCATCGCCCTTTTCATTTACTGTGGGCTTCTTGCTCTTATCCCTTCTCTGCTCTTCGCTTTCAGCGGTGGCTGGGAGTGAAATGTAGCTTGCTGCATGACTGACAGACCTTCAAGCTCCTCGGCAAACCTTGGGCCTTATTTTGAAAGGCCCCTGAAAGAAAAAGGATTGTGTGCTCTCTGAATGCAGGGCTGCTGAACCGCTGCCAACCCCAGGCTGCTCCATTCAAAGGGCTGAGTGAATAAATGAGAATAACATCCTTGGGGACCTCAGGGATCGGTTTACTCTGAAAATCCTCAGCCTTACAAAGGGTCAGAGTCACAAGGTAAATGAAAATGGCTGGGAGGGGACTTTGATGGCCAAAACACTGTAACCGTAGAGGACTTGAAAGAAAACTATATTTTTAAAAAAGCGAGAGAAGAGAGGAAGCAAACAGAGGAGAATGTGGCTAGCAGGGGGACAGCCTGCAGCCTCACCAGAAGGGAGAGGGGGGAATGAGAACAGGAGAAGAGAAAGAAATATCTCCACAGTCTTAATCCACAGCGATCTTTGAAGTACTGCTATGGGCAGTGGCTGTAGCAGGGGAAAGCCTCTCCCCTGCCTGATGCCTCAGTGCAACCAAGGCATTTCCTTTGGGTAATGATAAGCACAGTAGAACAGAACAGCATTTCACTCACTTGGTAAGTAACCAACAGATCTCAGGACATGGAGGGCTGAGTAAATGGCTTTAGGGACATGACTGCATCCTGTCCTGAAAGAAACTGAAGAAAATTGCGCACAATTATTCAGGTATTTTTGGTGTTTCTGTTAAAAAATTACCATGTAAGATAATGCAGAGACATTTAAAAAGGACATTTAAAAGGGCATTTTAGAAATAACTTTGTACTGGTATGGAAGACAATAATGTGAATGTGTGCACTGATTTTGAGTGTTTAAATTTGTTAACGTCACTAAGTTGTATAAGACCAGATGCATATTAACATCTTGAGACCACTGGGAATTAGACACCTAAACACTTCAGTCTCATAATCTCCACCTCTTGTTGGTCTCTCCTCTTTTCCTTTAGTTCTCTGAGCAACTCCATTAATACTGACAGTAGTAAAGTTAAACACAGACCTAAATATTTGCAGGATCAGGATGTATGTGACTTAGAGCAGCCACAGTTTCTTATTAGGTGCTTGTATAGTGCCTGGCATCTGGGCCCCATCTCATATGGAGTTACTGCAATTCAAGTCATAGTCATTTTAAAAAATAGGTTAAACACTGAATTATAACAATCTTTTGACAGATTATCTTCTGCTGGTAAAATATTTTTTCAAATCCTTAGTATCAAGCTGACAAGTACACAGCTTTGGTCAGAGTGCTGCTTTCTAAATGATCATTGCACCTTAACTAAGGGAGAAGTTTTATGTGCAGCTGAACTCATCTATGCTCTCACATGTCAAATGTGATACCTGTAGGCTACTAAGAGAGTTATAGGCATTTCTCCCTACTCAGCTCTTAGTAAAGACTCTGCTATCTATAGATAGTTTCCTTTTGCAAACAGTAATTGATTTCGGTATCAGAAGAGGGAAAATAGAATATCCAACTGAAACAGAGAAATCCAAGCTTGTTGCATTTAGGCATTCAGATCAATGTCCATATCCCATGAAAAAGAGTCTTACCTTTGACTTCCACTAGGCTTCATGTTTTCAAATAGGTTCCATGATTTGTAACTCCTGTTTATGACACACTTTTGTTGATAGGAGCATTAGTACCCCATACTAGTCCACAAAACAACAGTGGGCAGAGAAAATGCAGGATCCTATTTTGTGTTTCCTACACACCAGCTGCAATATTGTTCCTCTGATCAAATTTCCCCTGTCTTGAGATCAAGGTGGGGAAGGACCTGTCAGCCCCAGAGAGCATCATAGACTGTAGTGTTTTATAGGGTTAAAACAAGAGGGTTTAGCTCACCAGTAGTGCAGACCAGTGAGTAGCTAGACCCGTCATCTAAAAGTATAGATAAAACCTACTTCAAACTACTCGATTTTGTGCAGTGGGTTGCTATCAGAGTTGATGGGACTGGAGAGGAAGTAAAATTGCATCCACATGGGCAAAAGTTAATAGGAGACATTTTTTCACACCAGAAATATTTGAGGCTTTTCTAAAGCATTTTTCCCCATCAGGTTAAGAATACAGCATTTAGGCTTAAATCCATGTATTAGGCAGTAGAGGCATCACTGGCTTGTGATCCAGTTTCTGTGTCAACCATTAGAAATTTCAAGGGGACGCATTTCACCTCTCTTCACCTTAGTTTCATCTACATAGTGCAGAAACAGAAGCACTAGTTTAATCCTACGTGCTGTGCAAAAGAGATACTAGTAAACCGTAGAAATCTTATTTTGGCAGACAAATTAATGGAGAGAAAAAAAGGCTTTGTTACAGAGAGCACCAGATGATAGTTGATCATTTATTTTTAAACAAAAGCAGGTAGCTTGCAAAACTCAAGGTGAGTTTTCCAATAGACTGGGTGCCTAACCCAGGGTTTGGACTCCCTCGTGGATGCTCTGAAGTCTAATATGGAGCAAGGTCATGCTTCAGCATACCCAGGATGAGGGTATTAATAGGTTTTCCTTTTAGCCTTCCTGTTTTCCTACCTGTTTTCCCACACCAGTGGGAGCTTTGCTACCTTTGTGATCTCTATCACCTTTACCAAATTTAGCTGAAGTAGGCCAAAGGGTTCAGAAGTTACTGAAGTAGCTCATGTTGGTGTAAGACTCATTTCCTTAGGAAATCGGGCTGAGAAAGCAGTTGGGTTCAGAGTACACGTGAAGCTGTAACATGCCATAATTCACTGTAGCTGTGAGCATCACTGCATAAATGAACACACATGCACACACATTTCCTGATGTCTACTGGAAGCAATAAGCAGAACCAATAATGTATATGTAATTGTGTTTATTTTTCACAAATGTCTTTTAAGAAAGGATTCTCTTAAACCAAAAATTTGAGAAATGGCTGAAACTGGGATTTATCTCAATTATGTTGTGTACGATTATATGACAGACATTTTTTCCTAGGAGAAAAAAACTCAAGTTGCACATGGAGTTCATTAAAATTGGACTAATGGTTTCAATCATGTTTCTAATAGCATAGAATAGCTGGTCAGCAGTGTGGGCTGGGGATAAGCCTGTGTGATATCTACTGAAACATATGTGCTTTTGTTTTCCCTCCTCATGATGAGAAAGCTGTTGCTGAAATGGTTTATTTTTACAAATGTGAATAAGGAGCACCATGGATGGAGGAAACTATGAATGAACATGATGGGTAAACACAGTAAGTGTATACAAAGCCTTGCTATGGATGGGTTCAGGTAAGCAGAGGCAAAGAGGTCTGTGCCTGCTGTAGGGTGGACAGTTGGTGCTCCTCTGCAGTGCAGTCATAGGGAAGGACAGCATAAGGGCAATACAGGTCAGGTTTTCTTATCAAGTGCTAACTTGTCTTAGCCTCAAGCAGACAAAAAGCAGAATGGTGCATCTTAGCTTACTAATAAAGTGCCAGCATTTTCTATAAAGTAACCCTTGTTTTCACAGTCTCTGCAATGACTTTTTAGAAAGTCTGTCAGACAAACAGGTTTTGATATTTCAGTTTTCTTTGGAGTCACAGGGTTTTTATTTATGTAGGGACAGGGATCAGCTGCCCCCACATACAGGCCCCCTCAGGCTATCTTTTTTTTCTTGAAAACCTTTGCAAATGATACTCTTTGTTTGTCCAGCGTTCCCCAGCAGCAAAACTTTGGAGTTTCATTCCAAGTTATGTGCTCAGGGCCAGAGCAAAGCTTTGCAACCAAGGCTGTGGATTTAGCTTCAGCCTTCAGAGGGCAGCCCAGGGCAGCAGACAGCGCACTGAAACCTCTTCTTGGGTGAGCTTTGGACCTCTCGTAATATTTTATTCTGAGCTCTTTCCTGGATGGCATTATTGATTAATGTCATTATTCCCCACATGGCGTGCCTGTGCAAGGTGATACCCGAGTGTGGCTCTCCCTCTGTGGACACAATGGCACGACCAAAATGCAAGGTGACAGCTGAGGTTCTGCTGGACAGGCTGTAGTGGGAGATCTGTAGAAGAGAAAAAGGAAGCACCTTTACTGCATTGTGTTTCTGTGCAACAGAAATTTATCTATAAACATTGTTATGGCTCTTCCATTTTCAGACGGGAAAACTGAGCATCATTTCTCCAAGAATTAATATGAGACCATCTCTCATGTTTAAATTTTAATTACGATTAATTCTGCTGGTATGATGGAGACAGTGAGTTCAGTGTGTCTTCCCCAAAACAAAACATGGCTTGTTTAATTTCATTTGAAAATCCAATAAAAATGGTTTAGATAAATGTTGAAAGACTTGCTGGCTTCTACTGGGCTTGCCACATAAACAGTTGGCATCCTATCTATTTCCCTCATCTTGCTTTTAATTCTCTCTTTTCCTTTGCTTTCTCATATCAACTTTCACATAACTCTGCTTTGCCCCAGGCCTGTATGCTCTATAGATCAAGACACTTCTAATAAGAAAAAATAGTTGATTTATAAAAACATTTCCTTGATGGGCACTGGAAGAGGGAGGGTGGGGGTGGGTGAAAATCCTGTAGAATTTTCTTAGAATACCATAGAATCATAGAATCTTTAAGGATGGAAAAGATATCCAGGATCACTGAGTACAACCTTTGACTAAGAACCACCATCTCAACTAAATCACATCACGCCCAGTCTTTCTTGAACACTTCCAGGAATGGCGACTCCACCACCTCTCTGGACAGCCTTTTCCAATGCTTAATCACCCTTTTAGTGAAGCAATTGTTCCTGATGCCCAACCTGAACTTCCCCTGGTGCAGCCTGGGGCCATTTCCTCTCATCCCATCACTGGTTACCAGGGAGAAGAGACCCACTCCCGCCGGGAGCAGCCTCCTTTCGGGCAGTTGTAGAGAGCAATAAGGTCTCCCCTGAGCCTCCTTTTCTCCAGGCTAAACAACCCCAGCTCCCACAGATTTTCCTTGTAAGACTTACTCTCTAGATCCTTCACCAGGCTTTGTTGCCATTCTCTGGGCATCCTCCAGCACCTCCATGTCTTCCTTGTAGTGAGGGGCCCAAAGCTGGACACAGTCTTGAGGAGTGGCCTCAGCAGTGCCAAATACAGAGGGACAATCATTGCCCAGATCCTGCTGGCCACAATATTACTGGTACAAACCAGGATGCCTTTGGCCTTCTTGGCCTCCCGGGCACACAGCTGGCTCACGTTCAGCCACTGTCAACCAGCACCCCCACATCTTTTTCCACTGGGCCACCTTCCAGCCATTCTGCTCCAGTCTACAGCTCTGCCTAGGATTGTTGGGATCCAAGTGTAGGACCTTTTGCCACCTTATTCTTGATGATCCATTTAATTTCCTCGTCATTATGCCTACAAGATAACTTTCACCAAAATTCCTGAAGAAAATGCCCCTCTAACATAACTGAGAGATTTCACCTCCAGTTGAAATGTTGGCTTTCTTCCTGCTCAGTCCCTCTCTGCAACTTAGAGTGATCTTGGAGTTTGCTTCTGATGCAAAAACTCAAAATTCTGGCTTTTGTTCTGCTTGGCCATGGCATGCAGTGCAGAGAAAATGCTGGAATGAAAAGACACTTTTATATGACTCTTTTCCTTATGTATGGTGAAATCATGGCAGAGCCAGGAGGGAACAGGAAGGTTTTAAAACTGCGAGAGTGCAGTGTGGGGAAGAAAAACAAGTGTCTTTGAAAATATCTCCTGGGTTTTATTACATGTGTTCATGGATGCCAGCATCAGAATGGAACAGCACCAGGGAAACAGGATAGATATCAAAATATAAAAATGCAGAAGTTCTGTAATATAGTGCTAGGGAAGAATGACAAAAATGCTTGACTGCACACCTAGCTGTAGCAGAGAAGAATGTTGGCAATTCTCTGAGGAACAGGGAGACTGCCTTCCCGGAACAGCCTTGCACTACTCTCCAGGCTGAAATCTGCCTCCACAGCTGACCTCCTCCAGATGCTCCACAAGAAGAAAAAAAAAAGGCCCTCCAAAAAAACCAAAAGCCTCAAGGAAGACATTAAGGGAATAGTTTGCCAATAAAGGAGAATTCTTCTTAATTGCCTTCAGTTTGTTACTGTCTTACACTCAAAGCAGGAAAGCTTAGTTCATTTCTAAACCACTTTTAATAGGCAAGACACACAAAAATGCAGGCATTTTTAAGTTAACTGCTGGATGCATGCATGTAAAGAGCATATATTGCACTTAAAAGCACCCATATGCAGAAACAAGTTACATACCTTTAAAAGTTGCTGCAGCTCTGTGTTAGAAAGAGAAAAGCAAAAATGAGCAACTATGTGTTGCCCTCATATTTTACACTGATTCCCATTGTCTTGCTGCATTACATTCCCTTTGACATCCTTTACCACATTTTAAACTGAAGAAATGTGCCTGCAGAGGCAGGTATTCGTGTCAGACTTGCCCAGCAGTAGGCCAGTTATTGGTAGACTAAGATTACAGTGTTAAACTACTCTGCATGACAGTCCAACACTCGACCTTGGCATGCAGTGATGATCCCTCTGTGCTTGCCCACTCCAGGAGCCTGCAGCCAATCTGCTGGGATGTTCCAGGAGCCAGCCCCACACATGCTCAGCAACCATCAGCAAAATAAAAGTGGAGAAGAAAACTGGTTTTCTACCTACATGTCTGCAATACAGTTTGTCTACTTTGCTGGCAGGGAAGCCAAATGATACCTTTCCTTTCAGGACAGAAAAATGAATCATACTTTCTGTCCTAAGAGTAACGTTTCTGTGTCTCTGGGAATGTGATCCTTATTCTCTCTGCTATAGACATGACCCAGATGCTTTCCTGGCATTCAGATATATGCAAGATACCCTTGATTTATCTTTTTCTTTCTTTATCTCCTTCCCTCTCTCCCACCTTCTTCCTTTCTTTTTTCCTTTTTCTTTCTTCTTCTTACTCTTTTTCTTTTGGGGGATGCAGACTTTCCCAAGCAAAAGGAGTTTACTCCTTTTTGTAGAACAGTGGAGAAAATTGTTGCATGAGTGGAAAGTTCCACAGTTCATTTCAAAGCTTTCCATTCTGCAGTATGGATTTGGGGTTGTTTCCAGGCCAGTGTCTCAAAATGTTCTCTAAATGCCATTGCCTCTCAAGGGAATGAATCATGCTTTGGGAACTACAGGTAGGGCTGCCTGAAAGAGACCTGGCTTGTAGGGAGTCATAGGGTCCCACTGCCTGGGGAGCTGCTACAAGTGGCTACTGCATTGTTTGACTGATCTGAAGCTCATTCCTGCTTAAGTCTGGGGTAAAGCAGGAGCACCCTTGGTTGGCTTTGTCACCAGTGTAAGGCTGTTGTATCAAGTCTGAGAACCATAGGATAAAGGCACTGGAGAGGGAGTACAAGTGGAGTCAGACAGAGGTCTCAGACCATCAGAAGTCTCACTGGTTTCTGCCATAAGCACAAGGGCAAAGGAATTTTAAGAAAAGGTCTGAAAACAGCTGACTTTGTGGATATTTACAGCAAACTCTTCCCAATGTCAGGTGTCACACAGATGTGGTTGCTTACAAATGAAAAAATTCAAAACAGAGGGATTTGGGGAGAGCTGAGTTCTTGGTGCTGACCCCGAGACAAGAATGGACTGTGAAATGAAGCCTGGTAGCTTATGTTTGATGTAGCAGAGAGGCAAAGGGAGGCAACTGTAACATGATCAAAACAGTGAGGTTGGGAAGTGATCTTTGGAGCAGCATTATCATTTGCTATGAGCAGGGAAAACTGTGTTTGTCAGGAAGAGTGGAAAGGCTATGGCTTCCATGGTCTACTGTGCTTTGTCCAGACCAGGACTGAACAAGCTTTTTAATCTATGAGGTACTTGCTTTACTAGAGAGAATTAAATACTGTATATGTGTTAGAGAAAGGTTCCTAAGCCAGTATTTGTTGTAAATCCTTCTCTTTTCATATTGTCTTTACTGTGCCCACAAATGCCCTTAAAATCAGGATCTCACAGTTCCAGTGGATATACAAATATTACTGCCACTGTGTTTCAGCTACAGAGGATGTGAGAAAACAGCAGACTCCTCATTCAGCTAGGTTCTCATGAGCTCGTTCTTCTTGCTGCTGAGAACCAAGGACACCCTGGCAGAGAAAGGTGTCCCCATTAATGGTTCCTGTGGCTGACTGTGCTGCTGCTCCCTTCATGCTCTCCTTAGAGACTGGGTGGTCTTTGTGTGAGCAAGGGTGGGCTGCTGGTCTGCCTAAATCCTTTGTAAGCAGCCATTCATGGTGCTGTTACATGGGCACAAGGGATGAGGTGGGAAGAGATGATGGGAAGATGGATTTATCTCTTTATCCCATTAGCTGGGTCTGTGTTAGGTGGCTTTTCTTCACCCTGAGGTTTATCTGCTTTAAACATTTCTGATAGTTTTAAATGGTAATGTTGAGATCCCAGAAAAATTTTTGGGATGAATTACAGTGACATTCAAAATAAATTAAAATGATAAAAAATGAACAGTTTCCTAAGTTGAAACTTACAGTAACCATACCTGACACTTTGTGTGGATGTGATTTTTGTAACCATGTGAATGATAGGTTCTTGGTTTGTTTTGGAATTTTACACTATGTTATACCATCAGCTGTTGCCTAATTTTCTCTCCACCAGCACTGCATGAGCATCATCACTTTTTCAAGACTGCTTTCTCCTGTTGTTAAATAGCCATGCCTACTGACAGTCCTACTTTTGCAGATGGGTTAGAAATTTTTACAGAAATGCATTATTTCTACAATACCAATATGTCTAAGAAAAAATTAATACACCATTCAACCATTCAGCTTAAGAAAGATAGTAATGCTCTTGCTGAAAGACAAATAGGTGCAAAGACATGTCCAGAGATCAACACCGTGCCTGATCTATGTAATATTTTTATTAATGTTACAAAATGAGTTATACAGAAGAGTGGTTAATAGTACTCAATAACTCTTAGGTGAAAGACATAGCTTAAAAGACTTAGACAGGTTACAAAAAAACACCAGGCTGGGCAGTAATAACTTAATATGTAAGACAGAAAAAAAGGGAGTCTGGATATCATAGAGGAGAGGATATTGATTTAGGATCATCCTCACTTTGGCTGAGTAACTCAGTCTTTCTGAAGAAAAAACAAAGTTTGTTCATAGGGGAGCTAATTAATTTTTGCCATAGAGAGTGCTATAATTTCCTCTTGTGTCTGTCTGAACCAGACATGACTGGTTGGAAGCCTGATTTGAGTACTCAGGTTGAGTTTCACTAGATCTTCTCAGGTCTGGAAGCGCCTGTCTGATCTGTGCTGCATGTGACTCAAAGCCAAATTAAGATAGTTGAACAAATACGCAAGACAAAGGAACAACGAAAATGTGTTTATTCTGTGGGGTTATGTGCTTTTTTGAGAAACAGTTCCTCATTTGTTATATTTTAGATAAGAAAGAGAAGTGTGTTTGAAATTTTATGTGGCTTCAGACAGAGCTGGTAAACACACATTTTGTGGAGTGTTCCTGTTGTCTGGAGCTCATGGGCCCCTTATTGCACTCATTTGTTCTGCATGGTGAGGGCTGAGTTCCACAGTTTGCTCTTGGCAGCTGAGAGCTATTATTGGGCTGCAACATCTGTTTCAACAACAGTGGGTCCCTGGTCAGCAAAACTAATTAAAAAAGAAGTGCAAAGTCAAATACCACGACCTATCTGCTGTGTCTACATGTAAACATGGAAACTACTGGAATAATGAAAACTTAGGATAATTTACAAAAATCTGACAAGTGATGAAATGCCTCAGAACTGTTCTTCATATCAGACACTTACGAACAGCACAGGCCAAGATTAGGATTCCTGCAAGCGCTTAAGCACGTAGGGAACTTTTAAAGCACATGGGTATTGGCAGTGAACTCATGGAGGCCACTCAGTTGTGCACCCTTCCCACGTGGATGAGTATTTACAGAATTGGATCACAAGTTTCCTCAGCACTCTGCCAGGATTTTGTTAATTGGTAATTGTAGATATGAAGGTGCCTGGGTGTACATTTAATGACTCCAAACATTCACAAGATTCCTCTGTTTCTCTCTGCTATCAACATTTTTGTTGTCAAGAATAAGGTAATTAGTGCTGGTAAGTTCCAGCATGTTAAATACTTCCCTTTGTCCTAAGAAGGAGGAGAGGAGTCATGTTTATATTGGACTGATGAAATGAGATGACTTTCCTGAGGAAAATATAGTAGATAAAATATTTAGGACAGAAGGCGTAGGAAGCAGTCATAGCAGGCACTGCTTTGCTGTGAAAGTGATGACTGAGTTAGCTCCAAAGCATCCTAATTTTGCTTTTCCCCAGGTTTGCTGATTAACTCCAAACTTTTTAAAACTGAACAGAAACTGAAAAGTGGCCAAAAGCACCCTACTGCATTCACTCAGATGAAAAAAAATCTAATTTTTTTTTTAAATGTGGGCAGATTACATGCTAAAATTGGGCTTAAAAGGAGTCCCTTCATACTTCCTGCATGAGCTATATGGGATGAGTGTGCTGATGAGTGAGTGGAGACAGGAGTGCAGTAGATAATGCATCATGAAGCTGCTGCTTTTGCTTTAACACAGCAAATGGGCAGGAGCTGACGGGCAGTCCTTCCCCATCCCGTTTTCAAAATATGGACCATAAGCAAGTGAATGTGAGGTTATTTTTTCCAGCAAATGAAAATCACACAGAAAGAACTGTAACTCTCAAGGTGACAATTTTTCATCCATACAGCTCTTAATGCTGCACAACATCTCTCCAGGTATAAAATGCAGCTGCAGTCCCATCATGAAGATATCATTAAGATATCGGTGATTAATAGTGCCATAGAGTGCGTCTGTCTATTCACAATTCTTTTCTCTTTCAAAATTGTTCTGAACATTTTCAGCCAACAGGAAATCTTCTAATGTATTTTTGTGTCTGGTTTTAAAATACAAAATTTTTATTTTATTTGTCTCCTTCCTGATCAAGCCGACACTTGTCTATGACTTCCCTTATATACACATATAACAAAATTCATTCTTTTCAGGGGCACCAGTGAGATTGAAATAGTGTACTGAAGATGGTACACTTGTGTAACCAGTTGCTCTCTGTAATCCATTGTTCCTTTAGAAATGATAGGAAATCAATGTTTCTCTACAGATTTTTATTGCCAGTCTGTTTACCTGCTAGAACCTCTTCAATATCCATCTTAGATGTCTGAGAAATATATTTACAGGGTGTCAAGATTAATGGTTTTCAGACCTTCTGTCTGATGATTCCTTTCTAATCTCTCCATTGAATAGTAGGTTAACAGAAAAATAAAATATATGTAATATAATGTTCTGGACTGTCAAACCTGCTGGAAAACCAAATTCAGTCATGATACCATATCCTTGCAAGCAGTTGGAAAACTGCTTGTAATTATTAATGGCACCAGTGTGCCATTAATATTAATGTCATAAGTATCCAAAATAATGTCTAGATTATACCTTTGTTGCATTCAGATTATTTGTCAAGAAGTATATCTTCCCCATGGGCTAACATTGTTTTTGGTGAGAAAAAAATATTATATTGCTGGTTTTCTAAACATCAGTGGCAAAATTTGGTTTATCCACTGCTAATTCTGTTTATTTAAACTACAAATCCTGGTCTTACCTTTCTAACTGTTTTAACTTGCCATCATGCCATGTAGTGGGTTTAAGGGCAAGGTGATCCACACTTGCACATTTCCTTGAGCTTTTCTGAATTTCTTCATTGGCCAATGCACTCATCTTGATGTTTCTTAGTTTTGCTTCAGATACAGCACCATTATCTGAAAAACAAGTAAATGCATTATTTATCTTTCTAACATTTTGCCAGAAAACGCACCCACCAAATGCATTTGTAGGGATTCCTAAGAAAACTGAAAGGGCTCAGAAAGGAGACAGAGGAATAGAGAAACCATTAGCATTTATTTTGCTAGAAAAGATTAGCAAAACTGAGGCCTTGCATGCAATACCAGGAGCCTGCTTCACCATTTTTCCTCAGTTATAAAGAGAGCCCAGAAAACCCAGCATGGGACAAAGGCACCCCTATGATGTTAATGTGCTCATCCAGTTGGTGCTGGTCTATAGGCAATGAGGGTGATGCTTTGGAGAGGCTGCTCGGGCTCACACCCTTTGTTCCCTCAATTGCTGCAAGGGCAGATGGAAGCCCAGCTCCCCCATCTCTCCATCTTAAACACGCCATTCTTCTCCCACTACCTTCACTGGCAGAAGGAGCCTGTTCCTAGACCCTTGTCCACTGGAGAGTGACATCCAGTTTCTGATATGCTGCTGAAAAACTTGGAGCCAGCCGTGACCATGTTGATCTACTTAGTTTTACTGGATGAAAGCAGTAATTATAATAGCAATGATGCAGTGCAGAGCAAGACTTTCAGCTGTTGCAATCATCACAGCTCTGCCAACTTTGAAGGAAATAGTTTGTTCATGGCAGCTCAGAACCTGGCCTTTTTCTAATGAAATCAAATAACACTGAATTATCAACTTCCCTGTTGAACACTATTGTATGCACATAGTCACCTTTTCATGCAAGAACAGCTTGAATCTCTTTGCTCACATTTTAATAAAATTCAAACTTAAAATATATTTGATCTTTTTTTTTTTTTTGCAATCAGTTGTATAAAGGAACATAACTGTCTTTCCACTGTTTTATTCCCATTGCTTGGGTTATGCTATTCAGAGTTCTGAGTAGCTGCTGAGTTCAAAGCTAATCAGCTGGGTGAAATGGGACTAGAATACTGTAATTTTCTCTGATTTCTAGGAATACAAATACTGACTGCAGCTTTAGGTCTTGAGCTGAACTATTTTCAGGATGCCTGCTTATATTCACCTGAGAGCCAGTGGGCATCTGGCTGCAAGACTTCATGGACTTGCTGCTGAAAATTGGAAACAAAGCAATGAGGGAAAGAACAAGGCAGGATCTCTCCTAAATTAGAGTTTTCACCATGGGAGACTGAGCAGCTCAGGGGAATTGGTAATGAGAAATTGGAACCATGCACCTCAAGGCTGCCAAAATGTATCAGATCCAGGCTAGTATTGGCTGGAAGCCTTTAGCATCCAACAGCCCTTTAGCTCTTTTCTTGTCTTTGTGAAGCTGTTAGCAGCCTCACACCAATTCCTGGTGGAAATATATCCATAGCCCAAGGCTACCTGCACAGCTGGCATAAAGCTGCACCCTCATTCACATTTGTAGCAGAGAGGTGAGGTGAGGACAAGGTGGAGACACAGCCCCTTCCTGCCCTTTGAAGGGTCCCCATGGTCAGGGAGCAGGCACGTAGCCAAAGAGTTGTGGGCAAGACACTGCTGCTGCTCAAGGTACACTCAGGAAAAGAGTTTGGGTCAGAAAGACCTTGGACTAGAGGTGTGCATGGGGGGCATGGCAGAGGATTGATCAGGAATTACTGGATGGGGCAGGAAAAGAATAAAAGGTGCAAAAATGCTGCCTGAGCAAGGAAACCATCATCATACAGTGCGTGCCAGTGTCAGTCATCCTCTGTCTCTATTCAGCATTTCCTGTGCAAAACTAAATGTGTTTCTGACACACAAGCTCTGAATTTCTGTGAAATCAGTGGGAAGACAGGGGATGTGCAATTTGTGTACCTTTAAAAAGCCTGAAAAGTGCACACCCAACTGCTTGTGCCCAGAGTTTCTCAGGGTGAAGAATTGCTCAGCCCTAAAAATGCACACTATTCTTTCCCAGATCTCAAATAAATGGAGGAAAAAAAAAAAAAGCAGCACTGGAATTAACAGCAGCTCCAAGGTCATCACAACACAGACAATGTTCTTGGGCTAAAGTGCCAAAAGGGCTGAGCTGCAGAAGGGACATTGCACTCAGCAGCATGAGGAAAAATAAGTCATTGCAGCAGAGCCAAATTCCCCGGAACAAACCGATACATTCAATTAAACCCTCACTTGCTACCTGGGGACGAGCTTTACCTGCACCTTGGGGCTGGCCATCCACATGCAGGCAGGTAATCAGGTAATGTGAGCAACCTGATACCTACCTGAAAAAAAAAAAAGTATGGGCTGGGTGTGCAGTACCTAAACTAATTACTCCAAAATGATTGCCTGGATTTGGGCCAAGTATTATCTCACTTGTCCTCAGCACTACTGCAATGGCATGAGGAGAACAGAAAATGCAGTAACCTGAGAGGGAGATAAGAACAAGAGAGAGGGAGAATTGAGAATAGTCTTTAGCTGTGAAGGAGCTGTTCTGTCTCTGTACTGCTCTTTTGTCCAACCTCAACAACAGAAAAGCAGCCTTTGTATCTTGCCTCCTCCTTTTAAAATGGATTGGCAGCCCGAAGCATTATCCACACATACATAGTCTAAACACTGTGAATTAACCTGTTTTTTTTTTACTGTGATCTCCATAGAGCTAGAATCACCCTACTGAAGAATAAACTGTCAAGGTTTGAGAGTAATTTTTATATAGAAAAACACAAATCCCTGATTATAAAATCCTGTCATCTTAATTTGCCAAGTAGGTCATTGGTTATACAGTGAATATAATTTTAAATCACGCTGAGTAAAACAGCAAAGTTCTGATCCAATATAATTCAGGATTATTTGTTTTATTGAAAAAAAATCCCTTTCCTTTAAGAGGAATAGGTTTAAAGGAATAGGTTTAGAGGAATAGGTTTAAGAGGTAGGTTTAAAGCAGAGAATGGTTGTTTTATTGCCAGTGGAGAAAACTAGTAATATAGTTTCTGATATAGTGAACTAATATACAGAACCTGCTTAGGAATTAAGTAAAAAAAATTAAGGTGAAAGTGAAACTTAGAGAACAAAGAAAAATACAGCAGCACAACATGCTTTGTCTTATATATCTGTCACCTGGAAAAAATAATATTGCTTATGTCAGAGTTGGGAAATCCTGCATTGTTTTTATTGCAATGTGCCTGAAAAGTGTGGGTTTGGGAACTACCACAGGTGTATTTATGGGGAAGGAAGCTGTCTTAAATTTACCCTGCTAAGGGCTGTGCTTCAGGTTGTTCAGCTTATGCAGAACTTACTGTGTGAAACCCATGACAGACATCAAGCAGGAGGTGAAACAATACTGAAATGCTATAGCTTTTCCTTCTGATTTCTGTTCTCTTTACAGGGTCATTTACTGCATATATGAACATATAATAAATGAGTGGTTTAGTATGAGAAGAATAGGCAAAAATATGAAATCAGTAAGTTTACTAGCCTTTACAAGAAAGGACAAATCAGATTCTTGTTAGTGGATCTCACAATCCATCCCATCAGTCAGTGCTTAGAAAGTCAGTAAATGCTCATTTTCAGCGTTTGTTCCATAGGGATGTACTCATTCAATACAATGTGGATTTGTTTAAACTTGCTGATGAGGACAGACCTGGGGCATAGTGCTTCTTGCTGCATCAGAACCTGCAAGCCACACGTATCTGAAGAACAGATAAACTGTGACCATTTATGTGTAGCTGCCCAACCTGCTGCACTGTGTTGGGTGTGAGCTGGGCACATCAGTGTTCACCATGGTTCCCTGCCCAGGAAAGACAGGGGAGGTTCAGCTTTTTGACCAGAAAAGCATCAGAAAAGCTAAGGGTTAGAGGATAGTGCAGTTTCTACCTTTAAAATTCAGTTTAGCACTACCTAGGAGATAGAGCTGACATTTGTGCTAACATAGAAGATCATGTAGTTCCTTGATCAATTTCATCACTCATTTTCCTCTCCTCTCCTCTCCTCTCCTCTCCTCTCCTCTCCTCTGTCACCTTTGGTGGCCATCTGTGTTTACAGACAAAGGGTCCCAAATGTGCTGTACATGCTTGCTTCTTTCAAGGGAACCTGCAAACTAAATTGTCTCTGACCATTCCCATGAGCATGGATAGAAGTCTCTTCTTGACTGAGATAAATAAATTAGAACTTCATTCTTCCAGGGTTTACTCCTAGGAATGCATTTTGGCAAGAGGCTAAGAAGAAACCAGTTATTGAAAGGGGGATCTGGGAAGTTGACAAGCATGGCTAAGCTCAGCAGAGAAATTTGACAAGGAAATAAGATGCTTTGTAGATCAGTGTGTAGTGATTAGTCTTTTGAATGCTGGGGTTATTATATAAGCAAAAAAAGGAGGGGGGCACTTATTGTATATCTGACAGCTACCACTTACCCAGGTATTCCTCAAGATAATGAGGAACATAATCATGTATTTGTTTATAAATCTTGAACGAGACTCCTGCAGTTTACACAAGCCAATTAAATGTGATGGAAAAGTAAAGACAACTTTTCTTTTTCTCCTCTCACAAATTAGAATTACTACAAAAAGAACAGGTAAAAGAAATCCAATGCCCTATCACTGACATGCTGCCTTCGGTCTTGGAGCTATGTTCATCTTCAAACAAACAAAAAGTGTATTAGATATTTAAAACACCATGTTTTGCACACTGTGCAGAGACACTGGGCGTAACCACAGATCCAGAAATCAGTGCCCAATGCTATGATGGACATTACTTGTCATCATACTGTACAAAAGCAGACAGTTAGAAAGGTAAGTAGTAGGAAAATCAATGAAATAAACTTCTGAAACCATAAAAAAAAAAATAAAAATTCTAAAATGTCTTATTAAAAATAAATAGAAAATTAAGGAACAGTTTTCTTAATTTCTTTTTTTTTCATAAGCAATAAATTCTTCTTTTGAAAACCACGATCACCATATTATTAAAAAATAGACCAATCACCCATAGATATTATTTACCCCTCTTGTATCTTCCTCTCCCATCATCATATACATACACAGCAGTGAAGTTTACCCTGAATTTTGCACAAAGATTCTACTAATAAGGATTTTGACTCTGTGTGTACATGTGTAAACAGAGGAAAATGTGAGACAACAGATTCAACTTCAGATAAAACTTTGTAATGTTTTACAGAAGTTTATCTTCCCACATTACTTTATTCACACAGAATATGCTCAGAGAAACAGACAGAGCAATTTACAGACTTATGTAAAAGCCTTTGAGGTTTGATTCGAAATAACCTGTTTGCATTATTATTTGATTTTCTCAGACATTGCTACCCATTTTTGTTTAGTCTTCTGCAAGGTAGCTACTAAGTTGGCTGAGACCACCTGGACCTAGCTAGAGTTCAGTGTTTCCAGTCCTGTCTGCAATGCCCTTTCCTTTCCATACAGACCAATTTGTGTGTAAGCAAGATTTATCATCAGCCTGTGCCTCTGCCTCTCACTGGGACATTATCTTTGGAAATATTATTCCAAGTAGCAATTCCCCAGTTTAAGTGAAAACACTTAGAGAGTCAGCTGATTGTAGGGGAGACTGAAGGATATTTATGAATGTTTACACCTAACATATGCACATACTTCTACATGCTCTGGCATATAAAACCACCTGGACTGAGGCCAGATCTCACTGTTTATATGCATGGAATGTATGGTCTCATTTTGTTCCACTTTTTCTGAATTGCAGGGATAATCTAAGTGTAAATGAGTCCCTGCCTGAGAGAGCTTTACTGAATTAGTTCCAGGAGCAAGTACTTAGTTATGATAACATTTTATAGGTGGAAGTTCCAACCAGAAAAGAAAGAGGACATTTTTGCAAAAATGTTGCTGTTGCATTCATTCATATATTAAGTAAACTGTTCTGGTGAACCCCATTTTGAAGAATATTCCCAATACTATATACCCCTAGTGACCTGCTATTGCTCCATAAACTGCAGCAGACAGACTACTGCTGAGGAAGTCCCTGAATTTTGGAGTCTCACAAGAATCTTTGTCATGGTAGCAGAACTTTGCATATTTTTACTTTGCATGATGACAAATGACTCTAGATAAGTTATAGGAGCATGGAGAACGTGTTGCCCACCTGTGTGGAATCTGCATGGAAGCCCTGTCTTTCCATTTCTTCTGTAATTTCCCTTCACCTCTAGTCTACTGTAAGCTCACTAGAAACAGTCTTCTATGAATATTCACATGCACTCTGTTTTCCTCAAACAAATACCTGTACATTATTAGAGGATTGCTGGAAAATTTTAGAGTTCTTGCCACAATTTATTTTTCCACATGGTGATTTCAGGTAAACATAAATCCAGTTACAGAGGTATTCTACAGATTGCCATCATCTTGAACAGATAATTTCTTGTCCCTGTCTGCACAGAAATTTTTTGATCCTTTTGATTCAAACTGAGAAGTCACATCTGTGAAGGACTTGAGATGACACCCGTGGTTGACAGCCAGTATTTTAGCTTTGTGATTTGTGGTGAAGACTGAAAAGACTGTCTTTGGAATTGGTTCCATTCTCGTTTTAATTCTATTGTTTTCCTTTTCTTACAGTGACTGCTGGAAAACCTGGAGGTTGTCTAGATCCAAGACTTTTTATAAACATCTTTGATATGAATCTTTTACAAGTCTTCACCACTTGTCTGTGTTATGCTTAGCAGTGAATGCAAAGACCATCTCTTCAGATAGTGACTCATAGGAATGCAATATGCAATCCACACAAAGGAAATACAATACCCTAGCAGCTAATTAAAAAAGCATTACCTTCCACCAGTGCTGACCTCCAGCCATGCAGAGGATAAAGATGGGTGTCTGTCAATCAAGTTTACCTAAGAAACCTTGGCACAATATTATGATGAACGGACAAACCTAAAAAAGGGTGATATTGCTCAGACTTCTAAGGTACTCTTAATATCACATTTAAAGAAGCAGAAGGCCTCATCAGTAATTTGAAACCTCAGGCTGCATACTAGGAATATACCAGTGCTAAAGTCGCCAAATACAGATACTAGGCATGGACCGTGTAGAACCATCATAGAGCTCCATGGGATTTTGATACACTTAGCACCAGGTTGTTCAAATCACAACAGTACCTACAGACATCCTAAAGTCTACATGCTTGTATTTCAGTCTTTCACATTCCAGCAGCAGAAGAAGAACTGATTTTTAAGTGGTTTTCTTGTTAAAAAAAAAAAAAAATTATATGCTTAGGAACTACACAACAGATGTTGGCTCAATCCTCAGTTCTAATTTATCATTAATTAAGGCAAATTCACCTGCTGCATTTTCTGTAGAAATAGCATTTATCCACATAGTTTTTGCAATACATTTGTTTCCTCTGTCCTGCTGCCCATATATTTTTTGGTCTAGATTTGTATCATGCAGGGTGTTACTCCAGACTTCAGTGATGACCAGGCACAGAGCCCTTACAGTGAGAAACGGCTTTTAAAAAATATGGCTTTTTGATGCCCTTGAACTAGTTAAGAGGTGAGAAGGTAAAATCCTAGTCATTTAAAACACGGCACTTATCTGAAGTATAGCCCACAGTCTGGGCTGTTATAAATTGTGATTTAACCATGCTTTAGTGAAAATATAATGGGATAACAGTGAATTCTGTTCCCATGAAGTCCCTTTTCTCTGCACGAGTGTATTCACTCTGCATGCAGGACGGCATAAAGGGACAGTTGGCATTCGGCGATGGCTCATCATCTTTTTATGGATCTGCTTCCCTGAGTTTCCTTTTGCATTGCTCCATTCAGACTGAAAGAAAAAAATGGCATCAAAACAATTGTCTTTATACTATTAGGACACCAAAATATTTGGGTCTAGCAGTGTGTTTTGAGGAAAGAACTACAGTAAGAAGGGAGAGAGGAGTTGGGGAGCAGAGTGCCTCTCCCTGCCTTGGTCCTACCACACCTTCTAGGTCAGCCATGGTCAATATCTGTTAAAATCCTGAAAAAGTGCCAAAGTTATCTTTCCTTCCACTGAGCTGTGAGTCCAGTTCAGTGTGTTCTTGCTCAAGGGAAGGCTTTTGCACTTATTTTGCAGGCCCTAGCTGCTGGGAGGAATACCTGGAGCATAAAATAAACAGCTGTAGCTGTTGCTTATGAAATCAAATGCAGTGTACTAATGGGACTGAGAGGGTTAGAGGCTGAATGGGAAACTAACCATATCCTGTGAGAGAGAATGCAACAGGCTCCATATTACTATTTCAATAAAAAATGGTAAAACTTTCCAGCATAACGCTGTGTTTTAAAGAACCAATATGTAGATCTTTGGGGAGGGTTATATTCCATTTAATTAAAATAATTTTAATGGTGTTAAAAAGCAATATTTGCTTCAATAAGGATAAGTGCTGTATCCTGCACTCGGGTCAAAACAACCCTATGCAATGCTACAGGCTTTGGGCAGAGTGACTGGAAAATTGCCCATTGGAAAACCACACAGAACTGGAGCCAGCAGTGTGTCCAAGTGTCCAAGAAGGCCGATGGCATCCGGGCCTGTATCAGCAATGGTGGTGCCAGCAGGACTGGGCAATGATTGTTCCTCTGTACTCAGCACTGGTGAGGCCACACCTCTAGTGCTGTGTTCAGTTTTGAGCCCCTCACTGTGAGGAAGACATTGAGGTGTTGGAGAGTGTCCAGAGAAGGACAATGGAGCTGGTGAAGGGTCTGGAGCACAAGTCCTGTGAGGTGCACCCACGGGAGCTGGGGTTGTTTAGCCTGGAGAATAGGGGGCTTGGGGAAGACCTCATGTCTCTCTACAGCTATCTGAAAGGAGTTGTAGCCAGGTGGGGATCAGCCTCGTCTCCTGAGTAAACAAGAGGAAACAGCCTCAGATTGTGCCAAGGTAGGTTTAGATTAGGTATTAGGAATAGAATCTTCACTTAAAGGGTTGTCAAGCATTGATACAGGCTGTCCAGGGAGATGGTTGAATCACCATCCCTGGAGGGATGTAAAAGACTTGCAGATGTGCCACTTGGTGACATGGCTTGTTTGTGGACTTGGCACTGTTAGGTTTGCAGTTGGACTCAATGATCTTAAAAGATTTTTCCCAACCTAAATATTCTATGGTTCTATGATTCCATCACTATGCATCTACATGGTCACAATCAAATAATATTAGACTCATGCTTTAGAAGATGATGAATGGAGATGCATGACATGATGAACCGAGAAGAAAGATGAGGAAAAATAGAATTTCCATAAATATAAAGCCTGGCAAAAGCTGATTTTCTGTGCGACTTGGTTCATTGCCTGAAGGGGAAGGGAAGGACTTGTCAGAGTAACATGCTACTCCCATTGAGGTTCTTGGCCTCCAGGAGCTTGAGAGTCCTGAGCCAGTGGTAACCAGAAACCACAGCAGATGGGGCAGGTGGCATCTGAAACCTGAAAGCAGGTAGACAGGCCACCACTTCTCTCTCCACAACCTTCAGTTGCCTAAACTAAATTGTGCCAGATAAAGTTTTCCTTATAAGAGGTAACATCAGGATGAGAGCTCCTAGGAAGCTGCAGTGAAAAAGTTCAGTTTTTCTTCAGCTATTCTTTAGACAAAATATCTGTTTCTTCTTGACCAATATATTGTCCCATGCTTTGGAAGAAGAGTTTGAAACGTGATAGAGAGAAAGCTGTTTGCCTTAGTGGTGTGCTTAATTTTGGCTTCCTTAGGAAATCCTCCCAAAGGGAAACCATCTTTCAGACCTTTGACTCACTTAACTTTGCACATGCTCAGCTGTGAAATCCTGAATTTTCCCTGTTGCATTTCCAGAATATTTCAGTTGCTCTGCTCATGCTCCAGGACTCTCTCTGCAATTGCAGCTGTGGGTTCCTGTCTAAGGATACAGTTTCATGATCAGCATAATTTGATCTAACTATGGGCTGCTACCCAAAAGGAATGGCTCCTCTTTTTCTGGGATCCCCAACTGCATTTTCCAAAATTCCCCTTTGCATCTGATCTAGCAACCACACAATTATGGAACGGTTTCTGAGAGTGAGAAAAAAATCTTCCTATTTTTTTCTTTCCTCTGTTTTCCAAGGTCAGTGGCAGTTCCAAGTACATGGACCGAGGGCAATATGCCTGACCCTTGCTCCCTCTCACTGACTGCACTGCTTGGCTATGCACTGCATGGGAGAAAAGAGCAGCTCACCAGGATGTGGCAGTGACATGGACCAGAGCTGTGCACAAGGCAGTTGTATAATATGAATTTATTAAATAATACATGAAAAAACTCAGGTCAAGTAAATGGGAGTAGTAAACAATGTCCAGGTTATTGGATCTGCAGGTACTTGTTTAGTATATAAGCCATCAGGTACACAGTATCGTACCTGTCTGTATGGAAGCATTTGGTTGTCAGCAGTAAAGAGAAGGAAATCAAAATGACTACTGTTAATTCACCAGCATGTTTTGGAAGAACATCAGATACCTTACAGATAGCTCAGAAAAACAAGCCTTCCATGATGAGCTTGCTTATTCAGTGCAAGGAGTACAGGCAACATGTCTGCTGTGCTATGATGGGTAAGAGGAACATAGCTCATGGTGCTGGAGGACACAACCTTTCCCTGGGGAAGTTTTACCTTTAATACTCATCATCTGGGCAAGACAAAAAAAGTCAGATACCTTTTTCTGAAGCTAAAGCAAGCTGTATCTGTGGTCTCCTGTGCATTTGGAGAGGGGCAATGTTTCCTGTGCTGCCCTCTCCTCAGCAGCTCAGAGCAGCATGAGGGCTGGTGGCTGTCCGTAGTGTCCTTCGCAGTGGGAAAGAAGAGTTACCACAAAGCTTTCATTTAACACAGAGCCATGCTCTGCCTGCTGACTGCTTACTTAGTGCTCTCTGTTGCATCAAAATAAAGTGGTAACTCATATCTCTTCCATAATACTCCTATATTTTTACACACAAATTTGTCTATTCACCACAAGCTTTTATAGTAAATGACTCTCAGGGGATGACCTCGCTTTCTAGCAAAGTGTCTGGGAGAAACATCATTTAATTGTTTTCTTCATATACAAAAGCACAATCACAGGGAAATATTGTACACACACGAACACAAAACCCAAAGGGACTTCAAGAAATACGGCTTTCAGTATATTTCCTAATCCAGTTCAGAGGAATTCTCTGAGTACAAAGGCTGGGCTGGTGTGATATGATTCAAGCACAGGGATATAAAAAAATGCTAAAACAAATGGAATTAAGTAGCTTATTTATGTTCTCCTCTTCCCAGTACACAGCATTGTTATCATTTTATCAGGACCCCCTGACACTCCTGATGAAGTGTGAGCAGATTGTCTCACCAAAGCCACAGCTCAAATGAGCCTTTACCCTCTGATATTCATGGACAGCTTGTGGAACTTTCCAGTTGATGCTGAGTTGTCCTCTGGGAATGCTATGAGGAGTTCAGGAAACCTTTCTTTCTTTCTTTCTTTCTTTCTTTTCCTCTTTCTTTACCATGGTATCTTATTTTTTAGAGGAAGGACTAAATCTCACCATGGGAAATATAAACTTGTGATAAATGCAAAGGCAAAAATCAAAACAAAAATCTTCCAGATCTTTTTCCAAATCTAGCTTTTCATTAATAGCAGTGAATTTGGGTTCATTTAAATTTCATCCTTATTTTTGAGAAGGGGAACATGAGACACATCAAAGGGTTAAATCCCTTGTCACAACAGAGCTTGCCTCTGATCCACACTTCTGTTAGAAATGACCCACTTCAGTGCTATTTGATGGCTCAACTGCACACTTGCCAGCCTCACCAGATGATTGTATCCTTTGTAACAATTCTTAATATCTGCTAATAAGGAGTCACGTGTTGAATTTCAGCAGTACTGAGGAAAAGAAAAAGCATACATATGGTATAAGTGTACCTGCAGGCTGAGTTCTGTGTCTCACTATTGCTTGCTTGTGGTCCTTCAAAAACTAACTCCTACTGAAAATAACTGCAAATACATGCCACCAGCATCAAATATTGTCATTTATTTGCATATATATATATGATATAAGCTGTAGGCTTCTGTTTCCAAAAAATTGCATTTTATCTACCACATGAATTGAACCTGTTTGGTCTTTAAACAACACTCACATATGTTAATGCAGCTACTATTTCCATAGGATGAGAAAAGCTTAAGTTCAGTATTTTGCTGTAGAAAAAACCTTCAATTATAGCCTCAAAGCTACAACCAGGTTAGCTCTAGTCCATGCTATGGTACAAAGCCATGTTAAAACAATTACGAAAAAAAATATGTTGTAACCAGATCACTCAATATTTTTGACTTTTCTGTCACTCCTTTTTTCAGTGCAGATGAGTCCTAAAGTAAAAACACAGATCATGAACAGTGAACCAAGGTTGGTATACAACAGTAGAGAGAAGCCACTCCCTTTTTAAAGACATGTAAACTGATCTTGAACTTGAAGGCTTTTTTTTTTTTTTTACCCCCAACTACCAGGGTGACTTAATTTGTCAGCTGTTCATTTCCATCAGTAATTCATGACCAAAACCAAAGAAAACACTCTTCAGGAGTGCTTCCTTGCCCGAATAATGAGCCATTATTTTAACTCAGAAGGCTCTCAGGAAGATCAGGGAAAAATAAGTCCCTAAATATGCAAAATGCTGCAAAACATTTAAGTAATGAATGTTGTTTCTCACATCCAAGGTGTGCTGAGGTTGTGACAAAAGATTCTGTGTGTGTATGTGCATTATTTCCCTATAATTGAAACCACAAGAATTGGTTTTTGCCTTCTTTCTGGATTTCTGCTGTACTTATGGATATTATTCCTAGCTAGAAAATATAGGCATTTTCCTTCCTTTTCTGCTTCCGGTGCAAGTGACTTTTAAGAAGCAAATTCAATCAGTCTTCAGTATCTTCTCTTTACAAAAGAAATCCTTGGTTTTAAGTCTTTGTCAAAAAAGCATGTAACAACATGGTCATCAACCCTCTTTGCATACTTTTTAAAAGTCACAACTCCAGCAACTAACAGAAACTGAGGAACAGATAAAGCATTCATTAAACCAGCCACATAACCTATTGAAGAGTGTTATTATCTGTCCTTATGCAGCCTTGTCCCTTTTATTTCAACCTTTTATAAAGCTGAACTATGAAGCATTTCCATGGACCATTACCTAAGCCTGCTCTCCACAGTCTGACTTAGCCGCCTCTCAGAGACACGAACGATTTCTGCCTCTCCCTGGGATGAAGGTTGGGAGCTGGAGAAGGGCAGGGGAGTGAGGGTCCTGCATGCTGGTGTTGGCTCCTTGCCACCCACCTCAGACCAGAGTGGTGACTCCCACTGCCCTGGCCAACCTGCCTCAGCAGCCCCTCTGCCTTCTCCCATGAGACATACAATTTGAGCTGGAGCTAATCCTTCCCCCCTCTTCAAATCAGTCAGGTCACTGAAGGATTTGGGGCACCTAAACGACCCCAGTGATGCAACAGATTTCCAGTCCCAGCTGTAGAATTTTGCCTGGGAATTCAGGGTGGTTCTCAGCCCAGAGGATACTGTGGAGTTCACGTGTCAGGACAGAGGAAGACTGGGCAGCTCATGTTTTTCCTGTTCCTGGTCCCATGGTGACAGTAAATCAGAGCACCCATCAGTTCCCTCTGCAGAAGAGGAGGCCCCTGCTGCTCCTTCACAAGAATGCCACGAGTCCTGTGGGGTTGAGCAAAGCCACCTTCCTCCATCATCTGCATCCTGGACTGGTGGCAGGCTGGTCTCATGCTCGCAAGGAAGGCTGTGAGAGAAGTTCATCTGCTGCACCTGTCAGAAAAAGGTCCTGAAGGCAAGCAAAGATGTTGGAATGGTCCCTCCTGTCACAGGCACTTCAGGAATGATTTCATATGCCAGCCAGACTCCAGCTTCCCTGATTCCTCAGTCTTGTCACAACTTACCTACACCACGTGGCAATAAACATGAAAAACTGGAGATCACTGATCAACCTGCTCAAGGGAGCAGATTTAGGGCATTGCATGTTAACTTTTTTTACTTTGGTAGGCTTATTGGGTTGCTTATTTATTTTGTTTATTTAGGGCTTTTTCCATTTGCTCCCACGTCCTTCTCCACACCTTCACTGTATTTACAGGCAACTTGATGGAGTTTGGGACATACTGAAAATAATAATTAATTTTTGGTTGGACTGCAGCCTTGATTTAGGTAGCTTGTGAGGGTGCAGGACTCTGGGGACCCTTAATCCATCAAAACATTGTGAATAAATTTTGTTTTCCACAGTTGTTCCACAGTTTTCTACTGTTTTCATGAAGAACTGGCCTAAAATACAGCTTACATGCATATCTTTTATGACAGTAGAATTTAGCTCTCCCTCTCTCTAACACCTTTTCATTAACTGTGCTAGAGCAACAGCTTTATTTATGTGTGTTGGCATAGAGGATATGATTCCGTCTTTGGGTTATTCCTTCTGTCCATATCCGTTTTACTCCTTCTTACTCTTTTAACCAGAAACTCAGTCAAAATTTCTCCCTCACATTTTTTCTTCTGTTTTAAAGTGGGCTGGAATGGGCCACAGAATGGTGCTGTGTAAGAAAAGCAGAATTCCCTGTGGTGGTGGCGTGGGAGGTGTAGAGGACAAGGAGGTGTCTGAATCCAACCTTCCTCCATTGTTCTGCTCTTCCTCACAGGCTTTCTTGAGAGGAGTCTTTTAATGTCCTACCCCCAGGTAGCTTTTCAGCACATCAGCTCTCCTGTGCTGGGAGTGCTTCCTAACATCTGTTTCAGATTTGTTGCTCCTTTGTTTCCATTTATGTCCCTTCTCAGCCATTATTTTTTTTTTGGCTGAAAATATTAAATTGTATAGAAAATATCCGAATAAGCTACGAGTGGTGCATGTGTGAGGTAAATTTTATTTTAATTGCTGTTTTCTGTCATATTAAGCACAGGCAATTTACCTGCTTTGTGGAAAGGGGAGAAAATATTTTTATCTGTCTTCATTTAACAAAGCAAAGTCTATGGAGAGTATCTGTCTTTTTACAGACCAGTTATTGCAGCCAGAAAAACACCACAAGGCTTCGAGCTGAGTCCTCATCACATCACACTTTTACCATCAAATCAGCTCTACTACAACAATATCAACTGATTTAGAAACGTAACAATTTCTTGTTTTAATGAGTCTCTTGATTTTTGCAGTCCTCACAGGATGGCAGTGCCTTGGGAACTGCAGCTTAAGGAGGTCCTGGTACACATCTTGGGATCTGGTTTTTAGATTATTTGGACTCCCATTAGTGCTGGGATGATCAATGGGTACCCATGTGCTGAATGAAAACACTGGAATTTTTTGCAGATCCTCATGATTACCAGACCAGAACCATACCAGAACTATTCTGCATGGTGTTAGAAAAATAAGGTGGGAATACAAGTGTTTACTTGTGACAGTTTATGGAAGCAATCCAGTCAGTGCAAAATGAGAGCTTAATCTTGATCAAGTATGACAAACAATTAAAAAGTAAAGATTTGCATTCTGAACACAGGAGGTAAACGTTGTACTAAATAGCCAATGCACAGCAGGACAACAAGTAAAGGTATCTGTACAAACAACAGATCTCTTCAATTTCTGTTCATGTTCACACTTTATTGTTGATGGTAATATTTTTTGCCTTTTCCCATTCTCTAACCTTCACACATATATTTCTAGCTCAGTCACCTATACCTGCCTAAGATCAGAGGGAGGCAGCAGAAGTTAGACGTGGACTGGCTCTCTTGCCATTTCCCAGTCTAAAATATTTAAGATACCCTAGGATGGTGCATGAAAACTAAGAATGTGGCTTGTGCTTGGAGGAGCAGAAGTCATCTGGCAACCAAGTAGAGTAAGCACCTTGCTGTTTGCCAGATGGTACTGTCTTTCCAGTATAGCATGTCTAGTATTAAAGCTTTACCCCAATTCCATACATGGGTCCAAGCCACATCCTGTTCAATGGAGTTAGCAGAACCTCTGCAGAACTTCTCTGTGGGGCCATTTTTAAGTTCCACACTGGTAGGACATCAATAGCTCTGTACCACAAACATGGTTTTGGCTGGGGTGTGGAGGCAGCCTCCAAAGCAACTTGCTGCATTCTTTGGCAGTCAAACTACAGAAGCATATGGCACTGAGTTACTTACTGGATAATATTAAAAATAGTATAAGGCTCTGCATTTAAACTGAGGAACTATATTGCTGCTCATTAAACACTTCAGAAATGTCCATCTTTATAAATATAAAATACAGAATTACATATGCCAAAAAAGTCATTATTACAGTTCCTTAAAATGAAATCTTCCAGGTTTTAAAATGCTTAGTAATACTGGCCCACTGACATCCTTCTTGTGACCTTAAAACAATTTTTTGTTGTTTCCTTTAAATAATTTAGTGAGTGATTGCTCAGTGATGATGTTTAAATAAAAACACAATGTGATAGTTAATCTGCGAGACAGATGCTATTAATATTGGATGGATGTAGTTTCAGAAGCATTCTGCCTGAATCCAAAGTACTAAGCTGGATATAAATAGTGGTGGATTTCCCTTATGTGGAAAATGTAATAGCCCCATTAAGCATGTCTTCGCTGCAGAGTCAGGCTGTATATTGACCCTCAACTTTGAGTACTGGCTTTTACTGAGATGAGGTGCAAGGAACCAGACTGCCAATGAATCCTCATTAGCTTGGTGCTCCCTTGGGTGTTTCTGTTGGCCTTCACAAGGCATCTCACCTAGCCCTTTCTCTCTGCAGTATATGGAGTTGTCTCAAATCTAAGTTATTTGGTCTCAGACCCTGAGCACCTTTTGAATAGCTGAGTTACATAGCCCAGCCATAATAATTTCAAGGAAATTATCAATTAAATAATAGTGAAATAATCAGTGACATTATCTGGATCTGTAGCAACAAGGAGTGGGTGGTAATGACCACGGCATGGCACTGGAGAGGGCTCCTCTAGTTAAAGGTCACTTGCCAACAACCAAGGAACAAATGTGGTGCCTCTGCAAGGTCTATCTCTTTCTGAAAAACCTCTGTTCCTTTGAGCTGGGTAAACAGGGAAAATGAGAACACTAAATGAGGGTGAAAAACTGTCTCTAACTTTGCTTTCCAATTTCGTCATCCTTCAGAGACTGTCAGCATCAGAGTTTGTGTGTGGGCATGAGAAATGGAGTAAAATGCAGAGCTGAAATAAGAGTCAAAAAATAACTCCACTCTGAAGACATACTGTTACAGGAGGTTGTTATATGGCCAAGTCACTCTTCCCAAATGCCCACGTTTCAGGACAAGATGGAAAAGATGTTTTTGTATATGTGTGTGCCAACAAAATGCTGGCAGGTATATACTTTCTTCATTCCAGCCCACCCTTCTATCTTCCCTAGAGAGAAGAAACGTTATAACTGCTGCTACTTTACATGGTAGGCCGTACTTGCAGCTACACATTCAATTATTTTTAAACTGTTCCAGTGACAATTCCTATAATGGGCTCTATTTTCCCCCTTTGTCCTTTGGGCTTTTGGGGTTTTTTTATTATTTTTACTAACAAAAAATGGATCAGCTAAAGGTCTTTGTTTGAACATTATTGGCATACAGTAAATTCAGTAATACGAGAGTTAGTCCTGGAAGGATGTTAATAAGATTACTCATATTACCTATGCACTTAATAAATTTTTGCTGGCTACTGCTGGATGCTTTGTAGCTCTAGAAACTTATACTTTATGTTAGGGTAATTCCCAGCTCACCACTGAAGGGAAGGCTAATGCAGCCACTAGTTACTGCCTGAAGTTTGGGACCTGCAGCTGCAGCTTTCTTGCTTTACCAGAGTCATCTTTGCACAAAGCACATTGGAGTCTCACACAGGATTTGACACAGGATTTTCTGTGCTGAGGAGTTCCAGAGCTGCCACCAAAAGCAGCAATTCAGTCAGCAGAAGTGCTACACCAAGACACAACGCAGGGCATGCAAGTGCTGGGTCTGTTTCTGTTGCCTGACCCTCCATGAAGGAAGAAAAAAATTCATTTTTAACACAGGAACATCTCTATTTCAGGATTTGATTGATGGTGGCTTCTGGTGGCACACAGGAAGAGCATGAAGGGCACACAGAGATGGTGTGGGATGAGAGGAAGGAAGGACTAATGCTTCCCCATCACTGGCAGAGTTTGTGAACCAGGAGCCACTGTGTTCTCTGCCCCACAATCCCTTCTGTAAAAAGGGGCAGTAATACTCCTCTTCCTCACAGGAACTTTGAAGATCAACACAGTCCTGCTGCTGAGGCACTCTGATGCAAGAGAAACACACACAGACACTAGATCAGGCCTCCTTTGAGAACTTGGGGACTGTATCTCAGCTGTTTGTCTCACATTACTTAGATAAGGAACCTTAAAAGTTTTCTTCAGCTCATCTCTGTATCATTACCAGGATAATGCATTCTTCTTCTTCTTCCTTGATGTTTGTTTTAAATATTGGGGGAATTCAGAAATTAAAAAATACTGTGCAAAGAACTTTTCAGTTCTTTAACACACTGTATTTTTTCCCAATATTTGGCCAAAAGCAGTCTCATAATTGGACACTAAAATTCTCACTGTACAAAAAAATCTCACATATTTCACTGAATTTGTTGTCGACTGAAAAATATTGTCAGAGACATGTAATTTGGAGGCCAGTCTGAAACATCTCTGTTTAAAGACTTCAATATTTTATCATTATGAACAATGATGGTGGTATTTACAATTGGTATTTGCACTACTGAAATACTGAAATATTTACAGTAGACATTTGCATTTCTGAAAGCTGTGACAAGGCAAGAGGGTTTGGAAGCCAAACCCAGAGTTAAAGCTTGAAGTTTTTTTCTTGGTGAAAGAAGCTGGGTGTATTCCTACAGTGAGCAACTTTGGACACTCCTAAAATACTACCAGTGTTTTATGTCTAGGTGATGATTAACCAGGGGACACAATAATATATGGCAGATGCTGAAAAAGTGATGACACTAAAGAAAGTGGAGATACTGTGATAATGGAAGAGAGAACAAAGACAAAGAATAAGATGAAAATAAGAAAAGCATAATTAAGTTTGTGAGGAAAGTATGTTTGAAAGTACTTGGAAAAAAATCTCCACTGCTCTGTGGTGAAACTATCCATCTTGAGTTTCTCAAGTCAATCTTCTTTTTCATGATAAATAGCACTATGATCTGGATACGTTTTCTGTCTAGCTGATAGAGTAATAGAAATTTCAGTGTTTTCTGATATTTGGATCTTTCCTCAAAATCTTCTAATACAGCATTTCTGCACAGTAAAATTAGTTCATCTGCCACTACCTTTACTTTTCTTAGGTACTTTTTACAGTCTCACAAATTCTGGTTGGAATATCACTACTGTGGGTAAATGGGTTGAAATAATCCAGATATTTCTAGTGAAGAGTCGGAGTTTAAAATGGGTCAATCACATTTAGTAATTTGACAAAGAAAACTGAACAGTAAATGTGTTATAAAACTTCGTTTTCCCCAGAGTACACCTCACTGCTATATGTACACATTAGTGATACATGCTAACACTGAATATGTACAGGGTACAGCTGGTTGAATGATCCTTTGAAAAGAATACCCACAAATGTAGCCCATCTTTCCACCAGTAAGTCAGTTGAATTTCTACAAATATTTTTCTTGTTTGTAGTATTTACCAAAGAGTTTCCAGCAATTGATTATACATGGTATTTACAAAGTCCTTGGTATGACAAATGCCTTATGTTTTATTATCATTCATTCATTCAAATGGAGGACCTGAAACTTCTAACATGTTGATGTTGGTAAAGTACTTGGCATTTCTCTTCCCGCTGCTGCTTTTGTAGCGAGAAACCGCTAGTGGGGTAACAGTGTTCATTTATTGATTTATGCAGTTTCTAAACTGAACACTCTGATACAGGTGCACAATTTTATTTTTGAAAATTTAGTTTGTCTACACATCTACCTCCACACCTTTTGTCTCCATTTTGTAGAAGAAATATTTTTTCCAAAAATTATATACTTTTTGTAGAGGTTTGTATTTTGTCATTCACACAACAAAAATTCAGATTCATGGTTGGTTTTCTCATAATTTGTTTGCCAACAGTACCAGACTAACATAAGAAACAAGTCAGTCACTTGAAATGCTTTTTTTCACTCTTATGATACATTTCAAAGCCATTAGAAGCTAATCTGACAACATTTTTGTGTGACATGGTTGTCAGTAGGGAAAAAAAACAAAGGCATGGGAAAGCAGTTGGAAAAACCTGAAAATAAGAGACTTCAATATAGTTGGGAACAGCTGCTAGTGAGATACATGAGTGTGTACAGAAAATGCACTGCCCTAAAGGATCAGGATTTTAATAGAGGTTGCGTAACACTTTAAGGTATGCTGTTCAGTCTCTTTACTGTTACTGTATTTGCAAGAAGAAAGTCAGGACACAGCAGCTTGGTGAAGCACATTGCAAATCAAGAAATTCAAGCCCCATTTCAAATGGGTGATTTAGGGCATAAGTAACACCACCCATTCCGAAACAATGGTTAATGTGAAGCAAAAATCAAATTGCAAAGACTTACACAGAACTCTGAAAAGTCATCTTGAAGTTCCAGCACCCACTTGGAGTACTTCCCTCAGTGAAGATGAATGGCTGACATTGTATGATTGGCCAGTGACAAGACCCTAAAAGCCTTTCTGGTTCTGGCCTAATTAATGCACCTACTATCTATTTTCACACCTAATTTTCACTGAACTCTCCACTCTGCTATAATTATTATAGTTATTACTACACTGAATTGTTAAGCATTAAGGAGTAATTTTCTTAATTTGGTTACACAGAGTTTGTATGATTGATCAAAATAGTTTGCAAAGGCATCACAAATTGTTGTACACTTGGGGTAAACCAGCAGTGAGATGTTGGCTGAGCGAGTTACAGTATTAAAGTGGCAGAAGTGACAGACTTCTGAACAGTTTGGAGACAGTGCTTAGTATGACCCGAAAAGCACTGAGAATTTGTGCACCAGGGCTCAGTTACTTACCCAGCTGAAAGTATCAAAAACTTCCGACAAAAGTTGACATTTTTAAATGGAAAGGCTAAATTAAGAAGGTTGTGTGTGTGTGTGTTGCTGCTACAAGTTCTGTTTTCAAAAGCCACTGAAGGAATTTAGTTGCTTCGCTCTCCGACGTCGATGACAGCGCACACCTCTTTGAAAAATCACTCGCTGTGCTCTGTCTATGTTAGAGCTCTCCTGCTCCATAATCTCCCAGAGTGTACTGTTATTGCATTTTTGACAGCTGGTTCACATACCAAAAGTGATGCAACCCAGATGACCTTATATCCTTTGCAGGTCATGCATGATTCTTTTATTCACAGTTTAATAAAGCTAGGAAACAAGACTTGCAGAGAAATACATCCTTCCCTGGGCAAAGGGAGTTGCAGCAGCTCTGAATTGATTTGGTGGCATAATGGAAACAGCAAAGTATCTGTCTGTGTCAATTTTTTTTNTTGTTTCATTTTTTTTTTTTTTTTTTTTTTTTTTTTTTTTTTTTTTTTTTTTTTTTTTTTTTTGCCATAGTAAGCCACCATGGATTTTGATTCCTTCTCAGAAGAGCATGTCTAGGCAGTCACAATAGGCATGTCAGGTAGAAAGTGAGTCTTTCTCATTAAATGACTTGCTCACTTATTTTGAAATAATTTTAAGCACATGATTTTGTCATTTCTTCTGCTTCCCATCTCCCAAAGCTCAGTAACTCTCCAAGTCTAAAAATTACCAAACAGAATTATTTTTGTTGCTGTTAAATGACTCCAGAGTGACCAAAATTTCCTTTAGTTAAGATTCCTCCTATTTTTTTTTTTTTTTTTAATCTTGGCCCTCTATGTTCTATTGGCTTTTTCTCAAAATTTCCTGTGTTAATTTTAATTAGCTCCTTAGAATTCTCCAGAAGTGGATTAGGTAAAGTCATGTGCAAATGTATTGCTTTTGTTTGCTCCAAATAAAAAAAAGTAAATTAAGGTTGTGTTGGTAGAGACATTTTCATCTGTGCCTTTCTGTGTTACAAAGTATCATAGGAGGCTATGCCTGCTCTTGACCTGGTCTCGACTAAATGAGAATTATGGATAGTGTGCAAGTCCTTTGTCCCTGTTTGATGCACAAACCTTCCAAGAGGTTTTCCCTTTCTTCTCTTTGCTGTATGACCATGTTTTTATTCATCCAGCTCAGTGTCTGGGATGATGGAAGGTATTAAACCTCTCAGTAACACAGCTGGAGTCTCTGAAACAGCCTTTACCTTGAGCTGCCCTGACCATCAGAGTGGAAAGGAAACTGGAGGACAAGAAGGACCAGTGACAAAGGAAACAGAGAGGAGCAAGAGACAGCAGACAGCGTTTTGACAGCTTTGTGCACTGCCCTGACACGAGACTGACGACTTCATCGCTGACTATCTTCAGAGTGGAACTGATATGCCTGCAGTATCTGCGCTGCAAAGTAGTTAAAATGCCAAAATAATTCATCAGGCTTTGCCTGTTTTGGTTTTCTGTAGCTATCTAGTTGTGAAGGTACAAATATTGCAACCCCAGGGGGATTTTAGGGATCATTAGTGGCGTAGAAGGCTGAAGAGGTGAGTGGCACTTGGCCTAAAGCCTGTGACTGATTGGTAGTCACAAATGTGGTTTACAGCAACAGAAAAGGAGTGAGATCATCATCATTAGAAAGGAAAAGAAAGATGGAAACAAGATGTCCTTTTTCAGAATGAATTCAAGGTTTTGTACCCGTGCCTTCAGCTTGCGTTGATGAAAGATTTAAATATAAGGTAAAGAAAATCACAATATCCACAATGAAATTAAAGGAAACCCAAAGACTAGAAAGATTGACAGAACCATGGGTAACACAGTGAAACTTCACTGACCTTCACTTAATTTGTTCTTATGTTCCTATTAGTGAAGCCAAAAATATGTTATTTCAGCAGTATTAACTTCACTAAACTTATAAAGAAAATATAAATGAGAGCAGGAGGGAGAAATTACCTAGTAGTTGACTTCTAGAAATAATTTCCGGTCACAAAGCAGTCATTTTATGAACTGTTTCAAAAGAATAACCTCCCACCAAAGTCACAGTATATAAAATACTTGTCTATGTACTGAAAAAATCCTCACATTTCGTTCTGCAGGGTAAGCTGCTTAAGTCCAACTGCAACCTTCAAAGCATGACAAACAGCTGTCCTTTAAAAAAGATAATCAAAAGCACTCCAAAGTAGGAACAAGGAAGAAAGAAATAAATTATTTTATTTGACGAAACAAGAAAAAAGGTGGAGTGGGGGAGAAAATGAAGGTTTGTGAGGTCATGCAAGAGTTTTCTTTATCAGTTTGCTCAATCTACAGTTTCATTCACTGTTTTCACATATTTCATTGGTGAAACTTCAGAAGAAATACAAAAAAGCAACTTCTTTTTCCTAAAGTAATAAAATGGAGATCCACTACAGCCTCTAACAAAATTAAAAGGATCAACACAAAACAGATGAAGGCCACAGGTCACTTATCAAGCCCCCCAAAGGCAAGCTGCTGCAGTTTGCCCTGCCCTGCTTAGCTGGTCCAGGTACAGGGAGGACAGTGAAATCAGCAGGAGAGCAGGCAGTGAGGGGGTTATGGTGAAACAAGGAAGGGAAAGAATGTTTTCCACACCTAAGACCTTATTTTTTTTTTTTTTTTTTGGAGAGAAAATTATGGGATCTTTTGATGTGCAATTGGAAGCTGAGATGAGGATCTATTTGGATGAGAAAGTGGCTTTTATATTTGACTTTTGATATTTTTTGTATTTGACTTTTGATATTGTCCAGAACTTCAAAATGAAAGCACAGAATTCTAAACCATTCTAAAACTTACTAATCAAATTCATAACTGTTCTGAATTAGGGAAGGATGTGTCCTCTTTATGTCTTTGTCTCGGAATTTAATTAAATTAGCCTCCTTTGGAAGCACTAATTAGGGCATGACATAAGTCATTTACTGAGTTCATTCACCATAACACATGAAGACAATAACACAATTCCAGAGACATGGGACAATAAGGAAAGTAGTAATACCAGCTGATTTTTGTAATTTCTTTCTTTTCCAGTCTGAGTCGATGAACTCATTGGGAATCAGCAGCACAAGCCCAAGACCTTCCTCCTGCTCATCCCTACCTGGATGTTGCTGCAGGCTCTCTTGTCTCATTTGCCCTCTGTGTCACACTGGAGTGACACTGGTGCCATGACTGCTCCCCTGAACTGTGCACAGAGTTGTTTCACTTGCAAGCACTGGGCAGGAATTCAGAGCAATTTAAGAAACCTCTAGTACAGATGAGATTGAAGCCAACAATAGCTAAATTTGCTTCATCCCTCTAACTGATGTGTTTTGTGGTTTGCCTGAAAACCCAGCCAATAAAAATGAGACACAAAGAGATGTCCACACACTTCCCATACCTTTTCACAACCTCCCTGCCAAAACTTCATGACTCAGGGAAGCCAAAGACATTCATCCTGGCAAAAATGGGTTGTCAGAACAGGCTGAACTTTAGTTCTTTGTGCCCTGCTGAAAGAAAACCTCCTAGGAATAATTTGCATCATTGCCTCAGATGACTGTTGGCACAGAGCTTCCCCAAAGCCATTCTCAAACATAACACATAATATGGATTCTATAGAATATGATTCTACAGAATCAAAGACCAGTTTAGGCTCTAAGGACCTTAAAGACCTTCCAGTTCCAACCCCACTCAGCCACATGCAGGGACACCTTCCACTAAATCAGCTTGGTCAAAGCCCATCCAGCCCCGCCTTGGACTCAAGGTCTCATCATAGTAAAACAGCAGGGTTGCATGCTTCATTGTCAGCTAACAGCTTTGTAACCTCTCTGGCCAGTAATGAAAAAAAAGGAGTAAGAGTCTTTTAAACCTGACTGTGATTTTGCCTGATGTAGAAGGAAAGTTAATGGCAGGCAAAACAGCAGGAATTAATAGAGTGAGGGCTAAAGGAAAAGGCTATGCAATAAGGGGAAGGCCACACAGAGACAGCAGAAAGTTATCATTTTTGGGAGATGTCTTGGTCAAAAACTCAAACATACAAATAATAAATGGAGACTGCAGGTGGGAGTGCTGATGCTCTGATATCATAAAATTTTGTCATGTCCAGAGCTGCCATTGTCAGCACATAGAGTGAAGAGATTGACTTACATTCAGTGAATGTACTAGCAACCTAATAATAATGTATATTTTCCAAATAGGCCACTCTGGAAAACCTGGCTTTATTATAATTACATGTGCTTCTTGGACATACCAGCATCTTGGATCACAGGCTGTACTCATAAATCAGATTGTATTGCTGATTTTATACATATATTGTGATTGTAATTTATGTGTCAGTTTATATTTTTTCCCCTGCTTGAAATTATTCTTCACTATGAGAAAGATTTATATTTTTTTTACAGTGTTATTTTGACCTTAATAAAGATTGTCTTACTACAAAGTGAATTATTAGTATGTAGACCTCTTGGGAAAAGGTGGTGTTCAGAGAAATATAACCCAAATTTTTCAGGTACCCCCATCTTTTGGATTCTTTGCTTTCTGAGTTCAACACATAGAGAAAACCATACAGGTCGAATCTCATGGCCGAAGCAGTGTCAGAAAAGACACCTCTGAGGAACTTAAGTGTTTGTAGAATTGTCATCCCCAGAGGTTCAGAATATTGCCCTTTCTGGATTTGTCCTCTAGACCAAAGCAATGCCCACCCCAGCCTTGCTTCCACAAACTTGTCTGCTTCCCTTTTGTTTCTGATGGTGTTTCCAGCAAGGTCCACAGCTCCTTACAGAAATCCTCCACTCTCTGGTATCCTAGGATTTCAGGACCTCTTTTACTGTTCCTGGGACTAAAGGGAATTGAGGAACTTGGTCACTGATCATGATTCCTCTCATTAACTTAATCCATTGAAAAGCTTTTATTTTTATACGAGGGAGTTTTCATGTCTGACTGTTGAAGATGACTTAATTCAGGCAAGACCCTCAGAGCCTGCATTTTGGAGGTGTTGAGTGCTACAATCTGAAGCCAGTGGAAAATTCCATGAGGTCAATTAACTTAAACAAGGTCTATGAAAATTATCTTTAAGTGTGACACAACAGTCTGAAACTAAATAATAATAATAATAAAAAAAAACAGATCTGAAAAAAAGGGAAAAGTATATTTTGTTAGGGTATTTTTAAATTTAATTCTATCAGGGATATAATACATAAATAAATAAATTCCACAGATAGTCAAGTCTACTTAGCTACTTAAGTTACAAGTCTACGAAGTTACTTAAGAGTTTTTAATCTCTTTCTTTTTCTAGCAAGCAAATATACACTCAGCCATGCACAGTAGGAAACACTGCTGTTATTCCAAAGGGTTAAATGAAAACCACAAAAAATACTGCTTAAAGTATTTCAGTCTATTTTGTGTTTAAAATAGATTTTTGTATTTTTGTTTTGAATTACATTTACTACGTAACTCTCAGCAAATAAATCAGTTTATTCATACACATATTTAAGGAAACCTTAAAAAGGCAGAAAATATTTAAAAGTATTACAGTAGGCCTTCCAATGACATAATATGGTTCAGCTATGTTGTGACTTTTTAAAATACATCTTCACTGTGTTAACTCTTTCTTAGCTTTCTCTCAACTTGGTCATTCCTTTCTGGATGATTGTAGATTGCAAATGTTCTGTATCGTGTCTTGCTGGTTGCCTATGAAATGTGTGAAATAACTTTTTCTGTACAGCAAAGAATATGACAAAAGAATTTGAAAATATGATATGCTATTCTCTATGCATCTTCAGGAACAATATTCTATGAAAGTTTGGGTATTGACAATAAATTTCTTGATATTATTTTAGAATCCAAAGAAAATATCTTGGAAGTTTGGAACTGGAAGTTTGAACCTATAAATCTTCTCATGTATTAATCATTATAAGAGATTGCATCTAATGTCTCAGACCTTTATTTCATCTTAAAATTGCCTAGATAGATGTTTATTAACATTGTTTTTTTAGTGGGTCAATTTTTTTCCACAGTTGTGACAGTAAAGCAAGCCCATTGATTTCAAAGATTTTAATCCAGATTTATAAAATGATTATTGAAAGCACTGGAATTTGACCTCATAGGTCTTTTTGTTGAGAGATTTCCATTTTTACAATGTGAGGGTTTTTTTAGCTTTCATTAAGACTCAAGGTTTTTCTAAAGTTCAAGTTATTTAATAGGGATATATTTCTTCATAGAAATGCCACACTGCAAATCTTCATTCCATACAGGTTTAATTCCTCATACTATGCATATCCTTTCTATAACCTCTTAGATTTGGGTTTTTTTCTATCAGATTCACACCTTTCAATTTGGCATGACTACCTATATGAGAAAAAGGCCAAAACCTGCTGATCCAGAATAAAGGATGGCAAGCTACCAAATTTTTGAAAGCAGAATTTGAGGCTAAGCCTCTTGCAAACAAGAACCTAAATTCATCTTGTTTGTGATTTTGGACTTCATTTGCAGCACTGGTCAGCAGAGTCCTAAATCAGGAGATTTATGTGGAGGTTCATAAGTGTGAGAGGACTTAGGACACATAATACTACTTCCACTTTGGCAGACTGCAGCTGTAGGCAAGAGAACAGCCGCAAGGTGAGAAATGCAGCGCAGGTTCACAGCAGGAAATGTCAGCTCCTCAGCACAAGCCTAAGAGCTGCTCTAACTATTTCACATAAGCTTTTTAGCTTTGATCAGATAAGCACAGAATTCCCTTCCCAGTTCAAAGCACTGTCATGGATGGTTCAGTCTTAGACTGGGAAAGTCATACCAAAGAAATAAACCTAAGCAGTCAATATGAAAGTGTTTCCTGACATGGGGTCTACAGTCTTACTATTTGCATAAATCCAATATTTACCATTTTATGGATATTTTATTATGTTAATTTTAATTCTGCTGATTCCTTTAAAAGTTGTAGCATTTGTAGC
Source organism: Rhipidura dahli (assembly GCA_013399225.1). Classification (NCBI taxonomy): domain Eukaryota; kingdom Metazoa; phylum Chordata; class Aves; order Passeriformes; family Rhipiduridae; genus Rhipidura; species Rhipidura dahli. The sequence continues at coordinate 681,899 of VXAC01008078.1, forward strand.
AACCCCAGTACAACTAACAGGCAGGAGTTTTCCTACCTGTAGTAGAAAGTACCTTTCAGAGGTATGTATATAAGTATTTCAAAGATTTAGACAATTAGCTTCCATGTTCCTGGTCCTAGGTTTTGTATTTGCATTTCCAAATACAAAATAGATATCTTGATGAAGTTGAGGAAAAATATAAGGCAATACATTAATGGAAAAAAACCTATATTGGAAGTACTTGTGGGAACTGCAACAACATCCTGGAGTAAATTTGGTCTCAAAAGTGTCCATACATATTTAGGAAGATGGAGTAATTTTTTTCGGATGGGTATTTCACCATTATTAGTCATTAAGCTTTCTGATGTAAGTATGCTCACAAATGAGAATGAAACAAGTCAGAGTTTTTCTAGACTTTGAAAATACTAAAAACTGCATCTGAATATGAAAATGTGCATTTTTTATTGGTATAACATCATCCAGTGAAATCCTTCTCTGTAAACACTAAGTACTTGAGCATTTAAGTATCACTTCTAATTAGTATTAATTGTGTAAAATTGAAGCAGTATTCTTCAGAAAACTAGTGTACTTCTCAGTTAGCCTCTTCTCCAATGTCTTTCCTCCTTGGTGAGACTCTTTCCAACTACCCAGACAGCGTCAGAAAAGTCATATTAAAACATACTAAAACAAATGGAAAAAAAAAAAAAAACAAACCAACGTTTTGATACAAAATAAAACTGTTTAATTATCCCTTCCTACCCCATAAAAAGAAAAAGTTGCCTGAACCTAGTTGCCACCTGAGTAAAACTCAGCAAGGAAGAAGTGCTACAGAAGCTTACTATGGTCACTGTGAGCAGCAGCACGGTCTGCTTATCACTTTCTGTCTCTCCGTGCGATTCAACACAGGGTGGATGTTAGCTGGAAAAAACCATTTAAAAATTCTTACTCTTGTCAAAAATAAAAGCATCGTGAAGGAAAGAGGAAAGATGAACTTGCCATAGTTTGGTTGCCTGCAGCTCAGTGGTTTCCTGTGTGAGACATTGAATTTGCCGCTCCAAACAGCTGCTCACAGAAGTTAATGGGCAACCTGATTTTGCACTTTTGGGAATAGCTGTGTGTTGTAATATTACCTTTTGCCCTGTCCTGTGGCAAAATATGCCAGGAAGACAGCTCAGACTTGATTTACTGCTTGGTATTCTTCAAACCTATCTGTTTCAGGGCATCCTTCCCTGACCCTGAGTGTGAGCTCTTCCAGCATGAGCTCACCTAAGCTGTGATGGACTCACATCCACAGGCCTGGGTCTTATAAGGGAAATTCAGAGTTGGAGGAGACTGGTCCAAGGCATCATCAACCTCTCTGGATTCCTAAAATTCTGTGGTTTCCCTGTGAGGTTTGACTGTAAACACTTTATCAGATGATATAAGTGGGAAAGTGGCATATTAGATTCTACTTATGTTCCAGCCTACCCATTGTCTTTAGCTGGGAGTTACATCTTATTTTGTGGTCAATTGTCAGTGCTTATCTTAAAAGATTAGACCTGATAGCCATCTCAGAGCTTACCAAAGGTTCATCCTCTGAGCATGCAACCTATTTTCTGTGAATACCAGCACCACAGCTCAAAGAAAAAGGGAAGGTTTGCCTTCTTCCTTCATCCAGAGTAGGCCACAATCTTAGAAAAGTATTGTGGATATACAGCTCAGCAGATGAGAAGAAGCACAGTCAAGAAAGTTAAATAACTGGACAAATATTGGATTCTAAGTTTTTGTAGCTGAAAGATGTCGGAGACCTATTTGGCAGCAAGGTTTTCCTTGGCTGTATTAGTTATTATGTGCACTTTTCATTGAGGTTTTACACTAACATCTCACTGGTTTGAGCAGATCTTGGGATGTGTAGGGCTGATAAGGATGCAGCAAAGACCTGGGGATATTTTATGTTTTCCAGGAAGAAGGGGGAGGGAGAGGACCTGTTCACGCACTGGCTGTAACCAATCAAGTTTTGCATGATGCCAAAAAATTAAACACAGTAAAGCCAGACCCTGTTAGCAACGAGTTGATTGCTTTAAATAAGGGAGATTTCCTGAATGTTTAAATTGAAACTTCTACTATGATTAAAGCAAAGAGAAGTACCAGGATGCTTCCTAACCATTTAGTTCCTAAAATTCTTGTGAGGTCTGGAGATGACAAATTCAATTCTGGTGTGCTGTGTTTTACACTCTGCAGGCTGTACTAAAAGGTAAAACTAATCAAGCTTGGTTTTCCCATGGGCTGTGCTTTAAGATGTTTTCTTATTTAAAGTCATGGAAATATGTTAAAACCCACGTAGACTGGGTGAAGTTTATACAAGGCAAAATGTATTTGACCGTGCTTTCGCAGAGTGTGTATATTTTCACTTTTCTTTATTTTTTTGTTTGCTTAATCCTTCATCCTGCTTATAACTACTATATTCCAACCACATTTGCAGATGGAAGATGGGGAAGAACAGCTATAGCTCTCTCAAAATGTTACTTAAGACTATTTTGGTAGTGAATTAAATTTCTTTTGTAAGATTTTAAATGCAGTAAGAAACAGAATAGGATCATACTCAACAGCAAACTTTTAGTTTCAGGGGATGAAATATTCATTCTGCTTATACTCTTTTAAGAAAAAAAAACCCAGAATTTTATCCCCAACACTGTATTCTAAAGGAAAGTTTAAGTCCACCCAAACCAATCCTTTCTCACTATTTCAAGCTCCACAAAAATGAATAGTCAGATGGAATGTAGGTAATTAATTGTCATATGTAGATACTGAACTCTTCATGTGGCAGGAAAATGATTGAAATGGGTCTTTTCAGAAGATCTGTCTCCATCAGAAATTACTTCTGAACTGATTATGAATGTATTCCTCAAACATATTTCTGAAATGATAATTTTTAAATTTTCTGACTGAAAATGATGTTTCCCATTGTGAATAAAAGAAGCAATATTTCTGTGCATCCACACACTTCACCATATAAAATGATCTCATCAAGACTTCTGTGTTCCACCAAAAGAAATATTCATTTTTAAACCTTCTGCATCTCAGACGTTTTAAGGCTGGTTTGAATTGCTATAATTTTTATTTTTCTGAAGTTTAACACTTGTCATTATGCTGATTAATTGGAGATATTCTTTTCTGTTCACACTTAAAATCTCTCAATGCAACATATCTGATTTGGTTTCCAAGTTTAGGTAGGAGAGAAAGAAAACAGAAATATATTTAGAAGATTTATTATACCATACGTTCTGTAGTGGTCATTTACCTAATGAATGACAGATGGATGATGAGTATTATTTAACTGCCAGTGTCATCATGTTGCATTTTTCCTGAAAGCGTGAAGTATGTTCATAGCAAATTGAAAACACAGACATAGAAAATTCATGTTTAGACAGTCTTTCAGACTCTATTTCACTACACATTTGGCTTTGGTTGTCCCACAGGAACCTCTACTGCTGTTAGTAGATATCTATGGAAACTAGAAGAGTATTTTAAAGGCAGAAAATGCTAATCTAAATGCAACGCTTTTCTAAAATGCATTTTCTAAATGCAATGGTTTGAACACAAGCATGCATGCACTTTTAGTCTAGGTTTGTATTTTCTAATTCTTGCTAGCTTTCATTGAGTGGTGTTGCAATTGCTGAGAAACTGCACCTTTATTATTGCAGCCTAGATGTTGGTTTTAAATAACATTTTCCATAAACAAGGTTGTTTTGATTGGTACACCCTAAAGAACACCTGTTGACAAGTGAGTTGGAAACCCTTTGAATTACACTCCAATTAGTCCACATGGCAAGTGACAGTGGGGTGCTGCTGCGAGCTCCTCCCTCATGCGGCTGCCTTACACAGCCAAGTGCAGGAGCTGGGATCACACAACTTGGTGGTCTTTATGTATGGATGTATTTAAGATTAGGATGTCAGGCTTAATCCCATGTAATCAGATTGTGCTCCCATGGAAGCAAATGATGAAAACCTCTCCTGTCCAAAACAAACAGATACATGTGATTAGTGAAGTAGCAAATGGGTTTAAGACTCTTTCATGTGAGCTCTGCTTGCTCAAAAGGAAATTTAATTTTTCATAACCCAGTAAAAACAGCCATCGGAATCTATGGTGCAATGCAAACTGGTATCGAAGGAACTTTTGAAAGAGGAAGGGTTGAATCCTGCTGTGCTCTATGGCCTGGACATGATGGTGAGAAGACACCAGTGAAGTGGCTGGCTAGAAATCTCCTCGTGCCTCTCTGCACAGGGTCAGGGCATTGCAAGGTGGGAGCCCAGCAGACCTTTTCCCCCAACAGTGGGACAGATGTCGATGGAGATCTGTGTGGCGAAGGAGCCTTCCCCGCAGCCGTGCACACCTGAGGTACCTGTGCTGACAGCAGCAGCAAGCTGGCCTTGCCAGTGGCATCCCCAGTCACTCAGGCTGGCTGTCCACTGCTGGACTCTACCAGCATCCTGGTGAGCATCAGCCAGCTGAGAAACCCTGGGATGCCTCTGCGAACCCGCTGCAGCTGTACCTCCGGAGCTACCCAAGGCGAGTAGGAAGCCTTGGAAGCAGGAGCTGCAGCTGCAGACAATTACTGCCTCCACCCAGACTAAACAAAGGGCAGCCGAGCAGCCAGATCCCAGAGACAGAGACAGGAGACACTTATCCCTTCAGCCTGGACCACTCACACAGGCGGGCGCTGTGCACGGCCAAGTGCGCGAAGCCGGCAGGTCTTGGATAATTGTGAATGACAGTGAAAGGCAAGGAAAGGGGAAAGAGCAAGTTTAGCTTTGTAAAGGCATGAAAGCGTCTCTCCCTTGTGCAGCATTGTTTTATTCCCCACTCACAGGAAGGTCTGACTCCACCCACATGGATTTTAGGCACTTCTTTTGGTGAGAAGAAAGAGGTTTCTGTGCTCTTTGAAGCCTGTGTTTGCTGGTCAGACAGGAAGCCAGAGCTTCTGTCAGTCAACAGCACATGCAAAATTTATCAAGTATATTACTTGACAGAGGTTACTCTGTCATTACTAGCTAACAGGGCTCTGCCAGAGAATTTTTTTTATGGAAGCATGTGCTGTCAAAGGCAAAGTGTCCATTGACTGATTGCCACAGCTGACCTAAACATACAGGGATCACTGTGTAATAACCCCTTTATCATATATAAACTGCCAAATGCTAAGTTCAATAACACTAATGGTCTCACTTAAAGCCCCAAAGAGAGGCAAATTCAAAGGAGGAGGGAAAAATGCTGTCCTTTCTGTACCCAGTGTAGTGAGGCTGCCACTCAGGATGGAGAGGGGGAACTGTGGAATAGGAACACCAAACCCTGCTGCCTGCAGTGGGCTCAAGGGAAAACACCATCTAGTCCATAAGATGAGCTTTGCACATCAAAAAATGTATTTATACATATGTATTGCTCAGATCTATATTTTCTACTAAACAGCATGATAACAGTTATCACAGAAAATACTGAGCAACAGTCAAGTCTGGTACATCCTAGGCCTGACAACTGCTTTAACTTTCTCAAATAATGGTAGGCCACTTCTTGAAGGAGTTTCCTGGCTCCTTATTAAAGCTTCTTACAAAACAACCCAAACCAAACAACAGAGAAAGCACAAAAGTAAACCACCATCGACAAAACACAACCCCCCAACCACCAAAACAACAACAAAGCAAAACAAAACAAAACGCCACACCAAAACCCCATAAATAAAGTAGCATTCACAAAAGCTGAAGAAGTAGGTTTTCTGCAGCTACAGACTACACTTTAAGATCTCTATCAGCTGTTTAAATGTATCATTGCAATTGCCTTCAGAGACAGAAATGTAGGTAGTGAAAACAAGGCGTGAGCATTCCTTGTGTTGTAGTTTTCTTAGTGAAGACAAATAAGTCTTGAATGAGGGAGGGGAAGATAAGTGAGTATAATGTTTCCATTGCAGGCTATTAAAATATTAAGAGTTTGAGAAATACAAGCTCTGAGGGGGAGGCTGAACTTTTATCTGTTGCCGTTCTCAAAAACAGAAATCACAATTTTTCTTTAAATGCTTCTGAATTCTCCTTTCAGTTGTTCCACAGCTGTTAAAATCTTTTGCCTAGCTGTAAATACAGCAGCTATTTAGACAGAGATCAGTGGTAATTTCAATAGCCAGGAGCCAAACCCTTGTCCCCCTGGGGTCAATGACATAGTTTACTATAATAAACACATGGCATCGGCCTGAAAGTAGTTTCTGGTGGGGAGGTCTAAGCTCTTGTGGGTCCTTCTGTCACAGTGTGTCCTGGAAGACGACGATAGGGTTGCAGCTGGGGATGCACGGGAAGATTCTACATGAACAAGAAGGCCTGCAAGCAATTTCAGACAGAAACTACTTGACACTGGGATTAGGTTTATGCACAGAATATATTTTTTTTTCCTTTTTGGTTAAGCAGTCCAACTTGGGTTCTGCTCAAGCAAAGTATTTGTGTAAGCTGAAACAAATAGCCCTTGCCCCTCTCAATACATGCACAAGGCTAGATCACACTCACCAAAAGATTATTACAAATTATCTTTTGGAAATTGAATGAAAATGAAACAACAACAGCTTGATGTTATTAATAAGTATTTTATAATTACCAAAAAAACCCAGCAGAAAATATCCAGGGCAGATGCCCTCTGGATGCTGCACCTGTCACTCTCTTGCCTGTTTAAGGGCAGTGCAGAGTAAGCGCTGCTGTGAGCAGAGCCAAGGAGGGGAGCAGACTGCACTCTAGGGATACTCTAGAGTGGAGTGAGTTGAAAGTGAAATTGGCAGGGCACTTTACTTCAGAGCCACCTTATACCTGTATAATGCAAGCAGAGAATATCCCAGCTCTGCAGGAGAGCCCTTATGGTAACGCTGTACTACAGTGGGATTTGTAGGGCATGAATGAGGTGCCCTGGAGAGCCAAGTCAATCTTTCCAGCAGGGTCAGGCATGCAGAAATGTCACAGCTGTAAATCTGGGTTAACGTCACCTGGGCAAAATGTCCAGTGAACTGGAAAGCATTTACTCCTTCTGGGTTAAACCACATACAAATAGATTTCCATGAAAGTGGTTTCCTGGAGTTTCAAGTTGAAAACAAAATTTAGTCAATGTATTTGGGTAAAAAAAATTTTTGACGTGGGAGATTCATTTAAAGCTGAAGGGAAATGTAGTAGTCAGAGGTTTCCCCAAACACTAGTCAGCCAATAACCTGTCAACTCTACAGGTTGTCCTGCTTCTTAGTACCAAGAGCAGATATTACCCACTTTACCCCACCTTGCAGATGATGTCTCTGCCAGTTACTGTTGGTAGTCACAAAAGATGGATTCAGATATGTAGGGTTTTTTCTAAAAGTCTAGACATAGATCTAGCTACATAGATCTGCCAGATTTTACCTGATTCTCTTGCCATTAAAAGGCAATGCCAACTCTCTCACATGTTGAGTTCAAAGTATAAACCAGCAAAATACTTTACTAGGGGTACATCGACAAAGCATCAATAACTCAACAATCAGGGGAACATAGTACAAATAATAAGGCTCTCATAGAACAGGGACTTCAGCTGCAATGAATCACAACCACTACAAAGCAATAACATTAATTTACAATACTTGTATGAGAAAATGCTTCAGTGGGACCTGAATTAAAGGTCAATGTGCACTGGGAAAATGTTGGAACATTGTAGGACATTATTCCTTATGACGGTAAGAAACCTGCAGTCCTCTTGATCAGATCTATGGGATTTTTTTCATGTGTTTTCCATGTCCCATATCCTGTTTTAAGTGTAGTACTTAATATACTATATCACACAGGCTTGTTTGTTTTTATTCACCAGTTCCTTACAGGACTGGTAATCTTACAGCCTTAAAAGAAGAGCTCAAGTTGAAATCAGTTTCCTTCTCAACAAAGCCATTCCATTCCTGCTGGAAGCCCTACAGTACCTGGAAGGTTGGGCAAGAGTGGCCTGTGATAACCAGCTCTCACCTGTCACCTTTCTTAAAAATAGCTATTGAGTCAGCCTTTCTCATGACTTCCCACTGGTGCTCAGTAACATTGTAAATAAACAGTGAGTGATTCTGATGATGCCCTGCAAATTCTGGCAATGTCCACCGAGAATCCCATCCATCCGGTCATAGTGATTGATGCTCTTCATCTCACCTTTTGTATTCAAAAAACAAATTGTTGATAGGCTGTAGTCCTACATGCATGCATGGTCCCAGTTCCTTCACAGGGATGTTACCCACAGATAACACCTATGGGAGACTCCTGACTTGGGTACTTGCCCAAAATTCCACAGGGAAGCAGATGAATGTATTATACAGCATGACTGAGGAATGATGAGATATGGACCTGTATTAAATGACTCAACCTGTCACTTTGGTCCTCTCTCATGCCCCTTTTTGTGAGAGGGCACTTCGAAAAAGAGTCTCTCAGTCTCTTGTGATCGACCTCTCAAACCCAAGACAATGAAGACCTTCCCACGTTTTTTTTGCCACCAGGTCCTTCATTGCATTGAGGGACATCTCAACCCCAGTGGTGTCAAATGCTGACTAGAGGAATTAGAAACTAGGAATAAGCAGCCTTCCAGGTGTGGGGTGAGAGTCCTGGTGGAAAAGGATGCATAACACACACTTGGAGAAGAGTCAACCAGTCTGAGTCAGTGAGCAGACGAGGGAAACAAAATGATGAAGGAGGCCTACATTTGGAAGCAGATTGGTGTTTCAGGATCCAAAGTGCTGTGCATCAACATCATCACCATAAAGCAAAAGGCAGAAGGGAGGCCATGGAGAACTAATAAACAGATGAAAAGCTGGCTCACAGAGGTACCTGGCTCTGCTGCAGGTATTATAGTCAATTTGCACATCTCTCTGAAGAGAGTTTTCAAAAACATCTTTCTGAGAGGTGAGCTTGCCAAAAATAACATTTTAGCAGCCGCACAGCTTGTCAAAACCAGCATTTTAGCTAGAGCAAGTACTCAGTGTGCAAATAACATTTTTCCAGGAGCAAAGCTTCCCATATTGGAAGGTAGAAGCTGTTAGCACACCACTTTCACTAAATCCATACCTCCCCCCTACTTTTTGATAAAACATTATTTTCCTCCATCCTCTCCCCTACAATAACTCATTATTTCTGGAAAGTTCCTACCCTTCATACAACATTATTTTCCTCAAGCAAAACTCCTGATAAAACTCCACTTTCAGCAAGTTTTCTCCTTAAATCGTCATGGTCCTCATGCCTGATATAAAGGCATTTGCTGTTAAGGCTCCAATTCTGATAAAATGTTACTTTTTCCGAACTTCTGCTCCTGATAAAACATTTGTTTTGCCAAGATTGGCTCCTGAGAAAATGTTATGCTTGGCAAGGGCTATTCCTGATAAAACATTTATTTTTGCCAAACCTCCAATTCTATTAATTTTTTTTCCCCCTCGAAATTATTATTATTTCCCCTAAAGCCTCCTTAATGTAAGATATTGGATATGACACAACAGTGGGTGTCAGAGTATTACTTGCCAACAAATCTTTTATCCACAGCCATGATCACTACCAGTGAACCTCCTGGAACACTGATGTTAAATGCCTCTTTTACAGTGTGGAGGCCTTGGAAAGAACAATGAAAAAGATATTTGCACTCTTGTGCTGAAAACAGGTTTAGTTATCAAATTAGCTCCTCATACAAGGCAAACCTGTCCTTATCTGAAAATTAATCAAGTCAGACTCACCAACAGGTTAAAGGCAAAAAACTTAGGAGGCTGTTCAGGATTTCCAAATTCCATAATATTTAATGTTCCACTGGGGTTAAATGAGGTTCTTGACAGGGGACCAGGAGATCACTCCTTGTTCACAGCAAAACCTTTAGACTGCCAGAAGATTTGTACCTATTCTGTCTCATTCTGCCCAAATTCAGATCAGTATCTGCCACAATGCACCCCATATTTCTCAAAAAATGCTTCTTCCATGAGCACATGCACACATCTGCTCCTGCCATTGTGAGCTGCTGTGGGGAGGGGGAACAACAGCAAAGGGCACAGGCATCATGTTGGCATCAGACAAGAGAACTGGGGTAACCTATTCAGGAGCACACTATCCCTTTGCATTATCACACATTCCTCTCTCTGGCAGTGCTCCACCTGCATCCAAAGCTATTTGTCTACTTCCACGTCAACTGTCATTCAAGAGCTAGAAACAAGACATCTGGTATTTTTTCATAGGTCTGAAGGTGATCACATGTGTGATGAGTTGATTGTGGCACACAGTGTGTGAGGAGAGGGTGAGGACCTGAGGCAGTCTAGCTCAGAGAAGGCTCAAGTCTCTAAATGCTGCCTGAATTTGCCTGAAAGGCAGTACAGAGATGGATTCAGACAGTTCTCAGAAGAGCACCACCACAAGGTCAAGAGGCAATGGGCACAAGCTGCAGCAAAGGGTATTAGATGAAAGGAAGAATAAATATCACCATGAGGGTGTCCAGGCACTGGGACAGGTGCCCAGAGAGGCTGTGGAGACTGTTTTTGGAAATACTCAGAACAGAGCTGGGCACAGCCATGAGCAGGACAACTTTTAACACAGTTCTTCTTTTAGAAGGAGGTTAGACCAGATTAGCAGAGGTCCCTTCTGACCTAAATATATGATTTTCAGCATGTAGAAATTTATGTGTTCAAGCTGGAACCCAGACAACAGAGAGCATTTTCTTCACAGTGAATAAAAACTTTACCTTGTGCTGAGTTGAATGTTAGACTGTAGCTGGTACATTTTGTTTCTTCTAACTAGTTAATGTCTCTGAAATGTTAATATTCTTCAGTGTATTAGCCTCCTGAAGATTAGGTGGAAGATAGTAGGTAATTCATGGGATGAAACAGTAAAATTAGTAATTTTGATTAAATACCTAATTTATGAATCTTCAAAGGCATGATTAAGAATTAGAGATGTTAAATCTCAATACAGTCTCACATGGCAAAACTTGTTGAAAGACTTGTATGGAAGCTATGGAAGAATGTGGGCAGAGGCAGGCAAAATAGCAGTAACACCCTTTCCAGCAGCAAACACACTTTGATCATTTTAAGCCAATTGAGAAACTGCATTTTCAGGAAGTGCCCACTGGTTCTTAGCTGAAGTTTCAGTAGCAATACTGGTTGCTCTTTCTTACCTCTCTACCTGTGTTTCTAGCCAAAGAACTGTTCTGGTTTGGGGTTTTTTTTGGCTTGATATATATGAATTCATTCACCTTAGTTCTTGAAGTGTGAGAGCTGATTTTGGGTGAGGCTGGCAAGCCACAAGTATTGCAGTCACTTTCTTGTCTGTCCTTGCGGTTCCTGTCCCCAGGTTTAGGGGTACCCAAGACCTAGAGCCAGTGATGGGCAATTGTGGGATGATCTCTTTGTCTCCTAGCTTAATTTAGGCACTAATAGTACAAGGCTGCAGATAGGAGTTATCTGCAAGGCTGAATTCACACAGCCCATCTTTCACAAAGAGCAGAGCAGTGGGGGACTGCTGCATCCCAGGAGTGCCTTTGAATTGTAGCCCTCTGAATCAGTAAAGTCTGGTGTTTGTTGTGGACAGCACAGCTAGCAGAGTAGCTAGAAGAGTAGCATATGAGCAGGCACTCATGGACCAGCCTTGATCTCATTTCAGTTTGCCAGTGGCTAGGCTCAGTACCTGGCTAGTCCCAGTAATAATAGCATAAGACAGAGAGCTGGCTCGAGGTGTTTCACTGCTTCCTTGCTCAGCTGGGAGAGAAGAACCCCTTTTTCTTACAATTAGATTTATATTTGTAAATAAAAAGTTAGAATCAAAGCCTTGTCTTACTACAAAGAATGTGAAATAATTAATGATCCCTTTCTTGCTTTCTTGTACTCTCATATTAACAAAGTGACAGTGGAAAAGATGTAGTGACATGCAAATCTTAAATTGTTAAGCTGCCAAACATGACAGGACTACCTATATTTCATAAGAGAGACTGGAAAATCAGTGTTGATCCTTTCCCTCTCTCCACACCTCAGGAGCTGCAGATGTTGTTCTGAAAATGGAGTAAAACCCTGCATTTTTAAGAAGTAGTCCAGAGTTAAACATTAATCTCTCAATTCAGATTAGCAAATGTAATGATCCTTGACTGGTTTCACTTGTGTTATCTTTTCATCCCAGAATGGGAGCATTTCTTGCCAAGAGAAGAAAAAAAAGGTAAAATGTTTTCCAGGTTATGTCATACTAATAAACCTCAGACCCAGAGAGAAATGTCAACAAGTCAGTAATAATGATGAACAGGACTACAATCTAGCAGCTCCTATGTTGCAATGAATTTTGTGAATGAAGAAAAAGATTCAAATGCAGTTGCTGATTTCAGATGCCACATGCTGCAATCCTAAACTTTTGGTACCAAGGTAATGCTCTGAATATACCCCAAACCAATGTCCTCTTCTGAAAAGGTCAGCCATGGATTTTACTACCCTGACATTTAAGTTAGGGACATGCTGGCCTTAGAGAAAGTTGCCTCTTGCATCCCCTTCATATTGGGCTTTTAGAGGAGTAATTTTATTCATATTAGTCTTTTGTAAATATTTTTAGTTTTCCTTTTGTGAGACTTGGCTTCTAGATAGGCAGCTTCCTGTTTTGTTCTTGCAACATTTCCAAAATATAAGCATGCACTTAAAGCACTTTTCAGGTTCCTCAAATATCAGCTTATTTCAATGTCCTCAATTACACAAAACAAAACTTCTGAAATAGAGGATAATTTCTTTGGCTGTTCAGGATTTGTTCTCCCAAACATGAGGCAGGTGAATAAATAAGATGTGTTTCACTGTACCTGCACAAGTATTTTCATACACTCTAAGAAAGCACAGCAGTGTAAAAGGTGTAAACCCACATACAGCCTATTCCACTGATTTTTATCAATACTCACAACCTTGCTGTTTTCTGGAGTCAGTATTGGGAATAGCCTTTCACTATCTAACAGTAGGAGATAGAGTTTTCCTGAAATCTCTTTATGACTCATGTTGTTGGTCTATTTTAAGAAAGCCATCCCATTTCCAAATTTCAGTCACTTCTAATATCCCCTGCCATGTTCACCTGCCACTCCTGGCTGCTCTTCAGCAGCTAATCTGCACAGCACATAAGCATTTAAAATTTGCAGTTAAACTAGGAATAAGATATCAGTCCTTGGCATAGTTGATGACCTTTCTGATAATGACATAAACAGATTAAGGGATATTTTTTTAAAAAGAAGGCCTCCCCTGCTCCAGAACACCAACAAGACTTTGCTTGTAGGAGTCATGCATCAGGTCTTGACTCATTTGCTATTCTAAATTGCTGACACAATTCTGTTATACTTAAAATATTAGTGTTGTAAATAAAGCCATTAATAATGACATAAATAAAGCTTATGTGGTTTTCTAGGAAGGCTTTACTAAGAGATTTCATTTTTCTATCAATCCTTGTAGTAGACACAAGTCTAGAGGCCCAATCTCTGTCTAGACGTTATCCTCTTAATATCATACACATAAAGTCTGTATTGCATTTCTCCACAATAATCTATCTAGTCCACAAGCAACATGGCACTAGTAAGAAGATAAGAAATGTCTAGCTCCACACCTCAGGTCAAATCTTTTCAATTTGGCACAAAGGTAAATAAAAGGAGGTTAATGTTAAAACCAACCAGACAGAACAAGAAACTGGTGGTTTTCTCTGTAGTAAATAACCATAGGGCAGGAGTAATGTTGGAAGTGTTTTTGAACTGTGCAGGCTGTGAATTCTCCACAGTATGAAAACAGTTTCCAAGTAATTTCTCTTGCTGGAAGGATATGAAACATTGACACAGAAAAACAACCTTCTGTCAGTTCTCCTGCCTTTTAATGAAGGGACCAGGTAAAAAGAATTTGTACAAATACATACTGACCAGAGCTATTTAAAATGAAAATCAGGCTTTGCTTTCCTTTGGAAAGCTGGGGAAAAAAACTCTGCCTCTGGACATGCAAGCAGTGAACAGAAGGCAACTGCTGACTGGAGCCTTGAGGCATAAACCTCAGTGCAGATACTTGGGTGTCTGTAGGCTTGGCCTTAGCCCCTGACTCAGATCACCTTGCTGGCAGCATAGCTGGCTGCCTCTGTGCTCTCAGGTCAGCTTGGCTCCAAGCTTCCTAGAGCATGAATTTCCATGACTTACAAGCTGTGGGGTTAGGAAAGACTTATGATTGTATGGTTGACAGCACTGTGTTTTGACTACTCCCTGCAACTGTTAATTGCTGTGAAATTTGAAGCATTGGAAAGGGCTTCCAGAATACAGGGGAGATGCTTGCAGAAAACATTTTAACAGTATCAAAAATATATCTCCAAAGAGAAGTATTAGGTTGCTTTAGGAAATTTTGAGTTCCTTTTCTTAATGCTCCTAATATTTTGCAGTGTACCACTGCAAAAGAGAGGTTGTAATAATTTTATTTTTAGTTGGTGGTAGCCATTAAAACCAGTTCTAGGTTAGAGAGGAAGAAGACAAGGTGCACTGTCCAACAGGAAGAATGTCCAAGGACTGCAGTAAAGCACAGATACTGATAACGTGCATTAATCTGTTTTTATTGCAACAGTACTACGGCTGAAGAAAGACAGCCATGATATCTGTCCTGGTAAGATGACAGAATGACAACTGTATTCTACTCTAAAGCTTTAACCCACAAAAATTATGTCATAGGAAAAGGTACAGACACCAGTCTGTAAGGTACATATCTCCAGAGGAGACATGAGTGCTATAAAGTATTTTATTGCAAAAGACACAGCAGGAAAGTCCACTGTTGCCCTGAAGGTATAAATTCTGTTCAGCAGACATGTTATCAGAGAATTATTTTGAAAACTAACTTTGGTAAAAACTCTTAATGGTTGGCTAAAAGCTCTGGTCAGCCTAAAGAAATAGAAATCATGGGGACCTTGCTCTTACTAGAAGGGCTGAGGTAAACTTCCTCATAGCCAGAAGCCTTGCAGATAGGATTGACTGGAATCTCTACTGCTAAATATTAATAAAACCTTGCAGTAACTGATGTCAGCACTGAGACATTCACACACAGCACAGAAGAGCTGTGAGTAGATCTAGAAAAGGATGGGAATAGTGAGGGAGGAGCATGATGCTGGCAGATCATCCAGTGTGGTCAAGGAGAAGTGATTTCTCTCTCTCATTATGCTGAGAATGTATCTCAAGAGTATACCTGGAGATGATGAAAATGTTTCTTCTTATTATATCCTTTTTGGTTTTCTACCTTTCTTTGGAAGTTCTTTCACCTGTCCTATCTTTTATTGAAATTTCAGTTGCATGGTGGCTTGTCTGCAACTTCTCATTCTGCCACTCATATGAACTTTTTAAATCAGCCTTGTTTACCACTAAACCTCCCTGGGCAATATGAAGAAGGTGTTTGCAGCCTTCAAGAAATCCTTTATTCATGTTGCACCTGCAACAGTCACAAAAGGAAAATAATGAGCAATTTGTTCTCATGAAGTTCTACAAAAATGCCATCCATCAGTGTGCTTCTAAGAGAGCAGACTTTTCTAACAGCTTTAATTGCACAGCATAAAGTATTTACTACAAAGAAAAAGGGACTCTCAGAAGGTTGTTTTTTCACCACAGAGTATCCAAGTTCTTCTGAAGACTGCATATAACTTACTAGAAAGCTTAGAAATACTTTATTATTTTCTTTTCAGAAGTGTAAAAAAATATTCTAAAGTACATATATGGACTGAACATAGATTTACTGCCACTGGCTCTTTGTAAGGCAGCCGGAATGAGGCTGCTCGTGTACATAAATGAGTCCAGCTGGTACATTTACTGGCAGCTTTATAAGAACACCTCCAGAACTGCTGAATGCTTGTGAAAGGTAGGGTATCAAACAAACTGGACTGGACATGTGGGCTGGTTGATGGGCAAGGCACTATAAACCTATCCATAACTAGCGCAGCTGTGACTATAAAACTTTTCAGAAAACCCCCCAAAAATCAGACACACAAACATTTAATGAATTTCAAATGAAAAACCTGGAATGCTTAGAGGGACCACGTAATGATTTTGGTGGAGTCCATTATAGGTCACACTTAAAACAAGAAGTGAGGTTTAGTAGTCAATATATTTTGTTGCTTCCTTTAATCAGCCTCAATTAAAATTTCCCAGCAACAATTAACTTTCTATTTTTAAAATCACATTTCAGAGTGCAGCCTGTTATTAATATCCAACAAAACAAGGGGACCTCTTTAATATTGCTGCCAAGAGAGTGGTAGCATTGTGGTTCAAAGGCAAGCTTTGTGTATTTGTGTTAAACAGAGAAAGTAAAGCCGTTTGCCTCATGTGTAATAAAAGCCTATCTGAAATTTATTCTTCCTCTATCAGTGAAGTGCCTACATCTGGTCACTGCAGTGCCCCTCAATGAAAGTTTATGTCCCCAGGATCAATTGTTTAATTTATTTACTTTTTTTCCCCCCAAGCATCAGCCATTGGTAGTCAAACCCTGAGGACTGATTGCAATATGTTACCATCTGCACCTTTCCTTGACATAATCAGGCAAATAGGAACTCGTTATTTTATAGACATAGCAAGGTGTTTGTAGAGATGCCTGTTGTGAGCATACAGTAATAGTATCTCTTCAAGTTCTGAAAGAACCAAGTAAACTTTACAAACTTGGTCCAAGACGTATCTGACCACAGACCAGATTGGCTCAATGATAGTGAGAAAAATGGGAAGTATTTCCCATCAAAGGTCCAGAGAAAACATTTCAGTATAGTAGCAGTGGACAAAGCAGGACTTTGTAACAGTATTTGCACACAAGATTTATTTCTAACACAGTTCTTGGGCAATGGCTGTTGAAGGATATCACAGTGATTACAACCCTTGCTTAGCTTCACACACCTTTTGGTCCATGGGATGCTAAACACCCCAGTCAGGCTCTGTATGCAGCTCAGGGGCAGATCAGGGTCTCATCATGTCCCTGATCATGAGATCCAGTCCTCCATACTTAGCCTGAGCCATGAAAAGCACTGGTTGTGCAGCCAGATGGTCTGTTTGTAGCTCTTTGGAAAACTGCCAGAGCCCATGTTTCTGAGGGACTCATAGCCTAAGTCTCCATGGAATTTGGAAGCTACTTCACAATTCCTGAGATGATACTGCTGAGACAGATGAAATTCCTCTGGGGACTGTCATTAAGATAAAAACGTCCTGCAAATGCAACCTGGCTAATACAGACAGGCCAAACCTCTTTAAAAAAGGGGAGATAAAAACTGTTTTGAAGGTTCTTTCTGACTGTGTTACATTATGGGAAATGGCCATATTTTATTCTGATCTGAGCTGCTGTCTTAATACAGCCTCAGGCCCATCTGTGTGTGGATGAAGAAGACAGAGCATCTCCACTAGCAGCATGCTGGTGCTCAGGCACCATGCAGGACATCTTCTCCATGAACAGTTCAGCTGCTCACACCTGCTACAAGGCAGACAATTTTTACACAGTAAAGTTGTCCAGAGACAAAAATTTTGAGACTATCAAATAATTTTAAGAATATCTTCTTCAGCAAGAATGAAGTGTTTACTTTTTATTACATTGACAGGTTACAGTCATCAGCTTCCTAACCAGGGTAGCAAAGCCAGGGGAGTATAAGTAGCCAAGAGGGCTGCAGTTCCCTTGTTCTATGAAGATCCAGTGGAATGAGTGAAATATAAAATGGTTGTTAGTTTCTTTTCTAAATAAACCCATTGCTAAACTACTCCCTGAAATACGGTCATAGATCAATTGATCCCAATCTGTAACTTCTCAACTACTCAACTCTGACCTGCAAGGCTTCTGTAACAAGCAAATGTTGAGAAAATACACAAAGCTCATAAGCAACTCTTTCTATTTGCCTGGACTTTTTAATCCTAATTTTCTTCTATTCCTTGCAATCAGGAGTCTCTACTTTTATTCCTCTCCTATTCTTGTTGAACTGGATCAGCAAGAAAACAAAACAATGCGACTCTGAGGAGCTATATTTATTGATGCTGGCTGTGGGGCTGACCTCCAAGAATACAAATACAGAGAGATTTCACTCAGTAATAAATATTACTGCTAAGATCCTTCCCCTTCCTTGGGGTTTTTACTCTGGCAGAAGCAAAAGAAATGGAGGAAAGTGCATTGTTTACTTAAAACTGCTGGCCAAATTTCAAATGTTCATTTCCTGCTGCTGAAGCATCAATTTTGGGGAAAGAACTGTTTAGCATAGGCTTGAAAAGGCTGTCTCCAGCAGAACCCCTGCTTGGGCACTGTCAGAGTCAGGCCATGTTAGTTACCTCCTGTTGCTGTTTGTAGAGTGGACACGTAGAAAGAACACTGACTCCAGATCAAAAGGGTGACGGAAGATCTGTAACTTTACTGATTTTTCAGAAGACTTTTATAACACAGATCGTGAACATGTCAGGTGTCATAACTTCATTGGCTCTGTGGTCTAAGCTCATCCCAAGGGGCTGAGCTGACAATCTAGCACGTAGCAGAAAATTGTTTACCTAACAGAAAAGCTTCTATCTGAGAAAAACCGTTTGCAGGTGCAAGGAGTTTTTAAAAAACAGTGACATTGTTTAGGCTAGTGTCTGTGAGAAAGAAAAGGTTCTCACAAGCGCTAGAGAGCTGAGATTTTTCATAGGTAAAAGTTTCTCAGCACTGACAACCTCCCTTTAGCATTTTGAGTTTGGATTACAATTTCTTCTGCTTCAGCTGACAGACCATCTCAAAGTCCCATGCTGGATTAGTAGTGATAATCTTTCCTTCTTTGGCTGAAGTCCACAATGGTGGAAACACAGCCAATCTCTTATCTCACACAGTCCCTGTCTAATTCAGCCTTAATGCAGACATCTATTTATTTGTTCTCCAAACCAGGAGGCTGTGCCTGGTCTTAAACACAGGAGGTGTTTGTTTGGAACTGCAAACCATCTGGACAGTTTTAAAGATGGTTTATAAACTAGATGATGTGGCTTCGGATGGCTTGGCATCATATCCTGCTTATTGACCCAGGTAACTTACCAACTTCCAAATATCCACTTGTGATTTTTGTTCTGATAATTTCTTCCATCAATGACTTTGTTTCCTCCTGTAAAACTTTTATTCAAACAGACAAAATTGAAAGTGCAACCCACTGATACAATAGCCTTCTGGCTGCTGGACAGTTGGTGACTCAGTCAGCAAGAGCTCTCTGATTTCTTTGATCAACTTGAGAATTAAAATGTTCTAATGTAATTTCCAAACCCTATTAAACCAGCATACAGTGCATCTGCTTCCCTCCTTCCTGTTATCCTTTCATGACCTTAAGATGGTTAATATGAAACACTGCTGCTTGGTTTAACATAAGCTATAATAAGAGTAGTAGTATTGTTTTGAAAGATATTTACTCCATCACTCAGTATCTTTGTTAATGTTCTCTCTCTAGGTATGATGTCCTTTATAAAAATTTACCCACTCCAATTTGCCATCATTATACTTAATTCTGGGTGCAGAAAGGCCTTCAGCCTGCACCCTTGCTGTTTGCACACTTCTGTAGAGATGCAGGGATTCAAAAAAGACACTGGAGTGTGAGCAGCAGGAGCTGCAGCATGAAGAACTAACACAGTGCTGTGCAGAAATGCTTCCTGATGAACAATACCCCAGATGCTGATCATGCAGCCATGTGGACCATGGTGAAGCTTCAAACAAGTCTGGTTATATACTGTGGGGTCTGATAGGACTTTCATCAGCCTCTGTATCTTACACCATTTTTGTGAAGCTCTGCATTTCAAGGAGATCTTTTTCTCTATTGCTCCATTACACCAGAATACCTCTATGGCACATTGGTAACAGTTTTTTCTTCAAGTGAAATTTCAGAGGTCACTGGGCTGGCCAATCTCAGACACCAGTCCAAGAATCCCAAGATATCTTTCCAATTTATAACCTGGATGCATTTTTTTTCCACACATGAAAAAATTTAGATGCATGTCTATTTGTACCACCCTGTAACAAGAGTTACTTTCTTAAGACTGACATTGATTGTGTTGGTATCGTAAATATCTCAGCAAAATAACATTGCAAACCACACTACTACAATGTGGTTTGCTAATCCAGAAGTGTGTTTTTCTAACTCTGTGATTTATGTCAAGGCTGTATCAATCAAGGATTGTAAATGCATAAATCTTATTGGTTTTGTGATTTGTTTTTAGAGAGTGCACTGAATACTAGCTGAAATAACACGCTCCAGGCTACACATTTCCAAAGGATTACTGAACTTATTACTCTTCTTGGGTGGTTAACGTCAGCCAGTCAGACAAATACCTTTATAACACTGCATATAGAGGGCCATATTTTTATGGTATAGTATATGAAAGAGATAATTTCAATGGATAACGGCCTCCCACCACTTCATAAATGCTGAGGCAAAATCAGAACTTTATTGAAAAAGGAAATTGATCTCAAGACAATATTCTATTGCAGTTGCTGAAGATCACATCTATGTTATTACAACCTACTATAAGTTCAACCTACTATACAGCAGATGAAGGGGAGCTAGTTCTTGTGGACTTAAATCCGCAGAAAGAAGCCTAGAAGAATGCACATGCAAGTGAAACCAAAATTCTCAGTGTGCATGGGAAGATGAAGGACACTGGCTCTGTGTTAATGAATGCCAAGGTGCTACTGCACTCCTCCTGTGTAGAGCTGAAGAAGGAAAGGCTAACAGGGCATTCATGTGAGTGGGACAGGCAGTATGGAGATAATGGATAAAGTCTGGGATCTAGTGAAAAAAAATGGGAATTTTTTCCTTGGATCTTAACATACATCCTTTGCCAGTTTCCTGCAGATGCCTATTCATGCCATTTCTCAGAGATAATGACCGCACATCAGGCAAATGCAAAAGCCTGTTTACACTCTGTGCAGACACCCTCACACAGACATATATAGTTGTGCAGCACAGCTGGACCAAGGCTTTGCACCTCTGACAGCCCCAGTCCTGCCTGTGCGCTGCAGGAGCCAGACACACTTACTTTTGCTAACTTTCTTTCTTCAGCTGAGCTGCCATGCATGTCACACAACTGAGGGCCAATCTGTCTTAGAAACGTGTATCTGATGCTGTCCTGCCACTTGAGCAAGAGAAGGGAGTGTAGCAATTGCTGCATTGGATCCGTGGTGGGCTGGGTCCAACCGTGACCCCTGACAGGTGCTCAGCAGATGCTGGCGTACCGCAGTTGGCAGATGTGGGATAATCTCTGCTCCACACGCATTAGGCCCCATCCTGATCTCAGGCTTAAACTCTGAATCAGGAGCTTTAATGGCTGGATTGCTTCCAGTGGGCCAGTATTATTTATGTAACTGAACTGGGGTTTGTCCACACAGCAAGATAAAAGCGGGAGGGCATCACGCTTTGGAGGCACTGGGTTAGCACAGGGACTGCAGCCAGGTCAAGGGAGTGACCCCTTTATACCAAATGGACTAGGTGGCCAAGTCAGACACTGACTCTGCAAAATAATGTGTTTAAAGCAATCCCACTGAGTTTTCCCAAGGAATTGCAGTGTGTCCATGATATTTCCAGTGTTTTAGAACTCTGGCCAGCTCAGACCATGATGCATGCAAATGACAGGAGCACTTCCAGCGCCTGGGGCCAGGCATCTCTCTGGGCTCCTGCCCCTGCTCCCCAGCAGGATGGCAGCTGTGCCCCAGCAGCCTTACATCCACTGGGGCACTTCCTGCTGGAGCCAGATCACAGAGAGGGACAGGAACTGCCAGCTTTCCTTGACAAAGGCCATGTCTGGAGTTTGCAGGGTGTCCAGCACTGGTTTTGGAACAGGTTCAGTCCAACGTTGCAATGCATACAGTGATAGGGCTTAGCAGGTTGTTTTGCCAGGTTTAGGTGATTAATTGTCTTGTTGGGAGGAGTCCAGCAGGTACAATAACACCAGACAGGTGTTTATTAATACTAAAACCATAATTCCTCATGGTATTTGATCTCATCAGCTCTTGATGCTGCCTCCTTAACAGAGACAATTGCCAGCTGACATCCTTTGCCTGGCATATGAATCTCTTGTATTTCACTTCCCTGTTCACAGGTGCTAAAGTAAAACAGAAAGGGAAAAATGGGGTTTAGGAGGTTGTCCATGCTGGGCAGTGGGAAAACTGAGTGAGGTTGGCCTGATTTTCCATTGCAAGCACTCAGAGCCATGACTGGGATGGGTACCTGGGGTGGCAGGTACTACAGGAAACACAGATGAGGGGACCCCTGACTTCTGGCTGGCATAGCAGGATTACAGGCCTTAGAGGCTCCTTTTTAACCTTATTGGGTTTGATAGAAGTGTCATTTTAAGATGATGTCTGGAAAGGCCCATAGAAAGAGCTTAAAGCTGTAAGATGTGATGTGGAACAGGAAGTCTAGCCACTTGCAACCCAAAGTGGCAAAGATTTATCCATGTGTTTGATTTTACACATGTGATCCAGAAGCTGAGGAGAGTCTACTGGACTTACAGGATTTTGAATCAGATGCATGAATGTCTCATTCACATTTGGATAAATGTGACAGGCATGGAGTCATAAATATATGCCTTCATTTTTTTTTTTTTATATTTTTGCAGAACTTGGAATGAACAAATGAAATTCTCATTCCTGTACCTATTTTACCCAAATAACCCTTTATGGATTTTTTTAATGCTTGCTGTTCTCCAACAATGAAACTGTCCTGTTATCAATATGTATTCAAAGACAACTCCCTTCAGACTACCCAAATTGTTTGGAGTTTTTTGAAACATGCCACCGTGTTAAGATGCAATTCTTAACATATATGCTATATATTAAACATATGGATCCTTGAGGAATTTGTCCTTATGTCTTCCTTCCTGTCTAGTTAAGGTTTTATTGAATGCTTACAGCCCATTTGTTGCTGTAATTAAGTGGAATTTAGTGTAAGCCCTCGTGGTGATTAAAGGTAGAAGTAGATGTTTTGGCAGTACAAAGGAGAGTAGTGGAATAGTTTGGGTTTTTTATAATTATGGCATTCAGTTTTGAAAAATTTAAAAGTTATTTCCAGAGAGACAGAATGAAGGGAAGATTATGTTTGTGCCTTTGGAGGAAAAATATATTTTTTCGTAATGCAACAGCTTAATGAAACTTCATCATAGGTGAAGGTTTAAGGAGAAATCTTAAAGCTTAAAAATATTTCAGGCAGTGTGCATCCCAGAGCCCTACTGAAGGGATGCCAGTCATCTGCTCAGTGCCAGTGCAAAGCCCACCTAGGCTTGGTGAAGTCAGAGGTTTCACTATGGGATGGTTACTTGGTGTGTGACATTAAAAGACCAGCAATGTTGGTTCCTTGCAGTGGGTGTGTGACTCACCAAGCCCGTTACTGACATGTTTGGTAAAGGCCTGAACCCTGTGGGCTTCAAGCTAGACCCTAATGGATGGAGGAAGCAAGCCCCTCTTCCTCCAAAGAGCAGCCACTGTGAGAATTAAGGTGTAAGAGGTGGGAAATGAAGTAAAATAACCTAAAAAAAACCAAAGAAACAAAAACCAAAGAAAGAAAAAATAAATCACTGTAAATGCCTTGATCCATGCACGGTGTCTCTTACTTCCCCAAGACTGACCCTGAGTGCACAACCATACACCTGCATTACAACACAAGATTTTCTTTTCTTTCTTTCAAGTTCACAGCCTTCAAGAGGAGACTAGCTCTGTAACCTGGAAGTCTGCAGCCACAAACCTATTCTGCAAACCTTAGGAGAAGAATGTGAAATTCTCCCCCTTTCACTGGCTGCAAAGAGAGCAGATATTTGTATCTCTGTGTAAAAATCTTTTGGTTGTCTTTATGTATGTAATGCAAAACATAAGTACGCACCACCATCAGGACTTTAACATGGTATATTTTTCCAGCATGGCATATTTTTCCAACAATGATATGTTTCAAAACCCACTGTTTTGGGTATCATCACAAAGTAATTGGCTTACTTTAGTTTTTCTTAATCAGAATTAGTGATCTACAGACTATCAAAAATGAAACATATATTTTCCTTCTAATGCAGACTTAACAGTTATGGGATTTTAAATAATCAGTACTCCAATTCAGTAAGATATTGTCTCAGTGACAGCCCTATTGCACTCTCTTTTAGAGGAATGCTCTGCTGTTTATCATGCTCCAATAAGGTGACATTTTTAGTTTCATAAGCCTCAAAAGTGAAAGGAAGAGAGGCATAGGGTTTATAAGAACAGGAATGATTGAGATTGCAGTTCACAGAATTATTCAGAGCCTGCAGAGCCTTTATTCCACTCTTCAAACAATGTCAATAAAAGGAATAAAAATGACAGGTGTAATTATCTGTTCCTTGTGTTGTTATTATTCTCATTTCCACTAGATTTCACCTGAGAAATAATGTCTGGCTCACCTACTTGACAAATCTGTTTTCCTAGTTACTTTTTTTTCCTGTTGCCTATATGATAATTTTTTTTTAATGTAAATCTCATACAAATTGACTCCACTGTAGTATCAAAAGAAATGTCTGAAACAGTTTCATTGACACAGGAAACTTCCACAAGACCTTTCATAAAGAAATTAGCTGTAATTTTTAATGTGGGCCTGTTGTAGGTTTACTTTTTTTTTAACTTCATTCTGACACTCCTTCTAACGTATCTCATTTTTCACTAACCAGGTAGAAGTATTCTTTTTGTGTGTGTGACTTTAAAATTATATATGTATAGACATAAATAATTTCAGGAGCCAAAAAATAATGCCAGGAAAATTATTACTTCCAGTGCTAGTGTTGAAATAATGCCAAGCCAAAAGTTTTGTAAATTAGGCGGTAAGTGTGAAATCCCTCCAGCTGTTAAAAGTATTCCATATCTAATTATATGCACAGTTTTTCAGACTTCTCTCCATTTGGAGAATCCTGAAATTATATACTGTATGCCTGGAAGTGAGGGCCACATGTGTTCTGTGAAAACATCCAAAAACATAAAGAAAGCAAATAGTCAAAATAGATAAGCCGCATTTTTGTATGGTTATGCATGGTTTTGTCAGTGCTTTTGCATGTGGCTTTCTTTGTTTTCAAAACATTTCTTTCCAAACACCATTTACTGTAATGTGCCCACCCTGTCATTCCAGATGCCGGGAGCAGTTACATGGAAGGAAGTGACCATTTTTTAAACCTATTTGTACAGGAGGCTAAAACAACAGCTGCATGAGGGCAGTGAAGCACCAAAAGAGGAGCTTTTTTGTAGTCACTGCTCCACCCTTCAGAAACCAACGGTGAAAGCTCTTTGTGAGCACCAAACAGTATAGTCAGAAAGTGAGTAAGCTATCCATTTTGTGGAATAACTTAATCAGACTGATGAGAATTGCATTTTTAAAAATGTGTTACAAAACTTCCTGATTGTATCTGATCCTCTGCATTTTCATATTGCAACAAAACTTATGTAAACATCTTTGTCACTCATGTACTCAGTGCAGACATTCTCCTGAAGAGGAGCCTGGTGACAGAAGCATTAAATAAAAACTAAATCCTACACCTTAAAAAGAGAAAAATGTAGGCAAAAGTGGGAAGATGCAAAAACCATTTGCCTTAAAAATATCTGCCATCATACTTTCATTGTTCTCCTCTGGCTGAGTTACAGTCCTATATATTCCCTACACAGAAACTTCTATTTGTGTATGTTTATCTGTGTATATGAGGCTTTATTAATTCCTTTGTTTTACATCTGAAATTTTCAGAAACAAATGTGTGTTTTCCAAGTTCATGGTTCCTATTGAAGACTGTTCCTGTGTTGCTTTTGGTTTGGACATACCTACATTGCATACATATTTCAGTAATTTTAACTAAAAGCAAACATAAAAGTAAACAATTTATCTAAACTGGTGGCCCAAAGGAAAAATGTAGTTTTCCATTCAAAGGTCCTCTGAACAACAACCCTGTGATACTCGACTACACAGAGACCTGGCAGCCTGCACAGTCTCACCAATTTTGCAATTTAAGTGGCTCAGGAGATAAATGCATTGGATTCAAAATACTGATGAAGGATTGATTAGGCCACTCAAGTAAATTTGTGCTACCTTACAAGGCAAACTGCTTTATTACAAATACACCTAACGGGCCTGGCACTCTTTTTTGGGGGGAATGTACCTGAGGACACAGGAGTGCTCAGTTTGTATTTCATGAAAGACAAGTATAAAAATTTTGCTCAAAAAGGCTTTGAAAATCAATGCAGATAGTCAGAAGTTGTGAGATTTTCAATCTGCTAAATGAAAGAGCTCTGTACAGCAGGGGCCTTCTCTCCCTATCATGGTGCAGTGGGAAGTTGCTGTGCTGTTCCCATGGACTGCTGCTCTCCTCCTCGCTGGGGTCTGCACCACCCAGAGCCATGCCAGACAAACCTGAAGATATTCTGAAGCTCACCAAAAAGTGTGGTAGCTACCTGCACTCCTGATATGTGTTAAGCAGAGCTGGGAAATGCTTAATAACACATTTTGAATTTTCCAGAACTTTCTGCCTCTGGCAAGGTCAGGAAGTGTCATGACTAATATTCTTTGGAAATCTCTGATCTGCAAAGGCAGGGCTCACCACAACCAGAAAGCAGAGCAGTTTTAAGAGTTGTAGGAGCAGAAAACAGTTTTACAACCTTCCATGACACATCTATGGGTTTGCACATAGCCAGGGTTGTAGCTAAGTCAGAATTACTGATGTGCCTACACTTGTGAAAAAGTGGAAAAGTTTTGAGGATTGAAATGCTCTGAAGTAAAAATATTTGGCCTGTTGACCCAAGGGTCCATTTATTATTCAGCTTCTTCTATTCTACCAAGTGTGACATTCAGTGGAAAATAAAATTCTGAATAATGTGTTCCACCCTGGACTTGGTTTTATTTTTTTGCCACACTGGAGTAACTTTTGAGCAGTCCTGTTGATGAGTGTTTTTAACACTGAGAACACTGCAGAACTGACCTAGCTGTTTTCAACAAGACCAGATTGTTCTCAACAAGATCTCATGATAAATAGTATATTTTTGTAAAGGATCTCATTGTTAAGTCATACTCAGATAGAAAATATTCAAGTAATAATTTAAAAGAACTGGACATAGAAACATTATTCTTATTTTAATGCTCTTACCCTAATTTAGAGTATCCCACCCATGTTTTTACATGCAGTCACGGTATTTATTTTGCTTTCCATGATTCCCAGTCATTGAAAAAAAAAGAAACAAAAACCAAAAACCCAAGCCACCAGCAGCATATACATTTGGACTGCAAAACCACAGCATTCCAGTGCCGCAGTCCTGCCAGAGGGCCTCAGCAGTGCACGTGCGTGCTGTGCAGTCAACGTAAGATCACTTCAGAGTTTATGCAAATGAAATCTGTTGGGTTGTTGATGATCAGCTCTATCTAACACATGGTATATTTAGTAGTTTTGGTTACTAAACTATGAAAAAGATTGTTGTAAGGGTTTTTGGTTGTTTTGTTTTAATTCCAACACATAAAAACGTCTTTGTTTTGCTGCTGCTGTGGTTAATCATTGCCATATTGTAGGAGTTCCTTGATTGGTTTATATGTATAACATTTCAGTTTTCTAATACTAAGAGGGTGTTTTATTTATTTGCTTGCCACAAACAATAAACACCCATTAAAATTATAGATAAGGAGAACTGTACAGGACAATACCCTGCTGTAAACCAGCAGTTAAATAAAAGTGCATCGAGATGCTGTGTCTGGTAAACCAAGCTGATGCCCTAATACTTCATGAACAGAAGCTGGGGCAGTTAGGCACATTCATGTTTTAATCTGATCAAGCTCCCATCCAAGAGCCATGTTTTAAAACCTTGGCAAGATCAATCAGGGTATTTTCACCAGGGATAGGCATCAGGCCTTCAGCATTAAAATGAGCCTACCATTTACAGCACGCTATGTCAATGAAAGTTTTACAGGAGACCTAGATAAACCAGGGGTGTCTGCAGGAGCAGGAGGAATATGAAAACATCTACTAAGGCTGAGTGTAAGGGAAGTTTGAAACTAGCTAGGTTGCTCTTCGTGCATTCACTGCCATGAGTAGAAAAATTGACATTTCCTGGGACCAAATTCCTTTCATTTCAGATCGTAATCTTTATATTCCAATACATAAAGTATAAAATCAAAAACGTCTTTTTGTGGCAAAACTCAAAAGCACATGTATCTTGTCATTCACTTTGGAAACAAAAATGTTTTTAAAATCAACACATTCTTCAGAAACTTTTGATCTTGACAGAGCAGCATATCTATTAAAATTTTAAGGCGAAAACCAGTATGTAGCTATGTGTAGCCAGAAATAAAAATTCATTTGACTTTGCCTTTTGCCATATATGTAATTATTTTTCCTTTCTGTAGCATATGTTTATGCCACTTTCTTTAAATTTGAAATTGTTACATCCCAGTCCTGCCACTTGCTCTGTGTGAATGTGTTATTGGACCTATGTATCCTTTGAAGTCATGCCTGTTTAGTAGATTAGTCAAGCATATGTGACAAATAGATTTTCTTTGTGAAATATCTTATAAATCTTTGATATACGACAAAATCATTGGTGTGTTTCTGGTTGCCTTCAGTCTTCCTTTGAGGTCAGAAAGGGAATGTTTTGATAAAATAAACAATCTAATACATCATACCTTTTTCTATTAAACTTGAATGTTTTGAATGTGTATTAACCTCTACTACAGGAAAGGATAACAAAAAATCTTTTCCCAGATTTTAAAAAATACCTTCAGCACCAAAGAACTGAAGCCATCTAAATCTTACAAGTCCATATTTCATGGGCAATGAAAGTGTAATTGCTGCAATGCTTACATATTTGGCAACTGCCACAGTGAGTTCTTAAAGCCCCAGAAAATGGATAATGTAGAAGTTTTCAAAGAGAACATAACTAATCATAGAATAAACAAAACTATTAAACTACTTCTCTCAGTTGGAAACATGTCAGTTAACTTTAAAGGGAAAAGTGTAATTTTATTCTATATGTTGTGATGATGTTCATATAGAGTAGGTTCTATATAGCTACTATAAAGTAGGTTCTGTTGGTGCTGATACATTCTACACTTCTTTAATTCAATGAAATGCTTGTTTATTTGAAAGTTTTCCTTATTTTATGTCAAAAACAAGAAGCTGTAACAAACTTAGAGACAATGGTGCAGTCCCTCCTCTGAGGCTTACAAGTGTCAAGCTGGCAGGAGACATCAGAAACTGTCAGATCCTTTACAATGCTAAAAACTGGGAACAACTTTCTTGTTCTCAGCTGCATTCAGTTCAACAACTCCTGCCCCAAGCTTGCATTGGAGTTGTACGTGGGGTCCAGGATGAGATGCTGAGCACATGTTCCCCTGAGGGTCATGTCCCCTCCTGTCACACAGGGCTGCTCCACAGCTCCTTCTGTGAACCACATGATCTGGGGCTTGTTCCTCACCTGTTGCTGAGTGTACATGTGGGGCAGGGATTGACTCTCTTCACTCCAGACACCAGAGTTCACTGTGTACATCTAAGCTGCTTAATGGTCCTTTTCATCCACCTTGTCCTGAGACGCCTGTCTCAGATAAAGCAGATTGTTTGCCTCTTATTTCTTTCTGCTGCCCATAAAGAAGGCTTGATATGGCCAGCTAAGAGCTGGGCTGTGTCAGCATTAGAAAATATATCCAAGTATCCTCTTGCTAGTGAATCAGACCGGGAGAAAAAAGCAGTTTTGGTGCTTGGCCCCCAGCATCAGTACTGCATGCTCACAGGATTCACTGCAAAACCACACTGTTGCCTGCAACTAAAATGCTGATGTAGGCACAGTCTTGGCCACCCAGCTTTCATAAGTCTAAAGTTACATCAGGTAGATCCTGATCAATGAACATAAATTTGAACCTTACCTAAACACCTGTGTCTTCATGGATGCATTTTGAGACAATACAACCTAAAAGAAAAGAACATCACAGGCAGTTAAATGGTCTGTCCTTGTCTTAATCAGCTGAGGGGATCTAGAAGCCATATATTTTTGGGGGACCTTCAGGACCATCAATATTCCTAATGGTGAAAGACAAGCAACGGGGAACTGAACAGACCGTGTAAAAATAAGAATCCATTAAAAATGCTCAATTATAGTTTGTAGTACCTGTTCTTACAAATCATCTGAGGGGAGGGGAAAATTTGCATTTAAAATTATGTGTGGAGCACACATACTTAAAATACAAGACAGAGTATTCACTGAGTAATCCATGGAGTTGAACATAAATTGCATAAACCCTTGAAGTATCAGCTTTAATTTCTTATTCATCTTTCTCCACTGAATAAAACATCTTAATATAACTACAGATAAGCTGTGAAAAATAGTTTGTTGGAGGAGACAGGCAGTTAAGGTAGTGATATGCAGCCTTTATCTGGCTAAACTGTACTTTCTAAGCCTGGACTGCCAGCAACTTCCTTGGAAACTGTGCATACATTTGTGTGTATGCCTGCATAGCTGTGTGTAACAGAGCCCTGGGTATTGGATTACATCTGCATATCCTTATCTGTCTGCCATGGCTTCTGCATCTTTAGAGTAGGAAGATGTATTCTTGTATCTCTTTCTAGTATAATTTTCAGGGCTGCTCAGTCATAGGAGAACAGCTTTGGTTCTACTTGAATCACAATTTTTTAATTAGAAAAGAAATCTCTGAGCATGATTTCATCTGCTCTAGCAGGCAGATCAGCTATTTATACACACAGACATACGGTTCCCTTTATCTAATGAGTATGCCATGTTGTGGTCTCTGGCTGCATGGCCCAGCCCAAGATTCTTTGAAGCCAAGGCAAAGATATTTGTTCATTTGGCAGCAGCAGGATCAGGCTAAGACATAAAAAGTAGTGAAAAAAAGGCCTTTCCTGTAGAATCCCTGGTCTCGTCTGAAGGAAGTAGTGCTGAATGTTTCACAAGAAAGCCTGATCCTGCAATCTAATTTTAGACATGATGTAATAGGAGCATGTACTAAACAACAGGAGAGAAGGAGGGGAATTAAGGACAAGGATAGAAGCAATAAGAGCATGTCTTTCTGCAGCCTTGTTATTTGTGCATATTGGTAGCTCTGCTGAATGGGAAGATGTAGTTATTAATTTATTTATTTAGGACTTATTTTCTCTTATGTAGTAACAACATGGAGGTTGTTGTGAAACTTCTTTTTTCCTTTACTGAAGGACAGTTTCTTTACAGGAATAAGGAATAACATGTACAATGTGTAAAGTGTTCTGGACATTTGCGCTGACTCCTTCTGCCAGGTCCTGTCCAGCACCCACCACCCAACAACATTTGCTTTGTGTACATGGCAGATAGGAAGCAGTAGGCAGAGCAGGACCAAGCTTTTGAGAGAGCTTTTTTTCCCCTCTCACATACTAGGTCTCAAAGCACAGGCTTCAGCTCAGTCCTGGAGGTGAATACTGGGAGCAGGGATTGCACAGGACCTCACAAAAGGCCTGTGCTGGGTGAGAAGAGGGCAAGGTGTGGAAACTGCAGGCATTTGGGGTGCAAAACAGTGGCACCAGCAGCCTTGGTGACCAGTAGGACCACTGTTTTCATGTTTGCTACAAGGCTCTGTTTCCATGGCTTGTAGTGAATAATTCCAGTTTCCACTTGCAAAACAAAACTGTTCTTTCTTTAAATGAGCCTGTGTTCCCTGCCCACACCTACAGCAAGTGTGTGTGCTGGATTAAGGGCTCAGCATGGTTCTCGTAATGTGGGAGATGCTGCTTCCCACAGAAATCCATGAAACGGCACTCTTCAAGTGGATTTTGCAGTTCTCTGCAAGCCAAATCAAACATTAGTAACATTCAATCAACATTTCCATATGTAGATATTTTTATCAAACCACAGTCTCTTTCATTGTTATTTTTCAGTATCGCTTTGGTCTTTTGCGTGTATTATATATTGACCAAAGTAAATAGCCGTGTAGCTTTATGAAATGTTACTTCATATTTATGAGCATTTTTTAAAGTTTCTGATTTTTTTACTCTTGCCAGTACCAGTAAATGTGTTTGAAGTCCTTCACATGTTGCTTTGTTTATAGTAGAAACACCACATTTTGCTGAGGAGCACATCTCCCTATTAAAAAAATATTAAAAAAAAAGAAGCTGAAGTTTTATTAAATAAAAGGCTTCAGAAGACTCAGTTGCTCCAAAACATTTGTGTGCAAGAAAAAAAGTTTGTGTCCATTTTCGTTAATGATCTCATGAGTTTTGCTAGTTAAAACTGAAAGCAAAGAAACCAGGACTGATGCTTAACTGGCAAGAAGCCAGTACAATGAAATTAATAACATATGTTGAAGAACCCATTTGTAACAATTTTTCCATTTAAAAAAAAAAAAAAAGTGGCAGCTTAAAACCACTGACAGGACTGTCTTTTCTTTTTTCCTTTCTTTCTCTTCTTCCCTTACCCCTTTCCCTTCACTACATAGGACTCTTTGGCTTATGTCCAACTGTGCAGTACCAAACTTGTCTCAGAGTTCAGATTAATGCTTTATGCAATTTTAAGTGATCCCCTTGCAGCTGCTGCTCAGGGAAATATTGTACTGGATGTGTTTGCTCTGAGGAACCGGTGGCAAAACCACAGATGCAGCAGCCATCCCTTGGCAAGTAACAGATGTGGCGTGTGCTGTGTTCAGCCCATCCTCAGCACTTACCTTACCCCTGAGCAATGTGTGGGGCACTGACCCAGCTCACTGCCATCCATAGACAAATTCAGCCATAAAGCACTTGGCTTGTGAGATTTTTGTCTTCATTGCTCTCTTGTCACATGTGAGCAAATCTTTATTGATCCCTGAAATTAAGTTCGAGAAGTGAGGACCTTGGCCTAAAGAAGGCTGCCTCTGTCTTTACCCTCTGGGATATGTCACCTCCCTCTATGTTTATCTTCCTTCTTGGTCATTGTGTGTATTCACTGTTGTTGGATTTGGTTTCTTTCCCCACTCCCTCTAGAGACTGTGTGGTGTGTCCTTTGGGGCAAAGCACTCCCTCTTGCTAAGTTCTCCATCACTTTTTCTTGGTGAAAATCCAGGCACACCGGGTCTTCCTGGCCATACTGGGATTCTCCCACTAAGAGGCTCGAGTGCCTTCCTCAAGGATGCACAGGGACAAATTGTCTGGGCCATTAGAGCTGACAGGAGAAAAGCATTGTGTTCTGAGAAATCACTGCTTGGCATAGGGGAGACACCTGGGGTTTTCAGACTGGCCAATGACTTGGGAAGCTTCTTTAACGATACCCTGGTAGTTTACAACGAGGCACAGGGAATTACAGGAGAATTTGCAGCTGTGGGAGTGCAGGGAGATGCCTGGAGATAATTAGGGCGAGCAGAAGTGAGTGAGCTCATAAGGTAAGTGAATTAATGAAGCTGTAGATGTCCAACAGGTTGGAGGTATTGAATGACACTGAAGATTATTTGGGAAGTGAAGCATCACTGCACAATGGGTGGAAACACTAAGCAGGCAAAAAAAAAACAAAAAGAGAGTTAAAAATGCCAGATACTACAAATGAAATTAAAGTTTTCAAAGCAATTAGTGTTCATAGTGAGCTGGGAAAATAAGTTAAGGCCTTTGTAATAGTGACCTGAATTCCTCTGTATAATTTCACTGACTTCAGTGGCTTGTACAGGGTGGTACTATTCTGAATTTGGCCAAAAAATCAAAATAAAGTTAAATGCAGCTATCACGCTGTGCCCTGACTTGGAAAGAAATTTCAAGGATTGTGAATAGGAAAATCTTCAGTCATCAGTTCATTGTATGACTTCAGTAGAAAAGGAAAACAGGTGTAGCAGAGTGGGGAGAGAAGGCTGACTGTATGAATGAGGAGAGAAATCCAAATTAGTTCCAGTGTCTAGAGACTGTATGAGGTGCTAGCTCCATTTCCTCTACAGAACTGGACATTTTGGGTCTTCCCACAGAAAGTATACCATTGCTCTGGACGTGGAACAATGCTTGGAAAACACTGGAGACTAAAGCTGTTTTCCACTGGAGAAGGGAAAACAAGGTAACAATGTGCAGTATTTCTATAACTCGTGGCCTGCATGGGCTTGGTTGACACCTACAAATTTAATTTCTGATAGGCAGAGTCGGGGTTTAAAACACATTTAGCACCAGGAAGAATGGAAACTCTTTAAAATGTTTGGATGGTGAGGAGCTATCTGAACCACAGGATAATCACAGCAATGGCTACCACAGCCATGTAACGTTGTTTAATATTTGCATTGCACCCTGGCCAAGGTGCCAGTCAGATACAGAAAAACCCGTGTGCAGAATTGCAGAAAATGTATAGGATGTACACTGCATTTTATTAAAAAGTGGCTGAAAACTAGGTACAAATATGACAATACAGGGTGGAAAAGGTGGTTATAGAAATATTTAGAGCACGAAGAAGTGGCTGAGGATATTTTGAAAAGGTGTCCCTTTTCAAACAGGGTAGGCAGGCCAGCTCAGGACTTTTAGGTATAATGTATTTACAAGTGCACATATTATAGTGTCTAGGCATAGTAAATCACCTTCTATTTATTATGACTTACCATGAATATTCAGGTTTAAGCCACATTCCTATTTATTTTAACCTCCTTTTTATTGTTATTTCATAGGTTTATTACTGAATCTATTATTCTGTCTTAATCTAATATCTGAATCAGGAGTCTTTTTTTTCCAAGTTTCAGTAGTAAGTTGGAAAAACCGCACTTGTAGGTGCATATGCTTTATGTTACCTAAGTTGTAAGAAGCTCCGTGAAATCAAAAAGAAAAGTGGCTGAAATATGGACCTTATTTGAGTCAATAATCAAAACCTCAGTGACTGCAACATAGTCAAACTGTTGTGTACGTGGTAAATTATTCACGAGAGCTCAGCTCAGCCATTGTGTGTTCTCATGTCCTTCAGCTCGTCCCAGAAAGTGCAGGCACTGCACTTGCTTCCTAGAAATTGCCTTCCAAAGTCAAATTAACCCAGCTTTTAAAAAGAGCTCTGTAGAATAGCCTTTTCGTTTTCAGGGTAGTTAACTGGATGAAAATGAAACTGAGACTCCATTATTTTACATTTTACTTTGACAGATTTTAGTCCCTCTTTTTCTCCCTTTACTTGAAAAATGAACGACATTAACTTATATTCACAGATTTGCAAATCTCTCCTTTTCTATAACCATTAAAACAGTTTTTCTTAGATTTCTGCACATTACATAAAACTGTTTTTATAACAGTAATTTATTAGGTTAAGTTGGAGAGCTTTTACTGCTCTTTATATAAAAAGACTGGGCTGATTTTGGATCTCTTTAATGTGGCCCTTTAGACGCAGTAGCTCTGACATTGAAACTTACTCAGAATGTATGCCCAGTAGCTTGGTAATGTGCAAAATACACCAGAGAAGCTCCATTCCCTTCAGAATAAAAGGGCATTGTGCTCTCATTCATTATTATACTATGCACAGGAATAAAATTGCCATGAAAAAAGGGTCTGATGCCTCAAAAGACAGTTTTTGTGGCCTTCTGTGCTGAGATAGATCAGCAGGTCACAGTAAAAAGGCTGGGCCAAATTGGGAAGTGATCTGCTGAGAAAAAAGGCTGAATTCTGCTATGCATGCAAACAGGCTAAAATGCAAAAACATGATCAGCTGTTAGAGATCTAGGGACAGGAGAAAAGTTTGTGTAAATGTGTTTTGCCACCTTCCCACAGGAATCCCCTCTGCAAGGTCAAGTCCTTTCCACCTCAGCTATAGGATGTCGTGCAAGAGACACCTCCATATCTATCACCATGCTATTAATCACACGAAACCTCTAAGACATCACACACTGATGAGGTTAGGAGAGCAATTAAGTTTAAGGAGTCATTGGCAAGCACTGACAGTGCAATGATTCAGTCTTCGTTTTTCTGCATATGTAACTTTAAGAACAGAATCCTCTCTTTGACTCAAAAAAGTTAGCTTGGTTCCATAACGGCTTAGTAATTCGGGAGTGAGGAGACAATTCCAAATTTTTTATTATTATTTTTAGTTGAAGAAAAGCATCAATATGAAATATTCTCCATGGTCAACGCTGAAATAAAATGATAATGTGAAAAAGACAATTATATGCAATTATTCATGACAACCAAAGTCTTATTTTGTGTAAGTCTTACTTTATGTTTCCAGGCAGGTGTTTTGGCATTTAAGGTATTCTTTCCTTTGTTTATTTCCCTCTTTCCAGGATGGGAAAGCTGCACCTCTGTGATAAAGCCCAGTACAAGACTGTCACAGGATTTAGAGGTAATCCTCAGGTGCAATGAAAATCCTTATATAAGTAGAGCTGACTACATTGCCTTAAACAATGAGATTGGCATAAAACTTTTCCCTTTTAGGAATTTCTGCAGTATTCCAGTGCCCAACTTCTCATGTTTTCTTTCAGTTGTTTGTGGGGCTGCTCTCTAAAATTGGGTCAGTGAAGTGATATTAGTTCAAAAGAGGCCCTAAATTTTAAAGTTGCCTGAGCTGTACTTGGCTCTATTCGCGCCCTGCTCTTATATTTTTGGGGATCTGTTCAACCTGGATGTCAAAGGCACAATATGCAATCATTTCCTGTAGTGGAAAACAATTTCAGAGCTGAAGTTTTGCAGGGAGATGGAAAATGCAAGCACATAGCCATATTTTCAACTTTTGGTATTGTGTGTTAAATGATTTAATGAGATGTTTGTGGGTTACTTTTACTGGGGCTGAATTCTGGCTTGCACTTCTTTGTGGTCTGGGTTGTAAATACGGAACCAAGCTCTCCAGAAGCAAAAGTCAGCACTGCACAGCATGCATGATCTAATATTAGACTTAAGTCATTTTAACTTTCGTTGAACTCTGTTAACCAGCCATTTTAGGGCAAAACTGCTATAAATAATACAATTTGCAAGGTGTAAATTGAAGTTGCAAACACTCACGTTAGCCATTCAGCCTAACAAGGGAACAACTACTTCATACTCTAGCTCAGATGAGTATCTAAATTACTAGGAATACCCCTATGGTTCAGCCTTAAGGATGAAGTTGCCTGGCAGGTACTAAAAAGCACAGTGAAAGATTGAGATAAAATATGAGTATATACATTCTGTCTGGCTTTTGAAATTGCTGAAAATATGAAAAGTGATAATGAACTTTATAAGCATTTCCCACAGTATTTCACAGCCTGTATTTCATTTTTGTGTTATAGTAAGTCTTTCAATACTGAATACTTGATTGTTTTTAATTGGTGATTTATTTGCTTTTAATGTGAAATTCATTACTTGAATAGTATCTCTCAACACATATTTCTAAAAGGTGAGCTGGCCTTTAAAGAAATACAGGAAGATTTACCATAGAATTTGTGAGTATTTTGTCTTTTAAAAATGAAGACATATGGTGAGTTTTTTTTTACTAGACTGAAATAAACAATATGGCTACCTAAGTGGAAAAACACAGCACAGGCTGAAAAAGAATGCCTAATTAATGTTCTGTTTGGGGGAGTTTTGTAGGTCAGGAGGTCCTTACATTAAATATCTCTCTGGATCCTCTGAATTCCTTATGAAGGAATTCCTTGAAGAACCAAAGTGTGTGAATAAGGATATTGTAACACTCTCACTTTAGTGCCTGAAATGCTAACTACTATTTCTCATGGAAAAGTCCCTTACAGTCATGGTATGTTCCATCAATTTGATTTGATTCAGTCTCTTACAGTTTAGACCAATAAACGACACAGCTTTGTTAATACTTTGTTCAGGTAGGTAGGCCAAGCTAATTCTGTCCCCCAAAGAAGTGTCTTGCCTCCCACTGTTACAGAAGTGGCCTGTCCATACAACCCTTGAATGTACCTGGGGTGACTTGTGAGGTTTCAGGTAATACTCAGACTTGTTCTTGAATCCCAGAGCAGCAAAACAGGCCAGGAAGAGGGAGTTCCTTTTGACAGCTTTGTTGTATATTACACAAGGATTTGCATGGAAATATGTAACAAAAGAGTAACTTCTGAACTCAAAGCTATGAAAAAATGAATGTCAGGGCTTTTCTCATTTGCACCTTTGATGATGTAAGAAGACTTGTGGCACAGTTTCAACAAAGCACTTTGGCACATGGTCAGCTAGAATAGGGCAAGTCCCCCTGTGCTCAGCCAAGCACTTGAGCATATGCTTAACTTCACCCATGTTAAATGGCTTCACTGAAGTCAAATGAAAGCAAAATGATTCAGAGTGAGACTTGAAGTCTATGTTTCATAGATTGATAGCATTTAGGGTCAGGAAGAATCATAATAGTCATGTAGCTTGACCTCCTATGGAATACAGGACCAAAGAGTTTTGCCAAGTGCTCCCAGTATGAAATCCATTGCTGCTGTCTGAACTGTAACTGTGCTTTATGTTTGTAGCTCTCTTCTGAACAGTTTTCAAATAGCCAACATCCTACTTATCTCCCTCCACTCAAAAGTGAAGAGAGATATCCCAATAATAACCTTACTAATTGTCAGTAATCAATAGCAGTAAAACTCCTTGGTTTCTATCTGATTGTTTCCTCCCACAAATACATCCAGGACAGCATTTGCTGGCTCAGCCTCTCTGCTGCTCCGGGACCTCTTGTTTGTCTGTTTGTACAGCAAAACAACTAAATCCTTTTCTGAGTCACTCTGTGCCTAAGGACTGTCAACCATTCCATAAAAACAATCTCTACTTTTCATTCTTAATGAGAGGTTTTTTAACGGAGGCCAGGGTTTCATGTGGCATTTAACAGTGATGCAGGTGAGGCCGACTTACAAATCAGCTCATACTTCTGTGCAATACTGGTATGTCTTCATCATTACACGTATTTTCCAATTTCAGTGTCATTTGCAATGATTTTATATCTTATTCTATAGCTTTTTAAAGAAATCAATCCTATTGAGCAACAAATTTATGCTACAAATGTTCCTATTTAATCATTATTTATTAAGTTTATTTGCTTTTTTGTGATGCATTGCATGCTAGAGGGGAGGAAGAGAGAATAACATTTGCTATGCTTTTTGCATAGGAATAAAATCCACTGGTCACACCGTATTGAAAGAATGAGCCAAAAAAATGCCTAATGAAAAATAAAACAGACCATAAAAATCTTTCTCATGGATTAATACTGTTGGTGGCAAATTTTTCATCATGAGGTTAGTTATTCTGCTTTAACATATTCTGCTTTAACAGTAACTATCTCCTTTGGCTTTCATCAGATGGTTTTCCATGAGAAAGTGAATTGGGTGATTCCGGGTGAGTTTTCAAGATTTAAAGACTTTAGTAAATATCATGGAAAAGGACTCTTAAAAATATGTGGAGATTAGAGATTCAATTGATTTCACTGCAGATTGCTTATTGAAAAGAGATAATGTGGCACTGAGATATTAATTTTAGCTTAAGAAATAGTTATGTCCCAAGTGGTTAGTTTTTAATTGTCTTTCTTAAAGGTGATTATTTCCCAGCTGGCTGCTTTCCCCTTTCATTTTCTTTCTAAACTGGAACAATTGGCACAAGAAATGAAATGGACTTTTACATCACTTTTGAAAAAGAGGCTGGAGCCTGACTGACTCAACACTATTTATGCAATCCCTCTTTAACTGGTGAATCTCATCACCATCAATATATGAACAGTAAAAGCTTATTAGTTGGCTGAGATATTAAGTAGAGCACCTTCTAAATACAACCCTGACACTTGAGAGAAAGGAGTTTTATAGTCCTTTAACTCACTTGCCTCCTTACACAATTTGCTTTTCCTCTTTGTGACTGAGTTTTCAATTTAAAAAACCTAGGAATAATAATCTTACCTTCCTATATGAAGTGCTTTGAGCTCTGTCATGGAAAAGTGTTTTGTCAAGCAGAATTATTATGCAGACCCCCTGTACCTTCAGTCTTTTTAGAAGGTAATTTTAGATTGGCTAAGGACACTTGTGTGATGACAGGTCACCCCATCCTCTATTGGGCAACTTCTGGATGCTTCTGACCATGCACTTCAGCCACAGAGAAGAAAACTGACCTAGGGGACTGGCAGACAGGTTTGCAATTTACAAGATTAATTAAAACAGAGAAGCAGTCACTTATTTCCCTTTCCAGGAGGTCCAAAACTGAGTGCTAGGGACCATGACACGCTTGGCTTAGTTTTTGTACAAAATCACCTCTATCCCTGAGTAGCTGTGTGTTCAAATAGCAATTATTATTCACTGTGGGGGAAGGAAGGGGTGTGAAGTAGATGAACACTGCAGACTCACACAATGTCCAGAGAACTTTTATCACTATAGGAGTGCAGTATGGAAAGCAATAAAGATTGAAATCCCCAACTCTTACATGAACAGTAACTTACCAAGTAATACCTTTATCATAACCACACAACCCCAAACTCCCTCACTGCTTCCTGCTGTTCCTACGGCCTCCAGGGCTTCAGTGGCCTTCGGGTTTTCTTTTTTATTTTTTTTTCCCTTTCTTTTTTTTTTTTTTTCAGAAACATATATCTTAATGTGTTTTCTTTCTTTTTTAATAAAAATATCAAAGGCATACTTATCAATGACTGAGGAGGGAGAGCTGCGGTGCAAGCTATTTTTTAACTGGAACACGCACCATGCTGTGACACACTCATCCAGGAGCAGAAGATTGATGGCTAGACATGTGGAGAGGACTGCCACTGATTGAAATCAGACAACTGCAAGCTGTGAGGGAGATGCAGGGGAAACCATTTTAACCGCAGCAGTCCAGTCTTAGCACACTTGGACAGGGGCTTTCCTCTGTCTGAAGTCTGCACTGCAGGACACAAAGAGACTAGGCAGTACACTGAGGCCAAAGGCAAAATATAAAACTATGACAACGTGGAAGATATATGTGTACATCTCTATCTATCTCACCTCAGCAAATTATTTCCTTCACTAACAGATAATAGATCAGAAATTTCATTTCTCAAGTACCACTCATCTTCTTATACCCTTCAGATTCTTTCTCAAAGACCAGAAGAAAGGGAAAAAAAAAAAAAAAGAAAGCTTTCAAATCAGAAAAAAAGAATGCAAATTGTACTAGAAACCTGATTTTCAGCAGTACTGAGCACCTAGAGTGTCAATTACAGTTCCTGTGAGCTGGAACTGCTCACCATGTCTGAAGACATCAGATTGCTGCTGCACAAAATCATGATATGCTTAATTCCATTTTGGAAATGTACCTCTTATTTGTTGCAAAACAGGGAGAAGTGAAAAGTGTGATGTGGAAGGGCATGCTCCCCAGCAACCATCTCCAGGGTGGGTGGGTAGGTGGGTGGGTGTTGGTAGCAATTGCACAGCCATGCACTTGCACTGAGACATTTTTATTTCATTACCGGTGTCAGTTTACAGCCATTAGCTAAGCAGATTGGCCTGGACCAAAATGCCCCCTTTTTTTGTGTGCATGCATGTGTCTTATCACTAGATCTTACTTCCATTATTCAAGTCTTAAAAAAAAAAAAAAAAGGAAGGAAAGAAATGACAAGAAAATAAAGGGAGAAAAGAAAGGCTTTATGTACATTATGTTTTGTGGTTTGTCCCGGTCCTCTAGCCAGAACAGTCTGAAATAGGTTTTATTGGAAATCATTGCCTAAATTCCAGCACAGAGAAGAATATTGATCTTTTGTACGTAATGGTTACCAGACTGCGGAAAGCAGCTGAGAGGGCTCCAAGCGGGCCGACAGAATGTCAGTGACAATTCATTTTTTTTACCAGTTAGGATGCTGGTTTAATATCCTGCAAAAGGCACTTAATGCCAGCCTTTTCATAGCATCTGTCCAGCCCTGGTGGCGGCAGGGGGCTGCTCCTGGGGTGGTGGGTTGGCAGGCGCATTGGAGATCTGCTTGGCAGAGCCCCGGCATTCCCCCAGCACCCCGCACACACTCACCAGCTGTCCCAGCTTTCCAAGGCCCTTCTCAATTTTCTAAATATGTGTCACATAAAAATAAAATTTCGGACAGTGATGTGGTGAGGAACCCCGTGCCTGCAGTGCATAATTCATTCACAGTGTCCGTAGACCATTATTCCCACATTCCTCCTGCAGAGCTATCAATTTCATCTCCGGCCGAACTGGAATCTGAATCTTGGGAGAGCAGTGAAGTGGTAGTGGTGTGGGTAGGCCTCTTTTCTTTTTTTTTACCCCACTCTTTTTTGACTGCCCTGCAAGAAATGTTACATTCATTTTTTGTTTGCAGGCATGAGCTGCTTAGAAAGAAACACATAAGTAGCTTCAGATTCCCAGATTTGGTAGATTTCAGGGAAATAAAAAATATGCGACTGTCCATTGGATGCTGAACCACACTGAGAAAAATATGATCTTCTTCCCAAAATAAAGCTGCCAGTTGTTCAATGCATCTCTCACCCACCAACTCTCATGGGAAATCAGTGCTTTGCTAATGAGGCTTCTGCTCATCTCACAAAATGTGTGAGGATTCCTATAAGTTTCCCTGTGTTAATCATTTCAGTAACCAGAAGCACACAACTTTCCCGAGACATCAGTGGCATTTAATTAACACAGTGCCTTGAACACCTGCCCAGTTCTGCAATGACCTGTGGAGAATGGTTTGTACTGCATTTAACCAAAACAGCAACCAGTGTGCTGGGAGAGCACTCAGAAGGGTAACAGCAAACTACAGGGTAAATTTGTCTCAAATCTCCTAGCTCTTTTATTTCCCAAACAGCCATACTAAAAGTATCATCAAAAAACTGTCAGAGAAAGGCTAATCCACTGCACTGCACAACAAAACAGCAAAAGGCTGCTCATATGAAAGAAATTATGACAGATGAAGAGACTTTAAGGACTAATGAAGGAGCTGGCAAAGCAGTCTCATCATGGATTTCAAGTCTGTTATCTGTACCCCAACCAATTCTCTACTTGCTATGTCTAGCAAAAAAAAAAAAAAAAAAAAAAAATACTTTTTTCCCAAAAAAATAAAAA